>VXBL01002360.1:66118-117687 GCA_013400195.1 Aramus guarauna | reverse complement strand
TATCCTAGCCAGAGTCAGGACAGCATATATTTTTATTAATTAAATATTAAGTGGTATTTCCAACTACTTTCACTTTATAAAAATATTTGTTCAAAATTGTATTTAATTTATAATATTCAAATACTACATTTTAAATTAAGAATATAGAAATAATAAATATAATTAATAAAAATCTTCTATAATAATTATTCTATGCAAATAATTATATTAAATACAAACCATTAATTATTAAACAAGAAAAATATTTTTATATTCACCCAGCAGAGAAGAGCTTCTTGTCAGCATATCCATATTTTCACTGATGGAATTGACTACCACCTGTCTACCTAGTTCAGAAGTTCAGAAGATTTACTTTTACTGCTCATAAATTAAGGAACAAGAGAAGACAGAGACATGGTTTTTAATGCAGAATATGACAGTATTGGTTCTGATATTTTAAACTCTATCAGCTCAGGATGTTTAGATGTTAGCACTGTTAAAACAGCCAACAGAAAAAACACTGTTTTGAAGTGACCACAAAGACAGGAAGGGGAAAGAAAGACTTTTTTTTATGCTTGATCACCAACTAGAAATCAGCAAAATAAGAATTCCAAGTTCACACCTTATGATAATTTACTTAAGGCAAAACAATACATATTATTCTTGATGCCTGCCTGATGTCTGAAGGGAATGAGCAGAGCAGAGGAAATTGTCCAATTGTTCTTCAGCAGAAAGTAAAGATCGGTATTGCCAAAGTTGAATAATTAGATTAGAGAAAGATTTAGAAAAACAGAAGTATCATCATGCCTTAGTGAGAAATGTAGAGTAGAAACAAGGTGGTAAGCAAGCAGAATTCACATGTTTGAAGGAGACATGAGAAGTTTGTGTATAATTAGCAAAAATTAGGGGGTAAATTGCAGTAATCAGAATGAGAAGCCAGTGAGTGTGAAGTTACTCAGATAACTGAAAGCCAAAATTAATTAACTCAGAGAAACCGCAGTTCTAGGAACCACCTTTTCCCTTTCTGATCTTCAGTAAAAAAAAAAAAAAAAAAAAAAAAAAAAAAAAAAAAAAAAAAAAAAAAAAGTCAAGGCAAATTCTTCCAATGTTCAGTGGAAAGAACTGAAAAAATGTTATGTGGAGGCTGATGAATATGGAGCTGTCAGACCAGCAATGCTCAGTCACCATCTCAGCTTTTGAAACCTGATGACAAACTGGTCTCTGAAAATCCTGAAAAAGAATATTCTTCACAGAATTCATGTTCACAGCTAGCTCTAGATCCTGCCAGAGAGAAATGATAGCAAAAGTACATGGTGTACAAAGATTGAACCATGAGTGATGTGAAAAGTGCAAACAGTCCCAAAACTTTATAAATGCATCTAATTGAATGCAACTACATGCCATGGCAAATTTTATAAGCTAAATCTTCCAGTTAGTACTGCTCAATTCTGACATCAGGTCATTAATTTTCAGGCTATGCTGTTTTTTTGCTCTAACAAGTGGTTTTGTAAAAGTTTTTTTCCTCTCTGAGAGCAGGTAATTAATTTCTTGATGAGTTTTTGCAGAATCTTTCTATTGATCTGCTTTTGAATTTTTTCACATTACAGAAAACAAGTCCTGCCTTACCTGTAAATTTAAAAAATAAAAATAAACAAAGTTGACTATGCAATTACATAAATATTCTTTACATAACTACCTCTGTACTTACATTAGAATGCTGATTATCATCATTTTCAGAGGAAAGAAGTTTATATACCACAAGCTATTCAAAATTCAAATTGCACTTCACTGGTGCATAGACTTACAGAATACACAACATCCACTAGGACAGGAAGACTTATAGTCCATTTCAATGAAAGTCCCTCAAAATATCAAGAGAGTACATTATTTATATGTAAAATTCTTAACAAGAATTTCTCATCACAGTGAAATGATTTACTAGTGCTCCAATATTTATCCACTATGTCCAGAAGATGTTTTGTAGATGTTGCTTCATATACATATTTATTGTCTGCCAGAACTTTTGCCTTATGACTTTCCTGAAAGTTACTGGAGAGAAAAAAAAAAACTAGAAAACTTTCCACTCAAGGTGGTGTTTTTTTAAACTGGGATCATCACTTAATTGTGAAGTGTGATATGCAACAAAAATGGATACAATCAGGTAGTTTTGCAAAATATCTTTTACATTGTATATGCATTAAAAAGCCCTATGACAGGTACTCAACAGTTTGTTCTATAGCTCTAGCTTTTTTCTGAAAAACCATTTATTATCTTCAAGATGAGAATGCCTATGTTTAGCTCTGGTATTAAGCTCTAGCTTGTTTTGGAAAACTTCAAGCACCACTTTGCCGGCCATTCTTAAGCCAAAGCATTCTACTATGGAAAAGTCTGGTTGCATTTACTTTTATTAAAGCTCTTGAAAAAATTCCTTTACAAACTTCCATTCTTCAGTTCTCAATAGTTTTTACAACACTATAGTCTCTTGGACTAAAACAGAGTGTTAAGCAAAAGCTTTTTGTATATCTGCTCTACTACTCTAGCTCTTCCACTCTATGTCTAACTTTTCCTGTAATGAAGACCCTACTAACATTACTACAAACCTGCCCAACCCAAAGATGAAACTGGGATCAAAAATAATGCTAATGCTAATAGATGTAAAACAAATTGCTGTTGTACTGTGCCATAGAAGCCAGAGATCCTTCTGGCAAAAGTTATTCTAATGAACAGGACAAGATGGTGGATCTTCCCATACAGGACTGGCATACCATCACCACAGTCTTCTGACTGCTTACCAAATGAATGGAAACATTGGAATCCTAAGCCTAGCATTACAGAGAACAGTGTTCTCAGCAGCTCTTATTTTTGCAAGGAAAAAAGGTACTGATAGAACTGTATTCATTTCTGAAAAGCAATCTAAGAAAATTTAATTGTCATTAAAGGTCCATATTAACATTTGAGATATATAATGCACAATAATCCATTCTCTTTTCTAGTGCTTATTTGTCTGCCTATTTTGTTCTTTGTTCATCATGTACAGTTTCCAGAGAGGTGATGAATAATTTTTGCTTAGTCATTGATACTCCAGCACTAGGCTGTTCATTATTTTTCTGCAAAGCTATGTTTTTGTTTCTCAGCTAGTCAGTGTATTTCATTGTACAATTTCTATTGGTGGGCAATTCAGATGCTGAAAGTGTGTTAGAACTCTCCTGAGCTTGCATGTGCTTCTCTAAAGCAGTGGATAATTCATCTAGCTCTACTAAGTCTGAAAAAGGAAAAATACACAGTCATGTCAACAGAATATCCTAATTTTAAAATTACTTTCAAGAATAAAATCTTTATTGAATTTTTTTTACTATGAAAAACTATCTCATTCTTGAAATTAGGTCTGGAGATGACAAAAACAGTTCCAGATTAGTTCTCAGGTATCTGTTTTTTTTATTTTGAAAAAAACTTAGTTTTTTCAGTAAAATTTTACTTGCTTTGGAGTACTTTATATATTCCTCATAACTGCACACAGTGCCATCAGCTTGTATACAAATCACTAAATATAAAAGGATCTTTGCTTAAGAAAAATAATGCATGTATGAACTACTGGAATAATTTGAACTACACATTGCCTGTAGTAAATAGAACTGAGTCACAAATTTAAATTTACAGAAGTGAAAAGCCAATAACTAAACCTGACTGTATGCATGATGCTTAGCAAGGAGGAGAAAGAATATCAAGACTTAGTTTCAACCATATGAAACATCTTCACTGCCAAGTCATAGTGAGTTCTTTTCACACGGTTTCATGCAAACAGTATTTAAGACTTTTGGAAGTAGTGTCCTTCCTGATTCTTTAAATTGGTGAAGGCTAAATTTAAACTAGATTGCCACTAATGATTATTGAAGCCATACGCTAAAGTAAGAACTCTTTACGAAGTTGTTAAACAGAACTCAAAGTTAAACAGAAAGGTATGAATTAAGACATATTTTTCACTAGACAAAGTAACTGGGATGTGAGTTATCTTTTTTAGAAAAGAGCAAATATCAAATTTCATGGATGGACCTATGCAAGGCTGAATCTTTGGAGGAATATTAAAAGAATCCACTAGGTGGTGCACAAGGTATAGAGGAGACAGGCAACGCTCTGGAGATCTAACTCCCACCTAGAAACTCCTTTTTTTAAAACAAACAAACAAACAAACAAACAAACAAACAAACAAACAAACAAACAAAAAGTCACAACAAAGAATTAAAAGAACCCCCAAAATCAAAGGGTAAAATTACTGATGACAAACCTCAGTGAATAGTCCAGGGTACAAGCAAATTTCACCTCACTTTGACAATGCAAGTTCACTTCTATGCACGTTCACTGACTATATCTGGAGGAAAAAGAATCTTTCTGCTAAATAGACAAAGATTTTTCTCCTAAAGCCTACACTACATGTTGTTGCTAGAGAAAAGCAGGGAGAGTGTGAACTACCAAATATCTTTTGTATGATATTGAGCTGAAAACCAGAGGTCACATCAATTTCTCCTATCACATAGGTGAAAGCAAGCGCAGGGGCTTGTGCATCAGTTCCATGTAATTTCTGCTCCAAGATGTGTGTCCATTATGTCTCTGAAGATTGTGATGAAGAAGGGATTTAGCAATCTTAACAGAACTGTGAATCAATATCTAGCAGTTTGTATGACAGTTTATACCTATATATGTTCTTTTTATTTATGCATCCAACAATCAGTATTAACTCAAGATCCTCTTTTGTGCAGCCCATGTGCATCTCTTCCTTCACAGCACTACCTCCAGTTATTAGCCAAATTACCTAATGTTTGCCTAAGCCATTACCTCCCTGTGCTACTGAAATACATGCACACTACCTACTAAGCAAGAGGCACTTTTTGACCAGTCTGCACGTAACTCAGAGCCAGCCACAACAGTTATACATAATGACTAAAGACTGCAGTCTTTTCTTCAGTAAAGACACCAACTAGAAAGCTCAAAAATTCCTTCAACTTGAAGACTGAATTTGATTTCCAATTCATTACAAAGATTAGATATCTCTCAGAGATACTGACAGTCACAGAATAATAAACAAAGTAGAAAACAACCATAAACAGCCATATACACATACTTCTTATATAGAAGATAGAGCAATAATTTGCACCATAGTGATCAACACCTTGAACAAAGCAACCAAAAGAATTAAAGTGCTAAAATTGATACCTGAATGGGTTTTAATGTTAGCCTGGACAGTAATTTTATCATAAACTTCATCTTGAAGTTTTAGATTTGGGTCTTCTTTAGACAAATCCTTAGTCTTACTTTGTGAAAATGTAGCTTTGCTACTTCTTTTTCAGGTCCCTGTTGAGATGTTTAGCTGGTGAAACCTTAGACAAATATTTGTACTGTAGCAAAGAAAAAAGAAGAAATTTAGCTTTGCTATCAAGTAGTTACAGATAATGTAATATATGTATATACAATAGAATATGTAAAAAGAAAAGAATGCTAATGGATCACCTAGACAATCCTCATTTTCCAAGCATGACAAAATAAAAAGTAGTATTTTTAAAACAGAATGGAAATACAGCTTTTCAAAGTTGAGTCACTGACCAGTGACTCACTCAGTGACTGCACACTTATTGATTGTCTGGGATTATAAAAAACTAGGCGATAATAGACTGATAATTTTCTAATTTTATGCTATGCTGTATTTTTGCTTTTTTCCATGCATTGCCAACACAGTATGCTGCATTATTTTCTTATAGCATGTATTGTTTATACTACTGCTGTTAAGATTGCTTTCTGCTGATTCAGAGCATAAATACACTGAACTCACAGTTGCCTGCAAAACACTAATATAATCTTCAGCAATTTCCACTACACTGAAATTTCATTCTCTAGGCATAGGGATTTAATGCAAAATTCCAAACAAGTTCCAAATATGAGTGATTAAATATAATGCAAATGTCTCATGCTGTCTGGGTTTTTTTGGTAAAGCACCAAGAGCTAATCCTTGTAGGGTTATATATATCATTCTACTTGCTCGAAGTTAAACACTTGCATTCTTTAAGGAATCAAGATCCTAGTATTTACACTTGCATAGGAAGTGTTATGAGACTTAATTTTTTCCTAGCATTAGCTGAACTTCCTATTACAAAGATATCTAGGTATATCTAACAAATTGTATTCAGACACATGCTTGTTGAAATGGTTGGTAATGATTCCTTTCTCATTTTTTTCCAAAGGAAAATTATAAAAGTCTGAAAATGCCAGCATTTCTTAAATATTCCATCTTAGATACTGTAACCATCAAGACATGTGTTTAGTAGGTTAGGCTGTATACCCTTTTGCAGATGAAGTAATACAAAATGCTAGGAAATAAAAGCTATAAAAAAGTTTTTTCAAGAGGATAGATCTTTTCACTGTCATCTTTGCTCTTGGAACCTCTTCTCTCAAACTTTTGCTTTCAAATGTAACTCTCCAAAGTCGGTATACAAACTTTCTGCCCAAAAACCCACAGACAGCAGCACAGCCTTCATGGAAGTCTGTCACCTCTTGCAATGAAATCTCTCTCACAGATATGACCGCTCCAAGTATCTGGAAAAAGTCATGAGGATTGTTAAAAATTCAGGACCCAATCATCTTGAACTTACAGTTAGCTGGTAAAGCAAATACATAAGATGACTGTGCTATGAGAACTGTTCAAGCATTTCTTGCACTAATCTCCTTTACCATGCAATTCTACTTCATTTATTAGCAATGGAAATGTCAGTCCTACTATCTAAAATGTTAAAGAAAGAGCTAGTGGTAGTAGAAACACTTTGATCCCAAGTAGCATGAAGCTGCTGACTTTCAAGCAATACCAAAAAAACCCTATACATGTTTGACAATAAAAGAAAGGTCCACCTGCAAAGAAGTATTTGAAAGAAGTATCTATTTTGGTTTTCAGTTTTGGCACAGCAGGTGGTGTCAGGCTGCTCAGTTCAATTGTGCCTTAAGTTACAAGCTAAACTTGCAAAAACCATGAGAGGGATGTCATCAATTCAGCAGAGCCCAGCTTTGTAAATACCATTGTAGCTACCCCTAGCAGTGGAAATCAATTTTATGACCACATATAAGAAAAAAAAAACACATAAAAAAAACACAATAGGAAAGAGGTAGGAAAGGTGCATATAAGGCCAAACTAATAACACAAGGCAAGATTATTCCAATAACAGCACAATGTACTTCAAACTTCAAACAGCACAATGTACTGTAAACTGCAATGCTCCCAGGTTTGAGCAAATACTAGGCTGACAACAGAACAAAGGTGAATATCCCAGGAAGAAGTTCAGAAATTTAAGATCATTTCATCCATAACCAAAAGAAAGATATTTCTATAAGCCTATACCTATACATATGCAGGTGTTTTTCATGAAATCTCTGGTACCAAAACAGCTATATGTACCAAACAGCTAATGGCAATACAAGCTTACCTTATTTATTACCATGTTGCTTCCATATTTGAAAGGTGGGTCCAATCTCAGACTTCTTGTTCTTTAACATTAATGACATCAATTTTGCAGATACCAAGGAAGTAACATTTGAAAATTTAAAAACATAAAAATAAATGGACTACAAGTACCAAACATGCATGCTTCTCTAAAATTATTTTTCAAACAATTGTATAATCAGCAGCTGCCTTCATCACTTGAAAGTAAAATTATACAAATCCCAAATTTAACTCATGTTAACCCAGATGCAGAACTTGAAGATCTGCATGAATCTGAGACCAGAAAAAAGACAGAGAATTTATACTGTCTTCCCCTTATCCACAACTTTATTTCCCAAGCTTTTTTTTTTTTCCTGAAGATTTCATAAAATATATAGATCTAAGCTGACCTAATTATATTTCACCTTCCTGAGTGCAAAGATCAGGTTACATTGGGTAGAATTAAGAGGAAAGACTGCTCATCTCCATCCGATCAATAAGACTGTTGCTGTCAAGCTGATGACCACATTACGAGAGCTCATTCCCCTTTTCCCTGCAAGGGTCTCTCACTACAATGCAGCAGCCACAACACTGCTCTCTTAAAGCACAGAAGAATCCAGCTGTAACCAAAGAAGGGGGAAAGGCAGTTACAGCAGTAATGAGAAAGCAATGGTCTCCTTGGAACCTGAAATACCAGCAAATTCCTGTACTTCTGCTGGGTTCAAATCCAAATTGTATCTGTCCTGGTTTCAGCAGGGATAGAGATAATTTTCTTTCTGGCAGCAGGTGTAGTGCTGTGTTTTGGATTTAGGATGAAAATAATGTTGATAACACACTGATGTTTTTAGCTGTTGCCAAGTAGTCAAGGACTTTTCAGCTTCTCATACCCAAAATGATTACTCATTCCAGGTTTAGAAACAAGCTAGCAGAAACATAGGATGCTGGTGTTGAAAATGTTTTAATGAGTTTACAAATGATAAATAAATATTAAGACACTACCTTCAGACATGCGATGCCAACAGAAAAGGCGCCACCAAAAGTAAATTAATGCACAAGCAACTGACAAGATTTATTAGATATATAGAATCATAGAATCATCTAGGTTGGAAAAGACCTTTAAGATCATCAAGTCCAACCGCTAAATCAAGTCCAACCGCTAAAGGAGGTCGTATCTGAGGTCGTATCTGTGCTGCTGAGCATACTACAAGACAGCTATTTTTAAATGAGACATGAAGTACTGGAAACATTCTAGCCACTGAAGCATGAAGCTGTATGTAATCCAGTTCACCACACTAGGAGGCGTTAGCACTATAGTTACATGTAATTATTTTCCCAAAATACTTGAGAAAAATTCAATTGGTGAGTGAAGTCTTGCAGACTTTCGAAGTGATTCCAGACTTAACTGTGAATTTTTCTGAACTCACCTAACTATACTATTCACTTCTGAACAGAGCTCTAACTTCTGTGACAGCATTTCAATAGCACTATCTCAGTTAATGCATTTGTACCTCTTAATTTCATGTATTTCATTCTGTTGCTGAGGAAGACTTAATTTAAATGCATCATCTGTAGGAAAGTGTAACAAAGATGCATTTCATTCACTGTCACTCACTGGATGATCATCTAAACTTTCCAAAAAGGAATTGATTACATTAAGATTTTTCAGAAGTGTTTAAGTCAGGAAGTTAGAGTAACACCACTAAATAAGATTATTGAATTAAAAGACAGTTTATCAATCTAATGTGATGTGTCAATACTGAGGTAGGTAAGAAATGTTAATGGAAAAAAATAAGTGCACTCAAGATAGCATTGTAGGACATGAAATCCATACTAACACAGCAACTGTACACAAAATTTTGACAAATCTTGTAAATCAAAAGATTCTACAGAGGAAAGAGGGTTTTGTTTTTGTTTTTGTTTTTGTTGTTTTTAACTCAGATATGAGGAAAAGGTTACTTCTTCACTGTCATTTCAAAAAAATCCATTGTATTGCATTAGTTGCTGCAATTCATCTCCCATTGATAGCACATGATAGAGCTACAAAGGAAGCAATAGGAACAAACTTTCTGACTTTATGCTAATGATACTTTTAGATTACCTAGGAATATAAAAGGGGAGATGACAAATATAGAACTTTGGCAACAGTAAGGCACGTAGGAAATTTAGGCTGGCATTGTACAATGAGAATTTTTGGCAACAGAATCAGTGGCCAAAAGTGATGACTAATGTAAGTAGCATTGGGACTTCATATGAAAACTGGAAAGCTTCTGAATGTTTCAACTGAGCATGACTATTCTTTAACTTAGTCTTACACCTGAAACAATATGATTTTATTCATACAAAGGTAAACTTGCAAACTGTCTGTTATGAAATTTTTGAAATTTGGTAGGATGTAAAAATTGAACAAATAGCCTTTACATGAAAAAAATACTACAGAAATTACTCTAAGAAAGTCACAGAAAACATAGGAAGGCCTCACAGCTAACATCCACTTAAAAATATACGTCTTGCCATATTGTTTAGTCAGTTAGAAGATAGAAGTAGCTATCTTCACTTTCTGTGGCCTTTGATATCAATGACAAAGCAATAAACTACAATATGGATAACAGATCAAAGTTCACAAAGCAATAATACAGCAATTTGGTTTGTAGCTCCACAGAAAAGAAAAAATGCTTCCCAGAGCAAACAGAATCTAGTTTTCTTCCCTTGTGTTACTGTGAGCATGAGATAAGCTTATCAAGACATTTCAAAGGAATAGATGCAAACAAAAATGAAATAAACTATCTTATAAAAACATGTGTGCATACAGTTAACTTGGGAATTGAATCAAGTCATATCTTCATAGGATAGTAATATAAATAAAAGCTTAGGTGCAGAATATAGTATTGTTCTGTATTCCCTGAGTTTTATCTTGATCCCTACTTCAAAACAACTTTATTCTGAACTAATATTGTATTTCCAAAATACACTCCAAATTTACAGAATTAATGGAGCCTGATGTTTAACAGAAGCCAGTCTAGTCTTCCCAAAACACAAATGGGCGTTAACGCCAAAGGTGAACACACTTACAATCTAATCCTGACTCTACATCCTTGCAACTTCAGGTCATCCATTGATGGATTTCTTTTTAAAATCTTATTTTATTTAAAAGTGGTAGCAAGTACTTGAAATAATTAGATTGAGTTTGTTGCTTGCTTCCTTCAGCTTTCATTATTAACATTTCTAAAACAGTAAACTAACAAGCTACAACATTGACTGATATACTCCTTAATACACATCATGCTGGTGATTTTGCTTGAAAGACATCCCTATAAAGATGTGGCCCTGAAGTAATTTCAGGATATAAATGGAACAGCAACTGAAGACTGAGTTTATCATGTCTGGAGAGAAGGAGGCTGAGGGGCAACCTCACTGCTCTCTCCAGCTTCCTGTGGAGGGGAAGTGGAGAAGGAGGTGCTGAGCTCTTCTCCCTGGGATCCAGTGCCAGGACATAGGGAAATGGCTCAAAACTCAGAGGAGGGTCAGACTTGACATGAGGAAACATTTCTTTACCGAGAGGGTGCTGAAACACTGGAACAGGCTTCCTAGAGAGGTAGTTAATGCCCCATGCCTGTCAGTGTTTAAGAGGCAGTTGGACAATGCCCTTAATAACTTGCTTGAACTTGTGGTCAGCCCTGAAGTGGTCAGGCAGTTGGACTAGATGTTCTTTTCATACCTATTGAGCTATGCTCTGACAGTTATACTTGGATTGCCTGTTATGTTGCCTAAAGCAAGCATGGGTACCTACTACGGCAACCAAAGGCCACTAAAATTATAGTAGGACTGTTTAATTTACTAATGCAGATGCAAGTTGTACAAACTTAAGACACAGTCTCAAGGTCACATGACATGTACGTATGTAGCACAGCAGAGAATTAAACATCCATTCCTCACATTGTAGACAGGATGGATGAACAGTACCTATCCAAAAGAAATGCATTCTACAGCATTTTTAAAAACAAAAAAGGAGATCAGAAATATTATGGGCTGTTCCCTTAGACTTTACTAGGAATCTGTCATGGGTGGTGAAAGCATTTTATCCCAAACATTATGAAAACACCACAAAAGAACCCTAAACACACAGGTCGAAAAACCTGTAGTCTGCTATTCAAGTGGAGGATAAAAAATTAACAATGTTATGATTGCATTACAAAGGTTACATCATGACACATTTAAAAAGCATAAAATATGTGGACAGAGTCTCTGCACAAGACTTTTAAGCAAACTTCCAACCTTAAGCCCACTTTCCTTAAAATTGCCTGTCCTATAAAAAGAAGGAAATGAATTTATGCAGTAAACATCTATGGTTTGCTTACTTACATAATTGTTTAAGGCTTGGAAGCTGTCCTGGGTTTGGCTAGGATAGAATTAATTTTCAGCTGGGATGGGACACAGCCAGGACAGGTGACCCAGACTAGCCAAAGGGGGTATTCCATACCCTGTGACATCATGCTCAGTATAAAAGGGGGGCTAGTCGGGGAGGGGCAGCGTGACTCCAGGTGGCTTGCATGGGTCTGAACGTGCAGTCTGAGCTGTATGGTTGTTGGGTGAGAAACTGCACTGTGTGTCAGTTGTGTATTCTGTTAAGTACTGTTGTTATTTCCCTCTCCCTTGCTGTCCTAGTAAACTGTCCTTATCCCAATCCATGAGGCTTTGCCTTTGTCTTTCCCATTCTCCTCCCCATTCTACCAGGGGTGGGGGGTTGGGGGTGGGTGAGTGAGTGAGTGAGTGCTCAGCCGTGTGGTGCTCAGCTGCCAGCTGGGGCTAAACCGCAACAGAAGCATGAGCACTTTGAAAAGGCAATAGTCAGATATATTTATATGTGAATTCAAATGCAGGTCCAAACCTTGGACTGCAGTAAACTATGAAGTCTAAACACTTCTGATAGATATGAAACCTGATTGTAGTAGAGACTGAGTTTTTCTAAAGAACTTAAATGCTGAATACCTTCTTAATACATAGAAAACAAACCAAGATAACTTTTGTACATCACTTCAATAAACTGGGAAGCTAGAAACTGAAAGGTTTTTTCTGCATGGCATGAGTCAGTAGCGTCTTCTAGGTAAAATGAATGCTAATATTGTCCATGTTCTGATGGACACACTGAGTTAAACCTCCTCCTACAAAACCTATAAACAAAACCTCAAGTTATATAACACCTATTAGGCTGTATCAAAAGATAGAACCAACATGCTCAATCTCCCTTCCATGTAAGGTTTAGGTCTTCATATAAAATGCCTTGAGGGTAGGGGGAGGATGTTCTTTCTTTAGGGGATGAGAAGATATGTGAGAAGAAAAACAGGCATGACTGGATATCTGTTGTCCATGTAATGGTATTTGGTTAACAAAGCTTGCCTTTACATGCTTTCCAAACCAAGAATATTTTACTTTAGATGACCATAAAGTTAAACTCAGTCCTCCTTTATTATTAGCATTCATCAACCTGAGACTGTGGCATCATAAGATCAGCTGATCTAACAGCTCATAACCCTGAAAGGGAGGGAGCTGACAATACTTTTCCCCTATTTTTCCCTCTTCATGCTTCCAATTAGAAGTTATCAATGCACATACTTTTTACCTTGCACAAACTCTTGTGTTCTCTGGATTCCTCTGTGAGCTCATGCAACATGTCAACTTGCCAGAAAACAAGTCTACCAAGAAAAAGAAGGTTGTCTTCTCTGCTAGGTTAATGAACTGAAATGACTCACAGAATTGTCTGATGAGTGCCAGAGAAAAGGCAAAGGAATGTGCAGGACTATGTGGCCAGGAGCCATGGATGACGGAGGGAGGACCTGAAGCACGAGAAAGGAACAGGAACAAAAGTTTTCTCTTGCAGCAGCAAGCCATTCATTTCACTCTGTTTCTCTTGAAAATAACCTGATTGTTACAAACTAGGAAAAAAAATAGCAATTTTATTTTTGCATTACCATTGCAAAAAGCTATAAAAAGTAGAGTGAAAATTGGCAAACTTCATTTTAATTACAGAAAGACATCTTAGGATAAAGCCTGACAACCAGCTTTTGAAGCAGCATGTGAAACCTAAGTGCTTGCTATTTCTCCTTTGTCACTTTCAGTCTCTTGTTCAAGTTCTCACACTACTCTCTATATTTCATCTCTTCATTAAGTCAGGTGTTACATCACTACAGTAAACCAAAATAGAAAGCTGATCCAGTTGAAAGATAACCACTTGTGGTATTTTTTGGTGTTATATCTTTTTTTTTTTTTTTTTTAAGATTTATTTCAACATTGAAGCATACAAAGGTCTGTTTTAGTGCTTGTGGTAGGGGCAGGAAGCAGCAAATATGTTTATTTCAGCAACACTACTGCTCAACATCAATTCACAGACTTAACACATCTCAGGAATCAGCACCTTATTTACAACTTCAATGATATGTTCAAACTGGAATTACGCACTGAGACTCCCTCAATTCACAAATGCTGATTTTCAATTTTATTGGAAAACAAACTTCTCCTCATATTTCCCCTTTGTTTTTCCACAGAAAACAAAGGTGAACAAAGGATACATGGAACTATTTTAATGCTGATCTAGACAGCTGACACTTTCTTAACTTTGTCTTCCATATGTTTTCAAGGCTCGGTGTATATTGGTTACATCTTTCTTAAGCTACTTGTTAAAACAAACAAACAAAGAAACAAACAAACAAACATACGTACATACATACAAAGTCCTTACCTCCAAACTAACCAATGCAGTGTGAGAGAGATCTGTGGATATCAGGCAACTAAATTTTTTCAGATAATTTCATAAACTACCAATTTTCTCCTGATGTTTTCCAGAAAGGAACAAGGATTGAACATCACCTACAGACCAAAAGGGCAGGCAGGGTAGGGGCATGAGTGGGAACACACATAACCTCAGCATATTTATAAGAAAGGTAGGTGATATCTTCTACACATTTTAATATTTAGTATAGTTAATACGAAATACAGAATGAAGCTATTCTGCAGTATGCCAAGAACTAGGACAACATTTTTAGTATTAAACAAAATTAGGAAAAATGTATTTCTCCTTGCTACTTGAGGGTTTTTTTTGGTTGTTCAGGATTTGTTTTGTTTTGGGGTTTTTTGTTTGTTAGTTTGGGGTTTTTTTGGTTGGTTGGTTGGTTGGGTGGGTTTTTTATGGTAGAACTACTAATAGTAACTATTTGGTAACCATTGCAAAACAATGCTAGAAAGAAGTAGTATACCTTTCAACTGTCACTTAATATCAAGTCAACACCTGCTCACCTTAATATCAAGTCAGCTCACCTGCATATCCACTCTACAGGACAAAATGATCTGTATGCTTCCAACTTTTCCTTGAAAACAAGTATTTATAGCAGGTGCATATTACGCACTTATTATGTCAGCTACAGAACAATAAAAACTCAGTTTCTAAATATAAGAGGGTTTTGACTACCAGCAATTGTTTAGAGTTGTTTTATGAGCACAATACTCAAGGTGCGGCCTCACCAGTGTCGAGTATAGGGGGATGATCACTTCCCTAGTCCTGCTGGACACACTATTTCTAATACAAGCCAGGATGCTCTTGGCCTTCTTGGCCACCTGGGCACACTGCTGGCTCATATTCAGCTGCCTACTGACCAACACCCCCAGGTCCTTTTCCTCCAGGCAGCTTTCCAACCACTCTTCCCCAAGCCTGTAGCGTTGCATGGGGTTGTTGTGACCGAAGTGCAGGATCCAGTGCTGAGCCTTCTGGAACCTCATATAGTTGGCCTCGGCCCATCGATCCAGCCTGTCTGGATCCCTCTGTAGAGGTCATTGCATTAGATGCCCAAAAGCTAATAAACAACATTTTAGCTTGAGTTTACCATTACACAGTTATGCAATAGTTAGGTTAACATAGTATAGTTAGGTTAACATAGTATTATTATATAGTATTATTATAGTTAGGTTAACATAGTATTGGCTAACAAGTTCTTTATCTAAAAGCACCAGGCAAAAGGAACAGACATTCCTTTTTTGTTGTTTTTTTTCTTTCTTTTAATCTCTCAGCATCCATGATGTAGTAATAGAGGAAAAGAGTTAGAGGTAAAGGGTTAAGAATGTCAGCTCAGCCAAAACAGAAAGGATAACAGCTGCTGGCCTGCATTATTACCTGGGAACAGATGAAAAAGGGATCGCAAACAATGGACATGCCCATGCAGGAATTCCAGGCCTTCTGGCTTACTTAAGGAAGAATGATAAGAAAACCTGAGGGGTTTTTTCCACAGCCTATGGTTAAGAAACTTAACTAAGGTTAAGTCCTGCCTCTCCCACATCCACCCTCTTTCCAGCTATGTGCTCCTGTTACTTTATTCTGCATTGACTCTGGCAGTGATTTAATCAACTTTCATGTAATGGACAACAAAACCAGAATTATGCAATAGCTCTTTACTGGGTTAGCAAGTTGAATTGGTATACTGCATGAGCTGATGAATGCCAAAGATACTGCAAAGTAGGAAGATATACCAAAGTAGGAAAAGAGAAAGAAGAGCAGTGAGGAAAGATGAAAATGAAGACAAGACACCATCATACGTCAGCTATTAATTATTCTTAAGCATATTAATTATTCTTAATTATTAATTATTCTTAAGCATATTAAGAAATCACATATTTAAGAGGCTCTCTTCCTTGCAGTATTTCTGTGTAATATACATACTTCTGAACATTTACACATTTTGATTTTAAAGAGATTTACATCCCTTGAACGCACAAATAAACTACTACCTAAAGTGCAAGATGACCAGAGACTCAACCAATCAGCAAACTATAGCTATTCTAGTGTAGAGTGTATACAGCAGTTAAAAATCAGTTAGCATGGTCTTGTGGTGGTGTTTTTTTTCTGGTGACTCTGGACCAACAGAACAGTATCTGCATTTTCTTCTGCTTGAGAGTAGCATTTACTAGCTGCATTGCTAAGCAAAACACAGCATACTGCTTATGACTAAGTATTTAGAGAGAACAGTGTTACCAATGGTGCAAAACAACCCCAAACCTCAGTTAAATGCCTTTCTGACATAAACCACTGTGAAGTCATTTATGATTTTTTGATCAGGGGAAAAAGTGACATCAGTTAAACTTTTACTATATTACAGTAATGCTTGTCCCTCACGTTTGCAGCAAGCAAGAATCAAGGATAGTATGAAGTTATCTTTAACTTTCTCCCGTGTGAATGAGCATACAGGAAGTTGAAACTAGCTTCAGAAGACGCTGAGTCAAGGATTAAAGTCAGCGGTAGTGTAATAGACCATGCCCACCGATTCACAGGCAAGCGACAGAGATAAGGGTCATTGCTTGACCAACCGCATCAACCACAAGAGGCGTGGAGGAAACCAGTGCGCTTGGTCCTTGCAGAGAGCATCCTCCTCCCGAGCAGCGGACTGAACTGTCAGCAAGGGAGGGAGAACCAGAACCACCACCACCACCCGTTACCTGTCCTCTGCCCCCTCCCGCGGGGCAGCGAGAGAGTTACTAAAGTGCCAGTAAGGCAAGCAGACCCTCCCACTCTTCCTCTCCGTTACCCTCTCTCCGCCTGACACACTAGATAAGCGCCGCGCCACCGTCTAGCCCTCCGCGCACCTGCTTTTTTTTTTACAGCCAATCGGAACCTGCCGGAGGCGTGACCAGGGGTGGAAGGAGGTGAGTAGGGTGCGGCTTTGCTGCTGTCGCCGCTGCCTCAGTGCCGAGGGTGCAGCTCCGGGGCAGTTCCTGTCCTCGCGGTGTGTGGTTGGGCCTGAGCGTGGGCTCTGCTCCTGACGGCGGCGGTTGCCGCCCGTCGCAGCTATAGGACTGGGGCTTTCTTCGCCGTTGCTACTTCCGCTCCACCCGGGGCTTGAAGTGGGGGAGCTCCTTGTTCCCTACGCTGAGAGCGTGCGGGGCGGTAGGAACAGGCCTGGAGCTGCGGACCAGCTTCTGCAGGCGCCGCTCACGGAAGTAAAGCGGAGTGGTGCCGTGGGCCGTGGCGAAGCGTGCTGCAACCCCAGAGTGACGCATCAGGTGGTTAGCTGGAGCTGTCGTGCGCTACCGCAAGTATAGGACCTACGGGGATGTCCGCGGCAGCGGACGTGGTGCTCGAAACGGGAGGCGGAGCCCTGATGATGGCCTTGACAACAGAGCTTTGCTGCGCTCTCAGGGTGGGCAGCTCGCGCTCGCCGATGTAGACCAGAGGAGACGTGCGCAGGCGTGCTGCAGGCAGCTCTGCCCGACCGTAAACATCTGGAGGGTGAAGGGCAGGGCCGTTGGGTTGTGAACGCAATAACGGAAGGGGAAAGACAAAAAGATAAATCGGTCGCGTGTTTTTATTTTTGTGCGTGAAATGTGAACGGTCATGATCTGCACTGACTGAAGGTGGTCCTTTAAGGGGACCTTTAAAGGCCCCTTCCAACCCAAACTATTCTCTGATAATGCCGTTAGTACCTATAAACTATTGCCATCTCCCAGCCAGAGAGGAATTTTTGCTGTTGTCTTCCTTTCATCACATGTAGACACAGTGAAGTTTGTTAAGCAAACTTGGTTGCTGCCCTTTGTAAACTATTAACTTTAAATATTTTCTTTATTGGTGATGAAAAAGTAATTACATTCTGGCGAAAGTGCATAGAAAACAAAATACATTTTAACTTGCTGGACTTCCTTAATATTTTAAATGGTGTAGGAAGATTTTAAGCTGTAATGTTTATGGCTGTGAATGCAGCCAATCAGTTTTTACCAAGTTTCAGTTTAAAAGAGCAAGCTTATACTCAAATGTAATAAAGTAGCCCCTAAAGTCCTCTACATGGTAACATGTTGCTATATTAAAGAAAGGGTATGCATGACCATCTTTAGCCATGAAAGCATCTTGCCTTTTTACCTGCCTGTACTGCCTGCCTTCTAAAAAACTGGTTTAAAGACAAACTGTCTTGAGCACTGATTGTCTAGTTGGTTTTATTCCTGTTTGTCTTTCCAAAATATTTGCATTATATTGACTATGAATCCAATACATTTCCTTTTGGTATTAAGGGAGACTTTCTATTGGCTTTGTGGGACTTGGATTAATGACTAAACCATGATTCAGATTTTTTAGCCTCCTGATGGAAAAAAAAAACAAACAACCCAAAACAGATAAAAAGCCTGATTCTGAATAGCGGTGAATTTCTTAGATTAAACAAACAAAAAAACAAACAAAAAAAGAAACTCTTAAACAGAATCTGATCTTCTCACATTAAAGTCTGCAAAAGTAAGCTCATTACAAATCTGTACTGTGAGAGCTAGGTAAGATGAACACAACTTCATATTGTCACTAGCTTAAGAACTGATAATTGTAAAATCTGTGCAGGTACTATGAAGGGGGACAGATAGTCAGGATGTATATAATTGTGTTCATGTGCAGATGTGTTATTACTATAGTATTCCTGAAACATGGGTTATATAGCATATCTTTGCCTGCTTATGGAATAAGGGATGTTAGCAAGAAGGAAGAGAAGAGAATCAAAGGACAAAGCAGTTGCAACATTCATAGCCATCGTTGTGTTTAACATCTGACTTTTGTGCCTTTTTCTCTTAATTCCTATCCATTAAATAGCACCTTTATTTAGATTATACCCTTGTAACTTGAAATACCTGCACTCTGAATCCAAAATCAGAATCATGGAATATCCTGAGTTGAAAGGGACTCACGAGGATCATTGAGTCCATCTCTTAACTCCACACAGAGCAACCTAAAAGTTTAACCATATGTCAGAGAGCATTGTCCAAATGCTTCTTGAATGCTGACAGGCTTGGGGCCATGACCACTTCCCTGGGGAGCTTGTTCCAGTGCTTCACCACTCTCTCTGTGACACACTTTTTTCTAATACCCAATCTGAACTTCCCCTGACACAGCTTTATGCTATTTCCTCACATTCTATGTGTATTCTAGTGTTATTTCTGCTTATTATGAGATATTTTTTAAAGCTTTTTTTTCTTCATTTCATTGTTTGTAGTAAACATAATTGTTCCTTATAAGAAGTTTTGCAGCTCAAGCACCTTACCTTTTTATTTGATCTACTTTAGACTGTTAACCTGCCCTTCTCTGTTACCTGTTTAGAGTCTAGTTTTGTTGCCATTATAATATGGCTGATCACCCATGTAAGCTATTTTTCAATCCTTGATCAGTTTTTGGAAATGGAATAATATATTATTGCTAACCTAATATAACTCATCAATCTATTAATGTTAATTTCAAAGTAACAGATATGACTTTAAGTGATTTAATTTACTTATTTTTTTAGGGCACAAGAAAAAAGCTCAAAAGTCAAATTTGAAAAGCAGCAGGGCCAAATAAATGGAGCCTCCTTTAAAATAACTTCCAAAATTGGAGTCAGATTTTTTTTCCTGTTACCACCTTCAAAGCAAACAATTTGACACTTTTTAGTAGTACGTACAGTAATGTTTTCTTCTTTTTTCTTATGAAATAAATGGCTCAATACTCAATAAATTTCAATTTATTGCAGTGATGGTAAAATTTGGACCTTAGAAACTCTGATGTCCAAATAAGCCATAAGCATGCAATGTTTAATAAATTTGAGCACACCAAGAAGTGTCTAAGATGACAAGAACATTCCCCAGTCAACAGAATTAATGAAAAAAATAGTATGAAACAATTTACATAGATTTCTCCTTACTCAGTCCATTTTTTACCTGTCAAGGTAGTTGTATCAGTCTCATAATGAGTGCCATGAGTAAATTGACAAGGACTAGCAGCTGGTTTTAGCTTGCCTGTAGCATGGAATATGCCAATTTCCTAGGATTATTCAGGACTGTAATGTAATGTATATGTTAAGTAAATTGGAAATACATTGTCTCAATCTTGCCTGCTCCATTCCTGTAGAACATTATAGTTCTTGCCTTGATATTTATCTGTAGGTCTTATTTTTTTTATAAAGATTTATAAAGAGTTTTGTTGTGTATGTTCTGTGGACTCTTCTGGACTGGGTACTACTTTCACTGATGTCTATGACCATGGAGAGGTGGGCTGGAGGAGCCTGTTTGTTTCTTTGGTTGTCTCTGTATTGCTAAGTACGGCCAGAGGCTCTTTTCTATGCTGTGTGGCATAAAATGTTCGTATCCATGGTACCTCTGACTACATGTGATGCTTTGGTAGCTGTAAGACAAAATAGTAATTTTATGGTTCTTTTTTTAGTTCAAAGTGTATGATAGGCTGCAGCACAGTCTTTGTATTATTTCATAGTGGTGCTTTCACAAATTGGAACAAAGATTATGTGTTTTATGATTCGGTTGTGTCATGAGGACCTGTTGATAGCTATGTAGTGGAGAAGGGAGTGAAACCTTGCAATTTTCTCTAGAGTTGCTGTTGGGAGCGGTCCCTGGTGTATGCTATCCCTTGAACTGTGTTCTGGCCTTATGTAGGAGAGTACAAATTGGTACAGTTGAAAACTGTAGCAGGAAGTGTGGTAGACTTTAGCTCTCTCCTTGGCCCTGCTTTATTTAGCAGTTTTTAGAACAGTATTGTAATTAATTTCATAAACTCTGCACAAGCACCATAGCTGTCTGTATCCTGGGCTGCATCAAAAGAAGCATGACCAGCGGGTCATGAGGGAGGTCCTCAGTACAAGAAAGACATGGACCTGTTAGAGCACGTCCAAAGAAAGGCCATGAAGATGACCAAAGGGCTGGAGGACCTCTCCTGTGAAGAAATGCTGAGAGAGTTGGAGTTGTTCAGCCTGTAGTAGAAAAGGCTCTGGGGAGACCTTATTGCGGCCTTTCAATCTCTAAAGGGGGCTAATAAGGAAGACTTTTTACCAAGGCCTGTAGTGACAGGACAAGGGGCAATGGTTTTAAATTGAAAGATGGTAAATTTAGATAAGACATAAGGAAGAAAATTTTTATGACAAGGGTGGTGAGAGATGCTGGAACAGGTTGACCAGAGAAGTTGTGGATGCCCACACAGTGGAAGTGTTCAAGGTCAGGTTGGATGGAGTTTTGAGCAATCAGATGTAGTGAACAATGTCCCTGCCTATGGCAGGGGGGAGTTGGACTGAATGATCTTTGAAGGTTCCATTCAACCCAAATCGTTCTATGGTTCTGTGATTCCATACACCACTCAGATATATGTAAACATTTGAAAAGCCTTGAGCCTTCTTTTCTAAACTAAACCCCTCTTGGTCTTTCCTCATTTCCTTATTTATTTCCTTGACTCAACCAATCTAACCTTTCATTTCAATAAAAAGGGATGATTTTGCAGACTGATGATACAAAGCCAAAAATAATTTAGAGACCTGAGAAGTTGTTTCAGAATTCTAAAATCTTCATTTGGTTGCAAAACCAAGTGTACAGCCTACTGTGGTGTGGTTCGTGTCTAGAGAGAAGAAAAAAAATCTGGAATGTTGGGGACTTATTTCAGATCTGTATTCTCCATCGCAGTGAAGAATTAGTCAAAAATAAAGGTGAGGGGTTTTTTTCCTTTTTTTGTCTCCTCTCTCTTCTCTTCATATTGGAGACAACAGAAAATTGGAAGTTGCTGCAGCTATGAAGTTCTGGTTGAGCCCTGTGTAATAGTGGTCAGGAGTGAGTAATGTTAGGACTACTCTACCAGGTTTGGGTCACTGAATAGCCTCACATATAGGGATTAATTTCCAGTGATTGTGTACATTAGTTACTCAGCTGCTTTCTTCCACCAGTTAAGCAGGCACTATATAACTTTTAAAAAATCAATTTGCTCCTTAAAATAAGACCATCCTGAAAGTGTGATCTTGCCAAGGCCATAACTACACATTTTGCAGGTGGCATATACCAGCTGTGAATCAGAGTATACTCTAGGGTCTGGAGCAGAACACTGGAAGGTGTAAAACAGTTCAAGTCTTCACTGTCATGTTATGTTAAGCACTTGTACTGATCTGGGCACAGGATTTTCTAAGGAGTCTAGGGAAGGTTAAGTGCTAGAATTCCTTTTAATTTCTATGAGTTTCGTGTGCCTAGTTCCTCTAAAATTTCTTAAAAATCTGAGTTTCATGACTGAAATCATACTATAAATTAGATGCCACTGATTTCCATTTAATTCTGACTTCAGTTCTAGTATTTATATATCTACATATACTTCATGTATATGTACGTATATATATGTGTATATATAAAAATATAAAGCTATAAAGTCCTTAACTTTTCTCATTGTTAGTTTCTCTCTTGAGTTCTTTGGCAATTTCAATTGCCCACCAAAGAGAATACTTTGCTTTGGTAACCACAAATAAAAGTCTATATACTTTAGTGAATACGATTAATATGAAGTCAGATTTGATTAAAGCAATGAGTATAAAGAGTGAGGAGTAAATAACTAGAAAGTGGTGAGATAACTGGAGTATTTTAACACATTTTTTTCTAAATATTTCTACTAGATAAAAGCCCAAAGGCATGGTCATCCAAAACAGCAGCATACCACAGTTTTGACTCCCTTTTTTAAGCAATTTGATGGAAGCTGTAGGCTGATTAAGGCTATTCATAACAAACTAAAGCAGGTCATAAGACATTTTGTGCCATGTTGTTTTAAGACAGGATGGAAAGGAAAATATTTCTTACTGAAATTATGAAATAGCTTCTTAGAAACAAGTGCCACCCTGGAACCAGTTACCATAAAAATGCTTGGATTTTGTGCTCCTTGCAGCAAGGATTATCTGTTGCAAAGTTAGGAATTTGGGCTTGGTAACCACAATTTTTCTTTTGAAAAGCTGTGAAATTTAAAAAGTGAAGTCACATCTATTTTTTCATTTCTTAATTCTCAGTGATAAGACTTTACAGGTATCCTGTGTGTGCAGCAATCAGGGAAGCACATGTGAAACCAATGTGAATACCAATAAATGCTTGTCATAGGTGTCTGCCAAAGCACTTAAAAATCTCTGCATGGAGTTCAGCTAAAATGCTTCATGTGGAGACGCTTGTTTGTTTTCTGTTTCTTCAAGCAAGTTTTACCATTCTGTTCTGCAGAACTGACTACTTACACCTACTTACCAGCAAACACAGATGTAGTCATTTGTGACTAGTGGCTGTCTCATTTTCCATGTGAGAAGAATGTTCTTCTGATTTCTACTCAGGCTCACACTCCAAGCTAGCTGGACGCTATATTAAGTTCAGTGTTAACATCATTACTAGGAGTGTTAATGCACTGTCCTGGCTCTGGCTAGGATAGAGTTAATGTCACCAGGAGCCGGGCTGGCCGGGGGCTATTCCATCCCATGTGACGCCATGCTCACCAGAAAAGGGGGCTGGTCGGGGAGGGGCGGGTTCGGCGTGGCTCCGGGGCGGGCTGAGGGTCTGGTCGGTTGTGGGATCGCTAAATTGTTTTCTGTTATCACCCATTGTGTGTATCTGTTATCAGCACTGTTGTTGTTTGTTTCCCTCTCCCTTGCTGTCCCAGTAAACTGTCCTTACCGCAACCCACGAGGCTTTTGCCTTTGTTTGTCCGGTCTCCTCCCTACCCGCCGGGGGAGGGGTGAGCGAGCGGCCGCGTGGTGCTCGGCTGGGCTCAAACCACCGCATACACCTTGCTTGTCTAAATTGGCTTAGTATGTGGGCAAAATGATTGTGTGTCAGTCTATGCAGATTAATGCTTCTTATCTTCAAATCATTGTCCTTGCTATTACTGGGAGAATTATTTCACTCTTAGAGTTTTCAATCATGCATTTCCAACAGCAAGTTTTAATTTCCGACATGAAAAAAAAAAGCCAGGTGAAATAATGTATTTCTACACAATTTATGAATTTGATTACTTCAAGGACAATTGAGGGTTAATTGCTCCGAACAGTTAGTTCCAAATTTGCACAATGTTAATCCAGGAATTATTTGTTTTCTTGCATGTATTACTACTCAATTTAACAAAAGAGCCATTCAATAAATATCTGATTCGTGTAACTAATTCGTACTCATCATTAAGGCACCTTAGTATTCTTTCATTTACATTCTTAGAAATAATTAAAGTTATGTCTCATTAGGCAATAAGGTAACAAGCAAGAACTAATCTAGTAGTTTCAAGAATTTGAGTATCTCCTGTGCTTCCTAGCTTGCGTATTTTATGGCGATACAAGATTAGCTGAAATTCATAGAATCATTTTGGATGGAAAAGACCTTTGAGATCATCAAGTCCAACCAATAACCTAACACTGCCAAGTTCACCACTAAACCATATCCCTAAGCAGCACATCTACGCATGTTTTAAATACCTCCAGGGATGGTGACTCAACCACTTCCCTGGGCAGCCTGTTCCAGGGCTTGACAACCCTTTTGGTGAAGAAATTTTTCGTAATACCCAATCTAAACCTCCTCTGGCACAACTTGAGGCCATTTCCTCTTGTCCTATTGCTTGTTACTTGGGAGATGAGACCAACACCCACTTCACTACAACCTCCTTGTTGCAGAGAGCAGTAAGGTCCCTCAGCCTCCTTTTCTCCAGGCTAAACAACCCCAGTCCCTCAGCCCTTCCTCATAAGGCTTGTGCTCTAAACCCTTCACCAGCTTAAACAAGTCGTTCTTCAATGAAGGAAAGCTTTTCATTTTCTAATAGGGATATTTTTAATTTACCTGTTTCTACTGAGTATTTCCATTCTTTTCATGTCATCTAGAACTCTGCTTTACCTGAGACTCAACTGCCATTAGAAACTGTGCAAATGATATTGAGAGCAAATTTTTACTTATTTGATCCATATCTTGTCCTTCTTGTGGTTTTGAACAGGTGAGTGAGAAGTACTCAGTGTTTGAAATGGTGAATGTTGTTACTAATCAAAATGGAAGGAATGGATTTTGCTGCATGAATTAGAGAAAAATGTTCCTGCTCATTCTTACAGGTCAATGAGTTGAAAGCATATCACTAATAAATACATACATGATAAGAAGTAGAGTGACTAGGCAGGAACTAGCAGAATATATAAACAGCAATTACATTCTTGTTTGTACTTGTGATGGTAACTTTTAGTACACCAATGTAATTAATTAAAATGTGTTGATTAATTAAACTAATTATTAATTCATTTATTAATTAAATTCTTGTACTACAGTCAAAATATGTCATCTACAACCTGATTTTTAAGCTAACATATTCATATTCACTAACATATTCAGTTCTTCTGAGAAGGGTGCAGATTATGTTGTAAGACACATAGTTTCTTTAATGACAGATTCAGTTCACTGTGTAAATTTCTTTAAGGAAATTAATTTGGCTGGTTTGGACTTTCATCTCTAGCTTCAAGACAGCAAAAAGTTTAAAAGTTTTGTAACCAACTGAATAGACAACGTTCTTAAATCTAGGAGCTAGCAAGTTTTTAGTTCTGGGTCAAATAAATCCATGAGCTGATGTAAAGCTTGGCATTGAAACTTCTGTGCTTCCAAGATGAGTTCATCCAATAGCTCACCACTACCAAAACTCTCCTCTCCATCCCTGATCATATGATTCTTCCTTCTCATTTGCACAAGCTGTGGCACTAGCTAAATCTTTTTCTGAGCCAATTCTATTCCTTAGGACTATCCATTTCCTCTTTCCCCTATGCAGACATGGTCTGAGTGAGCTATAAGCATAAGCCTGCACCATTCTGACAGATTTTTAGGAAGAATTTCTGAGATTTAGAAGACTGGTGCAAAGAGTGCTGCAGAGAGTTACTTCTTTTCATATTCCTCACTCCCAGAGCAGTTTTGCACGACATGCACGTACAGATTTTTTTTTTCTTATTACACATTCCAAAAACCCTGTTTTGCTAAATGATCCATTAAAGTTAACATGAGAGCAGTACTGCTTGCCGGCTGGTGACTGATTTACCTATGTAAAATGAGCTCCTAATAAATCTTCCAAAGAACATAAAAAACCCCCTAATTGATAAGTCTTCTTGATAGGCATGGAACTGAAGATACCAGAGCGTCAGGAATTGCATTTATTGTTTACTTGTTTCTATAAAGGTCAGTGCTTAATGTATTTTCAGAATAAGTATGGAGAAGAAAAAAAGTCGGTTTTTTAAATTGAGATCAATCCATTATGGTGAAGTTAAAAGAAACAGCTGAGCCAATCTAGTAACTGCAGCTTCTGAAAAGGGATGCCCTTGCTCCTTGCCCTGCTTCCAGCAACACATTTCTACCTGCTCCTTTGTACCAGCTTTATTGTTTGCTGGACCTTTCTGTGATTGATTCAACTTACACAAGAGTGTCTACCCAGCTAGAGCCAGGGTTACCTATGTACCACTGAGTGTACAGCAGGGGCAAGACAGCCATTCACCAAGGGTAAGCCTTTAGGTCTCCTGAGTTTGTCTTACATGAGTTCAGTCTGAGGACATATTTTCTTCTAGACCACTGTGGCTGTCCAAAGGCACATGACAAGATCATTTTAGTACTGTAGCCATGAAAATCTTTGTCCTGGATTCAGTTGCTTGGAACAAGGACTGCATTCTCGGTACACTATTTTGCAAACAAATAGATGGAGTAGCACGTGGATAGGTGTGGTTCTGTCACATTTCCCATGCTATGATGTGAAAAGTCCCTTTTTGAGTCAGTTCCTCACTATGGTTCCCTATTGAGTGATGGTCTAGGACAAAACACAATCTTAATGTTATACTTCCATGGGTGACCATATTTTACCACTATAGTAAATAATTATTAATGTTAGAACATAAGGAAGGAGAACCCATAATATGGTTTGGATAGATCCGGGAATAGGGTATATTGAATAATTCTCATTTGTTTTTATGTTTTTAATTGAATGCAAAATTTAATATTGTGTCATTTTAATGCAGACAAATTCCTCAGCATGTTTCTAATTTTATCAGTCCCTGAAATATTATGTCATTAAAATTATGAACAATAAGAGGTTATTATAATTTATCTTTCCCACCTAATTTATGTCAAAAAGTTTATGTGTAAGAAGAAATACTTTAATCCTAACCAATTGCAGATAAGATACTATAATGAGATATGCTCATAGGTGTAAGTAAACTCCTCCCATTCTGATACATTAACATATAAAAAAAGACATCTGTCTTTCCTCAAAGGAGGTAAAAACCCAGTGGTAAGAAAAAGAGTAGGATAAGTCCAGGTTAGAATTCTTACTTCCAGCACTGCATCAAGAAACAAAAGCTTGGGGCTACAGTGTTAAGGAATTTAGGGAAAAAGAACAAGTGGAGTTCAGCCGAAGAAATAGCCCATAGCTCTAAATGTTATCAAAACTAATTTTTAAAAGCAGAAAGTTTGAAGTTTTTTTAAAAAGAGGATCATGATAACCGGAAGTAAATTTTAGTCATATTGAGCAAAGGCTTATTATTGCACAGAACAGAGGTAACTGTTGACAACAGGTGAATTGTTGACAACAAAGGCAAGGAAGTTTAAACTGTCATCTGTGCTGTTGGCCTTACTTTTGTGCAGTCTGGGGAACTAGCTCGAAGTGTCTTCCCTTCTGCACTTCAGTTACGATGTTTGAATCATTCCAAGACAGGTTAAACTTCCACATAGATGAAGCAGAAGCAACAGAAGTGATATTAAACATGAATTAAACATACATCTCAGTTGATATGACATATGTGTATACTGTCACATTTCTTTCTGCATCCTAGTGGCTCTTGGATCTCATCTGGGTAAGTGACCTATTAGGTCCTTCCTTTGTTATTTTGAATACACGTTCTTATGACATTGAAAGATTATTTATAGTATGTGTGAAACATCGTTTGAGTCAGGTGTTGCATATTAATTTAGAAGTTTTAGAGTAAGCTAGCTTCTCAAAAATTTTATTGTATTTCTGCAAGTTCAGTAAACTGAATTGGCTTTCCAAGGACTCATATGAGCCCCAGTGCTGACAACAGGTAGTACATAAATGTGTGTGTGACTGTGTGGGATGTGAATGAAGAATTAGACCTATGTATTTCATCCAGATAAACCAAAGCCTAAGATCAAAATGGTAAGGAACTCTTTCTTTGTGTTTCATCCAGTAGCTGTCAGAGGTTTCTTCCTTTGCACTCACCTGACATCTTGTTTTCCTCACATTAATATGTGGGGCCTTAGTCAAGCGATACCCTGATTCTGAGTGCAGCATGTTAACCCTTACACTCAGTTTCTTTAAAGTTTAACTCCTTCATGGAGTTAAAGATTTAATCTTCTGAAATGAAAATTTACATTCCTCCTTTTTCAAACAAACAAGTATCTTTTGCTAGTCCTGGTGTTCTCTTGTACTTGACTGGCCAGTGAACAGCTCCTTTTCTCTCCATGACTCATTGTGCGTGTTTCTTCATGAAGTGTGCTCTACACTGGATTTTTATATTCTGTTACCATGCCTGTATAGAAACAAACCCAATGGAAACATCTATATGTGACAGATCTGTGTAATCTGCTACTGTTTCCTGACTACATGTAATAATAATGAACCTCTTTGAGGTGTCAGTGAGTGTGGTATAATTGATTCCTCAACTTCTCTAAAGCGTAATGTAATACAAGGGAAGTAACCAACTGTTTGCCATACAAAAATGAGCTTCTTGTGGCCTATTCTGACTTGTTTCTTCAAATACTATTCTGAGATACAAGCTTTCCTGAAGAGTTTTCATTTGGAGTGTGGCAAGTGTTTTGCTGATGCACAGCAGCCGGCAAAATTAACCTGATGAGCTGTGTTGAATGACATGTCAGTTCAGAGATTGAAAAGTGTGCCTTTTAATGCTAAGAATGTTGCACTTCATTACAGACTAATGAGAAAATGAAATTATTGCTATTACAGCATCAGAAAATGTATTTGAATTGAAAATTGATCCTAAACTTACTTTTGAAATAAAGTATTTTTTCATTTTTCAGTCTTTTTGTTTTTCCATATTCAATGTGTGACTCCCCAAGATACCACTGAATTTGTTCTGATCACTGTTAAAATCTCAGTTTCCTGTTAATTAGAATCACTAGATGAAGTTTACTGTATCTCATTTGAATTGATCCAATTTTGTTCCGCAGCAAGCAGATTTGTCATTAATATCAGAGTTTTTCTCTAAGAACCAATGAAAATAACATTTTTATTGTAATTTTACAGAAAAGTAAGCAATTAGAACTTTTCTTGTGTTCAACAGCTATCTAGATAAAATTATTTAAATTATTGACACAGTATAATGAAATACAAATATACCATTTTTCTATCTAGTTATCATTTTGGAGTTCCATCATCAATCATTTAATACCATGCTCTGGTGACTGTCATCATTGCTGTGTTGTTCTATCCTTTACCTTTTATTGATTTAATTGACTTTAATTCATCATCAAGAACTAAATGTTTTACAAATGTTTGGTTTTGTAGATGAAGCAGATGAATTCTTTTGGAATGCCAACCTGTTCCAAAAAGCCAGCTGCTCAAATTCAGCATCTTCTCCAGTTGCTCATGGTGGTCCATCCTCCATGTCATATGTACTGTCCCAATGTATTTACATTGTATAGAAAATTAAGAAATACACATGTGTGCCTCTTACATTCATTCTAGTGGGAAAAATTACAAACTGCTAACCATTGTACTTCTCAGGAATGCATCCTCAGCAGACAGTAGGGTATGATTTTTTTTTTTTTTTTTTTTGTGATTTGAGTATGTTTCTTTTTCATTTAGTAATTAAAAACATTTTTTAAAAGGCTGTTTTAATTGACTCTGATATGCTTCTTTACATGTATGTTGTTATGAAATTGAAGAATGCTTAAGCCCTGTGAGTCTAAAACATAGCACTAAGAGAGAAATATATTTTATTTAAGACTTTTTTTTTTAAACTAATATATCTCGTGTGAATCAAGTGTAGTACTATTGCTTTTGGCGGCAATACATTTTTAATCTCTAGTTCAATTATACTTTGAGAATTTTTAGCTGAAAGTGAGATTAGGAACAATTTCCATCAGGCATATATTTACCAAGCTGAAGGAAAGATAATCTTCAGGGATATGATGGGAACAGTTGCTCCCATGATAGCACTCTGCATAAGAGAATCTTGCTCTTCAATGTGCAGATTCAACTAGTTGTATAGAATTATTTTAGTGCATATAAGATTGTAAGGAGATGAAGTCCTCCATATCTATTAATATGTTTTCAATGAAGGATGTGAGTAAAATACATGCTAAGTTATAGTATGTGTTTACTCTGCTCACAAAATACACAGAAGAGATCACTAGTGAGAGAAATTTAGAAATGCCAGTCCTTCGTGTCACATGTAAATAAAGAAGCCTTTACTCTGGTGGTTTTGCTGAGAGTTGAAGATGATGTTCACTGAGTTAATTATTAAAATAAATTGGAAAAAAATCAACTTTTTTTTAGACCATCTTATCTAGTATACTTGCAAAATCAAAGTTGAGTTGTAGTATTTTGATACAGTCTGGGAAAGTCAGTACAGAAACTGACTTTCAAATACCTCAGTCTGATTTATTTTTTTTTTTATAGACTATTTATTCTTTATAGAAAGTACTGATAAGCAAAGTAGTTAAGCATAGGTGTGGCATACTGCCATGTATAAATACAAGAAATAGAACATATCTTAAAACTTGTTCATGTAATATTGCGTAACTCAACTCTCTGAGCTATTAAACTATTGCTTTTGTATCGCAATTAATTTTTCTTGAAGTTACCTGTTAATATTTATCACATAATAGTTCTGCCCTGAAATTTTTACTTGTGAAAGAATGTGCTAATTTCAACCTTGTTTGAAAACATAAGAAACTACACTCCGCCTTTTTCATATTTACTAAACAAAAGGGGGAAAAGTAGTAACCCATCTGCTTTTTACTGTAGTGTCACTTGAATTGACTCTCATAACAAGTATAAACAAACTAGCATTAAATCTGTAATCTGAACAACTAAGAGGCATGCTGTGTTCAGTGCCTTTTGTGTTGCAAATTATTACATGAAATAATTTCATACAATTGTATTTTACCTTATAGTGTTTCTGGTGTTTAGTAGAATAAGGAATAAAGATCAGGCAGGATTGGACCTTTGTGAGGAAATCTCCAGATATCCATAGATGTTACAGCAAGGAGTGGTGGTTATTCAGCAGATGATGCTCTTTTCTTTCAGTTGGTATTCAGTCAGTGTCATGGCAGGACACTTAGGTTTTTTTTTTCTCAAGCAAAACCAAGGTCATGATTAAACCTGATCAGAAAATGGAAAGTATGTTCTGAAAAAAAATAATTAAAAAATTGGATTCTTATGTGTACTGCTGACAACTGAAAACTTTCCACTTGTAGCCAAAAAGAGACCAATTTATGAGTCTCATGGAGCTAGTAAATGAAGTACTTGATTTCCTTGGGATACTGCACGCTTGAGACACTGCAGCATTTCAGTGTATAAATTTACATTCTGAGTGTATTTTTCCAATTTCTGATGATAGTCTTATTGGCTTACAGAGCATAATGTTAAGAACAGTGTGTCTGTAGTGTTTTCTAATTTCTCTACAGGACTTTTAATTATATGATTAAACTTTTGAAGTAAAATAGTATTCAAGTCAGAAGTGTTACATGTCTGTACAGTACAGACTTAAACTTTGAAAACAAATGGAATTTAAATAACAGGTGTTTAGCCTGTAGAAACCAGTGTTTAGCCAACATTACAATGGAATTTTATAGTGCAAGAGATAGTTACTAACATATTTAGATAGGTACTAACATATTTAAGATATCTCATTGATTATTTTTTTTTTATCATTGGATGTTGGGCTCGTTGGGTCACTATCTTGAACTTCAGTACCAAACTTTTATTCCAGCCCTAGAGTAGGTGTCAAAAATTACCTCTGTGGAGCTTGCCCTCAGTGATCACCCAAGGTCCAGATGTACTCTTGACAAGTGAGCAACTCAGTGTTACTTTTGGAAAGAGAACCACCAAGCTTACTTGCAGTTTTCTCCATCCAATACTTTCTGGATGTATTATTCTTTGTACACAGATGTCTATTAAGTGTAACATACAGCCTTTAATCTTTTCTCACAAATTGTCTACATTTCTTATTTTTAAAAAAAAGACAATTGAACTCTAAGTAAAAAGTAACATTTCTGTTTTAGACTGACTTTTTCAAAGGGTTTATGTGAAAACAGATTGTGAATCTCAAGTTTTACAGTTGGTGGAGCTGATCAGATGCTTTCTTGCTCCTGAAGGTAGCATGTCTTACAAGTTTTTTTTTCTCTTGCCCTGCTTTATTCTGTTCTGCCTTGTTCCATGTCACATGCTACTGTCTGTGCAGGTCTGGTGCTTGTCAGACTCCTGTGAGCTGTTTTAACTTACTAGCAAGGCAGAAAACTGATCTCTTTCTTGCTAAGCCAGGTGTCTGTTACTTTGCTCAGTTAAAGACACTCATGGAAAGGTCAAAAATCCACCACAGACAGAAGACTTGAGACATGCTGGAGACAGGAAAATGAGAGGGTTGTAGGCAGAAAGGAGCAGAAACTCACTTTTTGGGAGCAGTGCACATCACTTTATCTTATACTGAGGCATCTCAAAACTGGATCTTCAAATCTAAACTGTCCTTGTAGACTGTGAAGACAGACCTCTCCACATGATAATTCATCTTTTACGATAGATATCTAAGATGAGTTGTAGGAATAACTTTTTGAATTTCTTCCTCTTCATGGTTTACAAGGAGATCTTGTAGGCTAATGCAGTATTCACATTCTCTCTGAACTTAGATTAATCGTATTTTTCTGGCTTTGAAGAAGTTTTAGAGTAGGATTTGAGATAATGTTTTCTTTCACGATGTATTTTAGGGGAGGCTAAGAGTACACACATATTCAGTTACGATGGTTTAGCTGGTGAGTGGTCACTGGCTATGATCTGGTACCTCAGCAGCTTGAGGTCACTAGTCCCTGTCCCCAGCCTCTGATGATGCTATAGTCTGCATTGGCAGGAAGAACACTTTCTGAGGTTGGCCACTGTAAATTTCTTGTTCATTATTGTTGACCCTGGGAACAAGTTTTGATAGGAATAGTATATGACACAAAACAGAACTGTGAGGTGAATTGAGAACTGGCTGAATGGCAGAGCTCAGAGGGTTGCGATAAGTGGTGCAGTCTAGTTGGAGGCCTGTAGCTAGTGGTGTTCCTAAAGGGTCAGTGCTTATTCCAGTCCTATTCAACACATTCATCAATGACCTGGACGAGGAAACAGAGTGTACCCTCAGCAAGTTTGCTGATGATACAAAACTGGGAGGAGTGGCCGATACACCAGAAGGCTGCACTGCCATTCAGCGAGACCTGGACAGACAAGAGAACTGGGTAAAGAGGAACCTAATGAAGTTCAACAAGGGCAAGTGTAGGGTCCTGCACCTAGGGAGGAATAACCCCAAGCACTAGTACATGTAAGGGGTTGACCTGCCAGGAAGCAGCTCTGTGGAGAAGGACCTGGGAACCTTGGTGGACAAGTTAACCATGAGACAGCAATGTGACCTTGTGGCCAAGAAAGCCAGTGGTATCCTGGGGCACATAAAGAAAAGTGTGGCTGGCAGGTTGAGGGAGGTTATCCTCCTCCTCTGATTTGCCCTGGTGAGGCCACATCTGGAGTTCTGTGTCCAGTTCTGGGCTCCCCAGTTCAAGAAAGACAGGGAACTACTGGAAAGAGTCCAGCGGAGGGCTATGAGGATGATTAGGGAGCATCTCTCATATGAGGAGAGGCTGAGAGAGCTGGGTCTGTTTAGCATGGAAAAGTCAAGACTGAGAGGGAATCTGATCAATACTTATGCGTATCTGAAGGGCAGCTGTCAAGAGGATGGGGACAGACTCTTTTCAGTGGTGCCTTGTGACAGGACAAGGAGCAATGGGCATGAACTGGAACACAGGAAGTTCCGTCTGAATATGAGAAAAAATTTCTTCGCTTTGAGGGTGACTGAGCACTGGAACAAGCTGCCCAGAGAGACTGTGGAGTCTCCTTCTCTGGAGATACTCAAACCCTGCCTGGGCATGATGCTGTGCAACCTGATCTAGGTGATCGTGCTGTAGTAGAGGGGTTGGACTAGATCTCCAGAGGTCCCTTCCAATCCCTGCCATTCAGGATTCTGTATTAAAAGACATCTGCAACAGATGCTGTTGTTGTAAAGAGCTGTTACAAGTCAAGTGGAAGAGTAGAGGTGGTAGGCAGCACAGTAGCAGTCAGCACAGCTGTGTGGTGCAGAGTATGGGCATGAAATTTATTACAATTACTTGGTATCTTAGAAGCAAGCTTTAACAACAGTTCTGAAATGGAGCTGAACAAAATCTGTTTTGTTTAGACCTCCTTACCTATAATCTATCTATATCTAAGATGACAGCCCCCCGATAATATTCTTGTAACAGTTTTTATATATGATAAAATGCTGAACATTTATTTCCAGAAAGAACATTGTAATCTGGATCCCTTGCTGTCAGTATAATGTAATTTTTGTGTTGTAATAATTTCTCCAATAGATGGCAGTAGCTGCTTATTGGATGATAAATTAACACTATTCATAGTACAGTATATAAATATAAAGCAGTAAACCCCAAATAAGTTCATATATAGGTACTTAACACATAACTGACAATTATGTATGTCACCTGTTTTCCATATTTGAACATGAAATCCTTTCTGAATATTTTCCTTTTGTGTCTCTTGGTTTGCTCAGAATTACATGATAGTGCAAAACAGATAAAACTATTATAGGGCTAATAAAAGTTAAGGACAAGTATATCTCAGAGCATGCTTAGTTCTGAGGTCATTAGGGTTTTTCTACATTTGAAATCTCTTGTGGGTTACCTTGAGTTGGTTCATCTTACAATGTCTTACATTCAGATTAGAAAGCTTTATTGTAAATTATCTGGCATTAAATTGTGCTTTTATGATTGGAATCATACTTACATAATATTACAAGTTTACCTGCACCAAAACCAGTATGGATGATTCTACATTGTGAACCATGACATGTTGCAAGACTGCCAGAATCTGCCATTGTTTTTCTACCATTTTTTGCTGCTTCTAGTTCTTCCATGTTGCCTCTTCTGTCCTGGAGTCATGGTATAGAGATGATTGTTGAGCTGTTTGAACATTAATCTGAAGACTTTTACAGATCATGCCTAATTCATTAGGAGTTCACAAACCAGAGCACTTTGTGCTTCATCTGCCATATATGATGTTGGCTGGGGTCATATACTGAGAAGCTTGGAGTGGAGACTTTTTTTTTCACTGGAATGATCTGCATTATTTTAACTGATCTGCAGTTATATAAACAACCACCATTATGGAGATGAAAGAATACATGGAATGAATTCAGGTTTTACTAAATACCTTATAAGTGGATTTTGGATTAGAATTACCATGGCCTGCTATTTCTATGAAGTTTGATGGTGTCTTGCTAACTAGGCTATGGCAGTCTCAGTAACACACATACAAGAATGTCAGATACATTGGATCTGATAAACCCTGACAGAGGCATGGAGAACTAGAAGGCCCTGAAAAATACGAAAAACACTGAAGGATGAACCTGAACAACAAGTAGAGGACAAAACCCGTGCATGGGGCCAAATGCACTAAATAGAAATTGATACAATGGAATATAACTTCAGTGTAGATGGGTAGGGAAGTTTCAATAATTTAATGACACTAACACATTTTTCCGGTCTATCTTTGTTTCATGTATTAAGTGCCTTTCTTACCACCTTGCCTATACTATGACTGTTACTCACCTGTCCTGCATACCACCTGTTATCACTTCCCTATTTCTGTAAGTACATACAAACAGAAACAGTGTCCCACTCTCTGTCATGGTGCTTCATCTCTTCACTTGTGCCTAGTTGACTCTTAATTCCCTGCAAAGGGTGATGTCCTCATGACTGTTTTAAAGAAAGATGTACAGAGAAAGACTCAGTAAATGATATCTGGGAGAGAATGAAAGAGCACACATAACTCTCAGCTTTTCACTAATACACTGTCATTATGTGGCTTTACAATATTCACAGGAACAGCCAGCCACACATTAATTTCTCCAGGTTGGTAAGGCAACCAGCTTTTATTGTGATGCTTCATATGACACCTGGGGAGTAGCAATGCACATGAGGAAGCTAACTTTTTCTGCTTTTTGCCTTATAGCTCTAATACCATGAAAAAGAAAGGGTGAGGAGAGGGAAAGGATAGAGAATGATGCTGCAAACAACTTTCTTGAAATAGGTAGCAGGGTAATCTTTTGAATGTACATAGTGTTATGAAAGCCTAGGCAAGATTTTTGTAAGAATGCTATTAATTTTTTGGTACTGCTATGAGTTGAATAAAGAAGAGTTGACTTTTTCTTCTCATTGTTTTGGGTCATGGATCGTCCTTTTATATCATCATCATCATCATAACATAGTCAAAGATTCTGAAATAACATGGAAACTTGTTTTAAGAACTGTATTACGATCTATGCATGAATATGCAGCAAAAATAATGCTAAATGTAATAACACTGATCAAATCTGATTAAACTGTGATACCAGTATGCTGAGCCAAGAAGACATGTAACATTCTTAAGACATGTCCTCTATGAAAAAAATGTGTACTGATAAAAAGTTGAAATTATTGAGTACAATATTTTTTGAGTTTGTATCATTCCACTGAGTCCTCCTTTCTGACTTACCAAGCTTGCTTTTCCCTACTCCCTTGTGCAAGATTCTCTCTTGCTCTCCAGAGCTTCTGCAGAACACATCAAGGATCAATACAAAGGAAATTTTTTTTTTTTTTTTTTTTTACTTCTGGAATCTCTGTCTTTCAGTCTTTTAGATGTGCTACTGTATTATGTCTGGGTCTTTTCTATATATCTTATTACTGTAGGTGAACTTTCCATAAACAGACCAAACACTGACATGCCATGGAGAAACATTTTTCTCTGTTTAGGAATCTTAGGATACAGAGTAAAAAAAAGCCAAACATTTGTACAATCAATAGCCGCTTTGATTTAGAGACTGCCAGCTATGTAAAACCATTTGTAACAATTAATACAGATAAAAGATACAGCTTGCGTTGTCATATGATTCTTGGATAGATTCACGTCTCTATTATGACAGCCCTAACGTTTGAGCTACTTCTATGCCAAATGAATTAGTAATCTCCAGGATGGTAAAATAACGACTGTCATGCTTTTCTGTCTTGAGGTTGTTCTCATGTATGGGAGGGAATATCTGCAGCTACAGGACAGACTAATCAGGGAGTTCTAAGAAAGTGGGTTTGAGATCCTACAGTTCTGCAGCCATTTCTTGTCTGTCTTTTGGCCCATTAGTGAGTAGTGTTTGACTGAGCCCAAAGCCACTGCTTTCCTTTGCAGGTGATCCTGATTCACAAGTTAATCTTGCTTTGTATATGTTGGCAACAACTACCTGCGTTCATCACAATTTGCTCCATACTGCCTACCTTCACTTTGAAAAAGAAATAGGGTTATGAAACCAAGATGGTAATAAGACCAATAGAAGAGAAACTTTGCTAATGACAGAGGGGCTTCAAGGTTGAATGAAGTTGCAACGTTAAGTATGGTTGGTTGGGCCCACTGGGCAGTGGGAGTGTGCACAACAAACTTTGTTCCTTATATTCCAAAGATTGACTGTATGATAAAAATTACTTAGTGTGAATCAAAATTAAAAATCCTGCCTTAGTGCAGGAATGCTATAAATGCAACTATGCCATAAAACCCTTTCCTTATATAGTAATTCGAAGATTTAATTCTGGTTCTTTTTCTTTGCCCTTAAAAAAATCAATCTATGGCAGCTCTGAGTAGTTTTATGTTATAAAAAGATGGATTATTTATGTCAATCTGTGTATCCAACTAGCCTGAAGGTGTGTAAACTTAATGAACTGGCTCTAGCAGCAAAAATATTTGCAAAGTTTTTCAGAGTTTTCCTCCAATATTTTTCCACATGAGGAAAAGACATACACATAACAGAGTGCTATGGGGTATAACCAACAAATAATTATGATCTATGAGTGATTGGAAGGCAGTGAAGGATACCATGCTGAGTCTATCTTCCCAATATTGTCTCCTGCTCCCTGCTATAGCATTTTTCAGCAGATTTGAAGCAATTAATATTGATCATATATGTGTAAATTGTGTCATTTACAGTCCAATGTCAACATACTGCTACATAGTTCTTTAAAAATACGGTCAGGCACATTTGGGGCAGCTAAGATGGTATTGTTTCTCCTTCATTGACAGGAAGTCTGGAGGTGCTTATGGTCGGGACAGGAAACTGACAATTTCTATGCCAGAGCAGCTGTCTTGTTCCTATAGCCTTTGCAAATGGAAATGGAGCCTATCTAATCCCAATTTTTTCTTGACCACAGAGAATTCTCTTGGGATAGTTCATAGATCAACATTTGCTTCCAGGACTGTGCCATTCAGCTTGAATGTAGATTCAGCAGGTATTACACAAGTGAAAACAGCCAGGCTGGCAACAGTTGCAGACTCAATGAAATGACAGGGAGGATGAAGGAACTTTTGCCTCAGTAAAACAAGGTATTTCACTTTTCAGCTAATATAACTGTGAGGGCATGGTCTTTAGTCAGCAAAGAAAAAATGATAAATCTTTTGGGGAAATGCTGATTCCTGAAAATAATAGATTTGACAGGTATGAAGACAAGTCACTAACTTGTATCCTTTCAGGAGTAAGGAAAATTCCTGGTTTTTTTTCACCAATAGAAAAAAAAGTTTATTTTATTTGAAAGAAAAATTGTTGAAATAGTTTAGTAATTCAGTTAGTTTGTGAAATCAAAAAGCAGCCAAGGACTTCTGCTTGATCAACAAACTAGTGCTTTTCTTTAATTTTACATCTGACATATTCACAATGGTGCCACACAGATTAGAAGTTTATTAGACTTTAAAGATTTAGTCTGTCTACATCTCTATGTGAATGTGAAAGGTAAGATTTTGAATTTTGTTTAATTATAAGCAAGATCATAATTCAAAAAACTATACAAGCTTACCAAGACTGACCAAATGTGTTAGTTTTTTTCCTGAGAACTTTTGAGGTTTTGACCTTTATTTATCCGTCCTTGAGGCAAAGCCTTTTGAGCATTTCTCTGCATAAAATGTCTACTTTTGAACCAGAACTTCTTGATTTGGTACTCTCTAAGCAGAAGAGATCCAGCAGCCCAGACATCTCTCCTAGTAGAAACTTCGGATTCTAATGGAAACATTTCACCTACACTGGGACTCGATGAATTATAGCATTGGAAATTTGTCACTCAGCTGCTACTGGAAGGCATGATGGTTGCCATGGGGGGGAACTGGTAAGTGTGGTATAAGCCATCTTTTCTAAATAAGGTTCTTCCCTACTATGTTGTCTTCTCACAAAATCATGTATTTCAGGAAGTTCTCATTCCCAGGCCTTTTAAGGCCTCCTAAAATATACAAATTAGTTCCATTTTAACATGTGTGTTTAACTAGCTTAAAACATAATGCATTTGAAATTTTCTCATGAACTACATCTCATCGTTATTAAATTTCCACAGACTAGCTTCTGCTGATCTACGATCTTTTCTGAGGGTTTCAGTGCAAGCTGTATGAATTGTTACAGAGTGCAGTCTTGAGACTACAGTATCGATTAAAGTATTAAAATGGATATGTTTTTACATTCTAGAATCAGGAATATAATTTGCTGATGTCTAGTAAGTCAATTGGTAACACATTCAGTGATTCAGATTCAGATAGTAAAACTCCCTGCTGCAGAGTTCAATATTTACAAAAAGAAAATACATAAATATCAGTAACAGGAAACTGCTCTTGTGGAAATACTGTTATATCCTCTGCAATAATTCAGAGGTAGGAAATACTTATGATTTTACTCACATGTGCACATACAGACACATCCCCTTGTATAAGAGTTTAAACGTCCCTAGAATTCTTGCGGTTTTGGCTCAATTTGATTCAGTTACAAGCTTTGAATACCCCACCTAACTTGCGGGAAATCCTTTCTCTGTGTTTACAGACCATTTTTTTGTGTTTACTTCATGCAAACTGAGAACAATGGTGGCGGTTTTTTTAATGCTTTTTATCTTTTGGAATTGTTAGAGGTCCCACAGTTCTGCAGTCACTAGGTCACTTAACAGATAGTTTAGCTTTTCCCAGTTGTGTGTATAGTAATAGAGTAACTCTGCTTTGATACTTAAAAGTCAGGCATTTTTAAAGCTGTCATCTTTTTAGAAAGGGTAAAACTAATTTCCTTTTCAGACACAGCTTTTCAGATGATATAACTTTACCAAAACACCCTAGCTAGCTTTACCAAGGTGCATAGTAATTACAAGAGGGATGTGGTTTCAGTCCTTGCATCTGGTCGTGCAGTATCCTGTCACACGTCCTGTATCCTGCCACATGTCCTGCATTAAGTTAAATGACAGGGACGTGCGTCTGCATTGACAGCACATAACTGCAAGACCACAAACAGACCCCTATTATAGCCATCCCTCCTTAGGGCCTGTAGTTTCATAAGCAATGACTGGGACAGGGAGCAAAGCTGGTCTGCTCTCAGCTCAGTTTTTGAGGTAGTCAGTAAATTTAGGCAAACCACTTTATCTTGATTTTCAAATGATAATGATTCAGACTTCTTTCCACAGCACATTCAAAAATTCCATGTAAGATCTATGTAAGAGTATTGTTAAGCTTCTCATTTTGTAAAAACCTGAGCTCTAAGTATCCTCATCTGATCTGGCAATCACAGACACTCTTTATCCCAGGGACTTTGTAGTTTATGTTAAATAAAATATAGGCATAGGAAGAGACAGAAATATATCACTTGGACACCTAGATTTTTTTTTTATTTTTATTTTTAATTGAATTGTAAATTAAAATGTGAATTTGGCTAAAAGTTGATGATGTGATGTGTATATATGATGAATGGGGAAATGTTTCTGTTCAGAAGAACTTAACATTGATAAGAGAATGTTTACAAGTCATAATATACCAATAACCTTGCAAGAAAGAATTTGTTCAATTTTTTAAAAATTATTTATTGCAAGTAGTCATATGTATACTGCTAGAACCTACCTCATGAAACAGAACTTTAAATTCTTTTTCATTCAGGTGTTGATGAGTAGTACTATGAAAATTGTCTAGGAAAATGAGAGATGATCTTAAAGACTTTCTAAACCATTAGTTCTCTGCTAGAAGGTAACTCATGTACTTTCTAGCAAAATCCAAATAGCCAGACAGCTAATGTGTAAGGGTGACCCATGTCTATTGCTTGTAGTTCAGTTTAATTATGAGAGAAAAGCATCCTTCTGAGAGATAGGTTATTTAAAATATAATACAATGTAACTAATATAATATACACTATTTTTGCTGCCTAAAAAATAACTTAGTAAATGCTGCTGTTAGGCTTCTTAAACCTGATGTGCTACCTACTTGAGTTATGCCATTGCTTGTGTGGTAGTGGCTGGGGAAACTTTTTCCTTTGTTGATGCTTTTTCCTTTAGACATGATATTATGTGGATTTAAGTATGTCTTAACTGATTTTGAATCCAATCTGTTATTTCTGCCAGGTTATTTTTCCTTGTTTGTAGCCTTTTGTAAGTGTGCTCGGTAGACCCAAAATCTAGGTCTTGTGTGGTTTTCCACATATGTAGTCTGCTGGTGTTTCTGTTTGTTCAATTCTTCATTACCAAGTCTGCAGCAACGCCAAACAGTAGTGAAGAGATGTAATCCTTTATCAACCTAGTGATTTTACATGGAAATATTCTGTTATCTGATGGTTAAAATTCTACAGGTCACTTTACACATCTGAACATGATGATATTGATGGCCGAACTGGATTTCCACAGAGCTGAAAGTCCACACTGTAGGTATTTGCAGGATAATGCCTTCTGAAAAGAAACAAAATAGGTGTTGGGGTTAGCTCACTGTTCTGTGCATACATCTTTAAATATCCTTAGTGTGAATACCTGCTAATATACAATATGTTTAATATGCAGTAAAAAGTATAACAGTATCTCTGTTTTCAACTTTCTGTGAACTTTGCATGCTGCACATGATGCTTTTGCATCGTGCAGCAGAAGGCTCTTTCTGCAACAGGGATTATCAAGATCTCTCTCTAGTCGCAGTCAGTGAAATATCCTTTGCTAGATAATTTATCAAAGGTTACAAGTGTCTTTCAGTGAGCATTGTGCCCCTTTTTCAGATTTTACTCAACAGTTCTGTCAATTTTAATGGTAGGGAGGCTGCTTTAAAATCAGTGTTCTGACTTGAGTTTCTCCTTTTGCTTCTCTGGTTATCAGTTTCTTGATTATAGTCTGTATTTCCATTGGACTGATGGTTTGTGTAGTTCAGCAAAATCTAGTAGTGTGCTGTTAGTGGACTGTGAGAATTGCTTTGAAATGCTGTGCCCATCCACTTACCTGCTTTATCTCAATTATGTGTAAGTTGATGCTGACCGAATATTTGGACATTCCCAACACGTAAGTGCAACCTGACCTCTCTCACATATAATAAGGACCTGACTCCTTCAAGACTATTTTAAGTGTTTGGGTTATACTACTTAAAACAGCAAGCAGAGATGAACTTGTAACATGATGCTTTCCACGGCATGCTTAATAAATGGCTTATTACTTCAGGTAGACTCACCCAGATAATAGTGCAATACAATGGAATCTTACTTTGACTGTAAAGCATATCCTTCTGTCCAAAGCCTGAAACTTTGTGTCTTCATCACAGAGTGCAGCTTTACATAGCAAAGTTGGAGCTAGTTCTGAGTAAGCTGGTAAGTCTACAGAGGGCAGCTCAGTGCCATACAGAGATACTAGACTTGATTCCCAAAGCAATATAATTACATCAGCTCAGACTCCACTCTCAATAACATATCCTTCTTCCCAGTAAGAGCAATTAGACAGCAACAGAGCTCTACACTGAGGTGGTCTCAATGATAGTTAGTTTGAATTAGTGTAAGTATCTTGGTAAGTCTGTGCCCTGTTCTGCATAGAGGTATTCTAAACTGCAATGTTGATATATTGTATCATCTTGTTTTGTTGAGCATATATAGCAGAGGGATACGGGATAAAAGGGTAAAATTTTCCTTACTAATCCAAGTGTGCTTGTAATTTTGACTTGAATTAAAATGTTTCCTGGAACACATCTGAAAAGAAACATGCTGCTTCATTTCACTGCTGATAAATTAATAATTATTCTTTTTCCCAACAAACAACATTGAGTCAGCTTTCACAACCCTGAAAAGGGCAGAAACCACCTTAATTTTATTAAGGGTGCAACCTGCTATCTCCTCAGTGTTAAGCACAGGTCTGTTCTCTGCTCTTTGCCCTGAAAACAATATGGTAGTTGTGCTATACTCAGACTATATATAGCACTTAAGAGATATCAAGGGTTGACCTTGACCTCAAAGCCCTTACAGATACGAAGCTTTAAGGAGTCACCTGATGGAAGGTAACAGGCTGTTAGCCCATTTGCTTCTTTCTGAAAATTTTATTATTAATGCTTAAGGAGACACACTTAACGAATATCTTTCTGTTGTATTTTATGTGCATTTATTTAAAAAGTCAGTGGAGACAATGGGTGCTTTGATGGTTATGTTTAACTGTGTTTCTTTGTATTGAATATTTATTTTTACAGTGATCGCCCATTAACAATAAAACCTCTTTCCCTCTCTTTTTCCCCATCTAAGCTCTTTATAATGAGCACAAAAAATTGCAAGTTTTTTTCCCATTTTTTAGGGAAAAATTACCGATACAGTCCTGGATTACCTGAAGTACATTACAAAATAAACTGCCAATGGTTGACTTGCATGCTATGGGCATTTGTTGTAAAAGAAAACTAAGCAAAGTTTTTGCTATTCCATTCTACACAAGATTTTGTTATACAAAAATTATGTAGCCATGATGTGTGACAGTAGAAACAATAACACAGCGCTTTATTCCAGTAGTAAGCTTTTCCTACAATTATAAGTTGAGTTACAATAAGCTTTTGGGGGCAGGGAGGGGGGAGAGTGTGTGAGTGACTAAGTGTGTGTGTGTGTGTGTGTGTGTGTGTGTGTGTGTGTGTGTGTGAGAAATTGGTGTCACATTGCAGCTGAGACCTCTGTCTCCCTTCTCAGTTGTGTAGTTCCCTCTGCCCAGCTTTTTGTGATACTCCTTTGATCACATGATAAGCTGACTCAATTCACTAACCAAGCAAAAATATGTGTGTGTTTAGCTTAAGTTCACAGTGCAAACAGACAAGTGCCAAAGTTAACACAAGGTGAAAACAGTGTTTGATTAGAAAAGGAAGATGGAGGAAAGAGGAAGTGGGCTGTCTCCTTTTGAGTGATGAAAAATAAGTAATATGGCTCACTGTAATATAAACCCATATTTAGCTATACAAGTAGACTGCAAGTAGAGTGACTATTCTGCAGAGACAAGGATTGTATCAATAAAGAGCATGTTCTCATGCACATTTCTCATTTCTTTAACTTGCGTGCTTGAGAATTTATAAAATACATTCATTTGCAGAATGGCTCACAGTCATTAATAAGAACAGGCACAGTTTGAATGTAGCTCTTCTTCTGGAGGAAAGTTACACATAACTGTTGAAGTAGTTTGGTTAAAATCTTGTATTATCATCTACATCTGATATATACAGCAGTGTATTACATTCACCAACACCAATTGCCAATGAAAAGAGGTGTGAATTAAATGACTCATTAGGCTACATATTACTAAACTCTGTTTCTAACGAAACTTGAAATAAATGCCAAAATTATTAGACAAATTTCAGATGACAAACTCTTTGCTCACAAACAATTTCAGGTCAAAATTCAGTCAAGCTAAGTACAGAATATGCTTGAATATCCTAAAGAGTAAATACAATTTGTCAGAAAAGAGGAGGAATATCTGCTGAACTTCTGTTTCTAGAAGTTATTTCCAGAATTTTCTTTTTTTAATTTTGTTGTTGTTCACAAATCATTTGCATGCCCGAAATAGAGAAGACCTATGTTTGAGTAGCCCTAGCATTGCCAGCAGAATACTTGTAAGAAAATTCTAAGATGAGTGTGACTGTTCACTCAGCTCCTGTTCAGATTTTGTCTGTGCCAGCCTGCTATGTCCTGATGTATGCTGGGAGCAGCACCATTAGCTCAAAGTGAGGGCAAAAATGTAGGCAGGATACAGAGGCCAGAAATGGCTAAAAGTCATTATGCAGCCACTATCATCTACAGCTTGCAGTCTCCTGCAGCCATAATCCTTGCATTAGCAATTGTCTGGCAGTTTCTTCAGAATCTGCTAAAACTGGATGGAAATAGAGCAATCTTCCCAAAATGTTTTTGAGATGGATCCAACAGCAGCTGGACTTCCAAGGCTTTCATGCTTCTTGACGGATACAGGGGATGACCACACCTTGATAAAGGAGAACGGATGAGCACTCTCACCATCAGCTAAGTATTTTGTTCATAGGTGCACGAGTTCAAGTTATGAGCTGCAAGTTCTGAATTAGAGAACTTGTGAGGCAGAAACCTCATGAATTAAGTAATGAATTAGTAAATGCACGTGTTAGACTGGTCTGTACAATGAGGATTGAGCCCGTGTTTGTTAGCTTTCGTTTCTCATGAGCTCATAAAATAAAGTTTAATTTACAGAGTACATTGTCCTGTACATTTGAGAGATCCAAACAGGCAGTGACAGATGAGCCAGGAAGAACACTGGGACATTCGGCTTCACATTAGAAAAATCACTAGCAAATGGGGAAGATAAGACAGATGTTACAGAGGGATATAAATGTTGAAATGTGCTGGACAGATCTGTTCAAGCCTGACCACATCCCACTGTGTCCTGATGTGATACTTGTGTCCTGATAGGACAGATAGCCAGATAGGACTATATAGAGCACTGCTGTTTCAATCAGTAGAATTACAGATCAAATTCCCAGGCTTATATGTTAATCACTTTAGGGACAACATGTCTGGAAAGTCAGAAATAGAAATTTAACAAAGAATATTTTAAAGTCATCTTACCTTTAAAAAACTTAGATGTTAAAGATGCACCTTGTCCTAGTCTGATTTCACTTTCTGTGTGAGCCCAGATTCTCAGTATCTGATCGCAAAGCTCTCTTGCCTGCAAGACATTGCTTCCTTTATTTCTGCTTTAATTTGCCATCCCATTGCTTCTCAAGCATAGTCCTTCATTAAGGCATTAAGCTTTCCTGCAGTGTGATAATTGTCAATAATATAGCATATCAATTGTTGCAGACAACCTAATACATATGTTCAGCATAAAATGCAAACTGGCATTTATAATATTATTCAGTTTTTTTCTCCCTCTGTCCTAACCTCTTCTAGTCAAAACCATTTTTATAGTATAAGATATCTATATGTACTTTCTGAAAGCACTAAACTCTGTCAATTCAGAACACTCAATGTTGAATTTTACTTACTATTCAAAAGTATATACTTCAAGTATCTAAACTTAAAAAAAAAAAATAAGTAGAGTGATTATTGCCTGACAATACATTTTTTCCTTATACACCTCTATAACAGAAAAACATTAAAGCAGTACAATAATAGGCTGAATTTTGATGTCTGCTCATCTCAAGATGGCCAATCAATAAAGGAAATGCTGTCTCTTTTTGGAGTTTGAACAGTGATCTGATGATTTGCCTAATGGAAGAATCTTGTTTTTAAGGTTATCAGCCCATTGTATGCTACCAGATCAGACCAAGTTTAACATATTACCTCCTGTCACGTACCAGGTCTGGTATGGGGAAAGGATTTAGGTACTTATAGGAAGTGAATTAAATGGAAGAACATCCCACTCATCCAATTGTGCTTTTGGTATCTAGATTTATACCTGAAGGGAATCTGAAACCAAAATACAGAGTGTATTGCACTTTTTCTAGTCATAGAATCATAGAATCATAGAGTGGTTTGGGTTGGAAAGGACCTCAAATATCACCTAATTCCAACCCCCCTGCCATTGGCAGGGACATTCTCCACTAGACCGGGCTGCTCAAAGCCCCATCCAACCTGGTCTTAAACACTTCTAGGGATGGAGCCTCCACCATCTCTCTGGGCAACCTGTTCCAGTGCCTCACCACTACAACAGTGAAGAATTTCTAACATCTACTCTAAATCTACCCTCCTTCAGTTTAAACCCATTACCCCTTGTCCTGTCACTACAGTCCTTGATAAACAGTTGCTTTCTATCTATCCTGTAGGCCCCCTTCAGGTATTGGAAGGCAGCAATTAGATCTCCCCGGAGTTTTCTCCAGGCTGAACAATCCCAACTCTCTCACCCTGTCCTCATAGGACAGGTGCTCCAGCCCTCTGATCAGCTTTGTGGCCCTCCTCTGGACTCTTTCCAGCAGCTTGATGTCTTTCTTGTAGTGAGGCCCCTAGAGCTGGACGCAGTACTCCATGGTGGGGTCTCACAAGAACGGAGTAGAGGGGCAAAATTACCTCCCTCCACCTGCAGCTCACACTTCTTTTGATACAGCCTAGGACACGGTTGGCTTTCTGGGCTGCAAGCACACACTACCGGCTCATATTGACCCTTTCATCCACCAATACTCCCAAGTCATTTTCCTCAGGGCTGCTCTCAATCTATTCCCTGCCCAGCTTATGGCGGTGCTATAGTCACTGATATGAGCGTAATAAAGATATTGCACATGAATAACAATGGCAATGTATTATGTACATTTTTGGATTCAGAAAAGGGTCATCTCCCTGTGTTTCATTTTGGAAATTCAGAAGTTTTAGAACTGGTTCAACTGAAGGTGCATTCGTCAAGAATGGTCCTACCCTGGGAATGCCCAGGCTTGTAAGTTCTCCCACTTCCGCTGAGTTGGTAAACTATTGAAAATAAATAACAAAAGGTGTCATTCCTCAATTTTTGTCAATGGAGATCAACAGTCTACAGAAAAACAAAACAATAATCAAAAGGTTTCAAATTACCTAACTATAAAGCCTGTCCTCACCTATTGGATGTTGTTCACTTTCTTAACTATTTCGATGCCATAATTGTACTGGTTATCCAGTTGCCATGAAGTCTGTGTGATAGATAAGACAGCACTTTCAATCAATCTAAAATATATTTTGTACTGGCACAAATATATACACATATATATATATAAAACAAAACAATGTCAGCTTTTGTTCATACCAGTTAGTTCCCTTCTGCTATTCCTTTTACAGATTTAGAAGGAAATTAAATTATAATATCAGACCATGTACTTTTCCATGTATTGTTAGGTCAAAACTTTAACACATCCTGCTGCATTGTACTTTAGACTTCATGCCCACACTTCATTATTTAGCTCATCAGCTATTTTCAAGCATCAAAGGACTGTGTAAGATAAGAAAAAGAACTGAAAGGATCAGTAAAAACAACAAGGCGGGCCTAAAACCCTATGTACAATTGTAATAATGAGTCAACATCTTGAAGGGAGCTACACCTAGAAAGGACAAGATCAGTATTAAAATATTTGGTGTTTAAATGTATTCCTTAAACATAACCTCTGCTGGGGTGAAGCCTAGAAGTAATGAGGATTTTAAATCCCATTTTATTTGGGCTCAGTTTTCCCCAGGAACACATTCTGCAAGTCCATAAAGGAGCTGAGATCAGAATTAGTATAGAGAGCAGTTCAGAAGAGTGAGAAAGTCTAAAATTAGTGGCAGATACTGACTTCCAACAAAACTTGCTGCAACACAAACAAGTGACAGAAAATAATTCTTTAGCTTAGTTTGACCCTGTCAGTCAGCAAAAATACAAGAGAAGAAGCCTAAAGTCAGCTTTTTCTTCAAGGAAATAGGAAATATTTGTTTACCTGTAAGGCTTATTGCCCTAAAGCTTTATCCAATCTGGTCCAGGAGCACAGGATAGAAATCATAGTTCTGCTTTCACTCCTTTTACCTTGAAGATAGCAATGCATGTGGACTATTGCAAATGAAAAAATATAATGAAGGCAAAGTATGTCAGGTTTAATAGAAAAAGAATGTAAAGCACATATACTGTCTTTATGGTAAGATTGAAGCATTTTTATTTCTTCATTGCAGTCTTTGTCTAGGAGAATTTTTAAATGTTGGTTACTTTGAAAATGAAAACCAAGCAAGGAAGTAAATACAGTAAAAATATAGGGAAAACAAAATTTTAGATGCTATGTCTGGCTAATGTTGGAAAAAATCTTAGTTAAAGAAGGACTTTTAGGATTCAAAATATTTTATATATATACTAGTGGAATCTGCAACCTTTTATAACCTTTCTCTGTTATTTTTCAGTAATTATCTTTTCCTAGGATTTTACAGACTGTTTTAGCTACTTTAATTGAAATAAAGTCCAGCATATAAAGTCTTGGTTTTAAGGTTATTTGTATGAAATAATTTAAATGAGCAGAATAAGTATGCTTTTCTTCCCTCCAGACCTTGTTTGGTCACCCTTTACCATCAGTAAGTACTGCCTTCTATTCCTTTGCCTACAACTAGCTAAAAAATGAATTAGAAAGAAGCAGTAAATCTAATTCGTATAGAAAGATGAGCTAAGCACCAAAAGGAAAGTACCAGGTCTTGTGGAGGCCAGAATGTCTACATAAATTCAGTCAGAGATTCAGTTCTCTGGTGACTTATCTGGACTAGGTACTTAGAAAGTAATTGGAAAGAAAGACCATCTCATACACACTTCTTTCTCTGTGCAGGCTGCCTATCATGTCAACATCCACAACTGTCTCAGAGCATGGAGGCAGACAGAAAACATGGAGAAGAAACAGTCTAAGCTTTACATCAGACATGCCCCAAGATGATGGCCGACATTGATTGAGTAGTAAATTATTACCCCCTTGAAGCAATGAGGAAACGATGTATATGTTTTGTCCCTGAGGTGTGTCTCTAGGACATAGTGCCTCCTGTGACTCCCACTCCCATAATGAAGGTTAAAAACCAACCTTTGCTTAGGGCTGTGCCTAAATGTATAGTCTACCTTTGGGAAGCAGATTCAGGCATTTATTTCTGGCCTTCTGTATGCAGTCAGCGAAGATAAATACTGTGGGAGAGTGTATGTATCAGTGGAGGCCCTGTCCTCTGTTGTAGTTGTGCTAGGCAAAGGCTGACCAGTATTCAGATATTCCTGAATCAGCTTTGCATCACTGTACTTGGTTGTGGGTGAAACGTTGAGGCTTCTGGGGCTCTAGTTTCACAAAGATGCAGATGACATAGTTTTCTTGCTGCTTTTGCTTTTTGAGAGGTGAGATGAGCTGAGCTTTCAATTTCAATAAGGCAGACAACCAATGCAAAGTGATAGTGAGCAGATTGGGCTGCAGAAAACTTTCTGTTTATAAGACTTACTCTCTAAGAGATTGTATGTTTAGTAAAGCAGTCATGATTTAGGCAATCGTCTTTCTGTCCTGCTCTGGTTCCTGTATGTATGTGGTTGTGGAAGCTAAATGTATCTTCATATCCAGACTTTTCTAATATTCACTCAGATTTTAACTTGGCTGCTAACGTGCATGTAGTAGTATATCTCAGGGCCATTATATAGTGCTGTTGGTTTCTACATAACATATGTAGGAAATGCTTCTAGGAGTGTTTGAGTGATGCTGTATGTGGCCAAATAAAGCTCTAAAATAATGTGAATACATTCTACCAGTACTATTTGTTACTTAGGATATTCAGTAAATATTACTTATTTGCCATAATTTTCTACAAGTCTTTTGTGCTGCATTTCTACATTGTATGAATTTTACAGTGCAATATGCCTGCCTTAAACTAGGAAATATATATAGACTTCTCGCTTCAGCACTCATTTCATCCTGCTAATTCTCTCTTTCAAGGCTACTGGATAGCTCAGGGCAGTGTCCTGGTTTTGGCAGGAATAGAGTTAATTTTCTTCCTAGCATAGAATCATAGAATGGTTTGGGTTGTAAGGGACCTCAAATATCACCTAATTCCAACCCCCCTGCCATGGGCAGGGAGACCTTCCACTAGACCAGATTGTCCAAAGCCCCATCCAACCTGACCTTCAACACTTCCAGGGATGTGGCTGCCACAAACTTTCTGAGCAACTGGTTCCAGTGCTATACCATCCTCACAGTGAAGAATTTCTTGCTAACATCTAACCTAAATCTACCCTCGTTCAGCTTAAACGCATTACCCCTTGTCCTATCAGTACACTCCCTGATAAACAGTCCCTCTCCATCTTTCCTGTAGGCCCCCTCTAGGTACCGGAAGACCACAATTAGGTCTCCCCAGAGCCTTTTCTT
>VXBL01002360.1:0-64398 GCA_013400195.1 Aramus guarauna | reverse complement strand
TTTTTTTCTTCCATTTTCAATTCTCTTCCTCCATCCCACTGGGAACAAGGAGTGTGGGCAAAAGGCTGTGTGGTTGTTTTAGCTGCTGGCTGGGTTAAACCACAACAGGCAGTCATTAGGAAGACCTACATCTTATTATCTGCAGTATCACTAGCAATTTGCTGGACATCCTGAGTTAGCGGTCACTGGAGGCAGTAATGTGAAGACCTTTTTTCAATTTGCATATCTCCACCAGGATAAGTTGTTAAACTTTAGGGCACATTGTAAGTCTTTTTCTTGAGGAAGTAGAGTGGAGTGGATTTCAGAAAATGTCATATCTTCTTGTATTAACTTAAGGAACTTACAGGATACAAGCAGATATGATTAATACTGAAATGAGCAGCCCAGAGCTTCCTGAAAGTGGTTATTAAGCCTCCACACATGCATATTACTTTAGTTTATTCAGAGAGATTCCCAGGTAAGAGCCAAAGGTCATGATGTGGCCCTTTGCTCTCCCTGGTTAATGATAGGCTATGGCTAATAGAACTCCCTGGTTAATCAGAAATATCAATATTCCCATGTCCTGAAATACAGAAGGTAGTGAAGTGTTAAACAATCATGCACAGTGGTAGATGATAATGCAAGAGAGACATGTTCCTAATGGGTTAATACCCATGCATTAGTCTATTACAGCAGCTGGAGAGCAATTTCCGATTCTTTTGTCTTGGCTGTGGTTACTAATATCCCCATTTTTTATGGTCTATCTCATTTTGATGTCAAAATAATTATTAAACAACTAAGTAACTCCATTTGGCAAATGCTGTTTATAGGAAGTCTGTCCACAAATATAAAAGTGTGAGAGTGAATGACAAATAAGTATACCTTGTACCTGTTTGTGCAGATTTGCTAAAATGCCAGCAGAAGCCCACACAAAATTGGGCTGTTAATAATCCTGTCACCAGGAATACCATATGTGTGTCTACAAAGTGTGAGTAATTTTTTTAAAAGTGACGCACTCCACAAGAGCCTTCATAACAGTTAAATGTCGTTTAACAACAAAGACATTATGGTTTAATGTCCTCCTTTGGTAAATCACTGACCAATTACTAACATGTACTGAAAGAACATAATGCATCTGCCAATCTTTATTCAGGGGTCTGGGTACTAGCTTTAAGAAACACAGTTATGTGTTTTGTCTAGTTTCTGTGTGGTTTTGTTCCTGTAGAAATAATGCACTGAAGTATTTTTCCTCCTGGGCATAGTGTAAAGACAACCATATATGTTCTGTACAAGTGATTCCCACTTGCTTGTTAATGATTGGTTCACAGGAGTAAGACACACATGCACTAGAGGTGAAATACAGCAGAGTCTGAATAAATAGACTCTCTGCTTTTACCACAGAGTGCAGTTCTGCTGTCTGCACCACGCATTGCTGAAAGCAGATGCAGTGAGGAACACAGTGCAGGGACACACCGAGAATTCTGAATGGCATTAGCTGATGATGTTTGTTTGGCCTTGGAAGCCAGAAAGTGGCAGTAACAGCCCTGAAGCAATGCAAAGTAAAGGCTCATGGTAGGAAACTGATTCCCAGTGAGATGCAGAATATTGGCAGATTTTTCCAAGTGATGCAAGTAGACTCAGAAACCACAGCCTGCAACTCAGCTGACCGCTACCATGGTGTTCCAAAGCAAGCAGTTGTGTGTCTTCTCTGTCTGATAGTAACTTTTTTTTTCCTTTTTCTTTTTGCAAATGTATAGGAAAAGCACTCACTGGTATTCCTCGTATCTGTTCTGTAGTTTGAGAAAATACTTCTCCCTCCTAGCTGCAGAGTATTTCAGTCACTACATATGCCAAGATACTTTTATATTATTACTTTAGGGTAAAGGTTTGAGTGTACATGAACACCAAGATCAATGTGCTTTAAGTCATCTAGGCTTACCGAAGCCAAATGACTTAATTTGAATTTTTTTCAGTCAAAATCTCTGTCCAATTAGAATATTTCTATAATATCCATCTAAAGTTATGTTAAAAGATACATTGACTTAGACTGTGGTCATCTGAGCTTTTATTGTGTTAAAGCAAGAGAGGGGAAACACTACTGCAAAGGGTTTAAGTGCACGGTTCTTCGTGTTCACTCATTTCTGTTGTAGCAGACCATCTATGTACTCCTTTCTTTAGTGGCAGTAACTTCTTTATCTACTATTATGGCTCAAAATTCTGACTTGACTGTACTCAGATGAGTAGGAGGGCATCAGAGTTTCAGGAGCAACAAAATATACCTCTGGAAAAGCAAAAACATACTACAGGAAATTTAAGCTAGTTTTAAAATGAAAAGCTAGTAGACTGAAATGGAGAATTGAACAGTGACTATCATGTATCTGTACTTAGTATTGTTTATGCTATAAGACCCTTTTTTGTGATCAATGAGTAATGGAAGGAAATATATTATTAATTTTCTAATGTTATTGTTTTCATTGCAATATTCAGTTTTAAAAATTTTCATGATCATATAAAATTCTTCCTTTCATTGCCTTGATCCTTTTATTATTGATGCTGTCTTGTTGTTCAAGAAAACAGGAATGTTCTTGTCTAGAAATGCTTTACTCATTTTTTCTGTACAAAAATGTCTACCTGACAAGATCACATTGGATGGCTGTGTACTCAGGTATGCAATTTGAACTATTCTAGGAGTGGCAGCTACAAGGAGTTTGAACAACAAAGTCTGTTAAAGACAAGTTCTCATGGCTATGACTAAACCAGCTGAAAAATAAAAAATAAAAGTGAACTCTTCACAAAATTCAGCAAAGTGTGCTAACAGGACAGCTGAGTTATCTTGCTTTCATTAATAGCTGCTCTTAATGTGCTCCTGAGCCACTATACATGTGAACCACAGCTGTAGAAGACACAGTCAGCAGAGCCTAATTGCTTAATACTAACAAAAGCTATTCAATTCCAGCTTCTGACATAGATGCAAATTCCCTTTCAGTGTATATCATGGGGGAAGTAGAAGTTCTGCAGTCTCACTCCAGAACTATGGAGTTTCAGCTTCTAGCATTACAGAATCTACCATCACTGACCTACAGTGAGACAAGAGATTCATTCCAGGTACAAGAATCAGTATATACTTGAAAAAGAAGAGCACTTCCTCCTGGTAAGACAACTTTATGGAGAGGCATCAAGACATGAAGTGTGTAGCAGAACCATGGCCCTAGGCTCAGCTTACTACACATGCCCCTTTCTATTTCAGGGCATTACCTTGCTGCTCCACATAAAAATAACTTGTCCAGAGTTTCACTGTGCTCTTCTTTTGCTCTGTGCTCACCATGTCCCTGTTTTTCATCATGAGTGTTTCCAATTTTCTTCATCACTCACACTGCTTATACTGTGGCTTCCCTTAATACCTAAAAACAGGGTGTCTGACTTTCCCTTGTTTATATCTTCTCTCATTATTAGAAGTTCTGTAAATGCGCATCCTGTGGTTGCACCTTGATAGTGAAAGCTGGGGCCATTCATACTAAGAATTTTCCCTAAAACTTGGGAAGTGAGAAAGTAAGAATAATTATATTCAATTAGTCACATACATCCAGGCTGACAAAACCAGAAACGTCAGCAAGTAAGAGCTTGCCAGCTCTTACTATACATACTGTGTAGTTATTTCATTGTTAAATAACGACATTGTGATCATTTCTGCATCAGACACACCGCTCACAGCTGATGCCCTTTGGTTGTTCCGTATTTGAGGAGATGCAAAAGAAGAATAAACTTACATCCCCACTATCCTTAGCAGGCAGTGTTCTCTTTTCCATAGCAGCAGAGAAGCATGCTGCCATGGCATACATTTCCTGGGATCTCTCAGGGAAATTTCACAGACATGTCTCACTCCCTGGTACAGCCTCTTCACACTACAGTTAGTAACATACCTTACAGTGAAACAAAAATTTGTCAGAAAATATTGACTTCTTGATCCAGAATATCAATACTTTTTTGTTTCTTTGTCACTGAAAGTCCTGGGAGTCTAATCTGCCTCTCCACATTGAGGACCTTAAGTCTGAGTATAGGTGTCATGGGTCTGTGGCTTCTGGGTAGCCTGCAGACCGGGTCTACCCTGAGGACAGTTCTTGATTCCCACCCAGGCTGCTGCAGTTGCCCAGAGAAATTGTCATTCCTGTCAATTCTGATTAATAATTTGTTAGAAGAATACTGAAAGCTACATCAACTTTAAATTCCCTGAGCAGCTGCAGGGCACCTGGAGCACTTTGCTTAGAATTTCAGGTTCTGAAAATACAACTAACTAATTAAAATGGCAGACCTTTTCAGACCAAATGTAAGCAAGAGTAAGCAAATCCTGCTTTTCAGTGAACTTGACAACTCATTGTACTTCACACCTCCTTCAGCACAGACTGCATTTTAGTAGACATAGTCTAGACACCAACATTTTGAAATTAACTCAGTCTCTGATATGATAAACCTTAGCTCACTTCTTTCTTCATATGTTACTGTACCAGAATAACAAGTTGTACTGGAATAAAGACCTATCATAAATTGGAAGACTTATGGGATGTGTGTTAGGAGATTAACATTCTGAATTAATACAATGTAAGTTTGTTTTCCAAATACATCTGTTCCTAATGATCAGTGTAATTTCATTTATTGTCCTGTGTATTACAATTAGTAATAGGAAAACATTTTTTCTACTTTACACAGTGGAATGATGCTGGAACACTTTGATTCTTAATCAATTATGCTTGCCAAAAATGAAAAATGTTCAGAGCAATCAGCATCAGACCAATTTAGCCCACTCATCCAGTGTTTACAAAAATTAATGAAAACAGAAATGGAACCTGGGTCCTAGTCAGATATTACTTTGTATCAGAATCTACCTTATTAATAGTTCAGTACTGAAAAGCCAACACTCATGGCAGGAAAAAAAAACCAACAAAACAATTAGTTGTCCTTTAAAATTCTTTTTTAGGGCATATTATTTCAGCACTAATAATAAATCAACTCAGAGAGTAAAGCCAATGATTACTTTGCATATGATGACAATTTCCATCTTTGTTATTTAGATTTAAATGCAACATGATTTATTTCTGAAACAAATTCAATGATAACCATCATTCCAAGAGGACTCAACTGCTTATGAGAAAATGGTTAACTTGAAAAAAAAAAAAAGGTTACTAATGAAAATATTAAAATGTCTGAATTACTGATTTTGAACAATTCAGAATTAAATTATTTGTTTTGAACAGTAATTTTAATTTTGCATTTGTTTTATGCAAAAAACAGAGGCTAAGTAACTTGGAAAATAAATTTTTAAGATTTTTTTTCTAGAGTGAAGAATTTCAGTTTTATTGGATTTTTTTAAATTTTGTATGATTTTTTGTTGTGATTTCACACAAATCAATGCTTTTTTTACTTTGATTCTAGTGATATAGCCACTGAATGACAAAAAATGTTTGCACTGCTCTAAGTACATGCTTTCAGAAGCAATCAGAAAATAAAAATATAAGCCACAAATGTGTTTGCTGCAGTTGAATGTCACAAGTTTTTATCACACCACAAACTGCAGTCAGGTTAAGAAAAAAGTAGCACTTTTGAGTTTGAACACAGGACATAGAGAATGTTATGAAGGTGCAGTTTGGCATTATTCCTGTCTACAATGATGGCAGCTCTTAAGTCCTAAAGAAAATTATTTTACAAACCAGTATGGATACCAGAGTATCTGGCCAGAAGGGGTTATCTACTTCAAGATCAAATTAGGCTTCTGAACTAACCTCACACTTATAGTTTTGGATTAGGATTATCACTAAATTATTATGAATTTAGGAAAATTGTGATCAGAGTGGGTTAAAATTTTTTGTGAATTATAAAGATCTGGGCTTGAAATTATGCTAATGACGGTAATATAGAATGTGGCTAGAGAAATAATCAGACAGGTAATGTGCCCACTGCAAACAGTGCTTTGCATGTACCATAGTTGTGACCATATCATATAAAATGGAGACTTCCAAGCTAGTAGCTGGCTGATGTGTTGCTATATTGCATTAGAGAACCTAGAAAATGTCTTCTGTCACTCCCAGTAAGTCTGTGAAAGATTCAGTTAAATAAGACAATATGTCTGTTCTTTATACTCAAGGTTTTATATACAAATTATTTGTCATCAACATGCCAAAGTGCAGACACATAAAGAAATATAAAACATTGCTCAATGATGAGCATCCTACGATAATAAGATAGTTTTTATTTCTCCAAACATAATGATTGTACTGTTCATATGTATAAAATAAAGTATCTTTCCTTAAATCTCTAATTTTGTCTGAGCTTTTGAGGTTATTTCCTTAGCTATGCTAAATCAATTCATTTCATGTAGCCCACTTGGTGATTTCAAAGAGTTCCTATACCTTACACTCACTCCTTCAGGTATGATTTTAAAATGTTGGATCTTTCCCTTAGTCTGTTGTGGGATTTTTAGAATTTTCTTTAGCTATTGGAATTAAATAACTGAAAGCAAAAGCAAACATTTCTTAACAGTTGGATTAAAATAATTCTTCTTCCTTTTCTCAGCTTTCAATTTCTTGTTATGTCACTGTTTCATTTGTTCTGTAGTCCTTATAGAATCTTCCCATGTATAGCTATGATCTATGTTAAAAAAAATAGAAGAACAGAAAAGCCCTCTCTCGAGTGTATTCAATGCCAATAAGAAAAAAGGGAAAAAAAAAAGCCCTAATTTTTAGATACCTTTATGATCCCCAGCAGAAGACTAGCTAATTCCACAAGTACAAATACAGCTGTCTGCCTTCCCAGAATCCCAGGTGCAGAACAACCATTTGCATTTCTGCCATCAGCTATCAATCTGCTTAAAAACATATTTTCTATAGAAAGTATTTTAACGTTCATGTTGGAACGTTTTCAATACAAAAGCAAGTACAATAAAGCAAGTTTTCTGGGGAAAAAGATGTAACAGTAAAGTCAAGACCTGTAGTAGTTGGGTTTTTTTTTTAATGGAATCGTGGTTTCTGCTAAAACATTTCAAATATGCTAGATAACAATATGACTTCTAAATGATAACATGCAGGAGGCAAAAAAAAAAAAAAAATTCCTACAAGTAAACAGATCTTTTTGCTAAGTGTGTATTCCCCACTCCTCTCTAATACCTTTGGTGGGTCACTTTATTCGATTTCCTAAAGCAACACAATTTACAAAGGCCCCCAAGAGGGAAAAGAATGACTGAGATTATATTAAGCTTTGTGTTTGATATATGGGAAGTTACTCATAGCTGTAAGGAAGAACAACATGTAGAAGTGGCTTTGTTGTTGTTGCATTTGTTAGCTTGCCAAGAGTAGAGTTTACTGAGGATTATAGTTCACCTTGCAAACTAAAGCAATGTCTCATTTGATCTAAAATAAGATCATACTGTCATCAGTTCAAAAGAAAATACTAGTCATTTTTATGTAACTCTGAAATTGCAAATAGATTTTAGCCTTTGCAAATAGTGCTTCTGAAAATAAGTTTTCAGCTGTTACCGTTTTCTTGGTAGCAATTGATTGAAGACTGTTGAATCACTAGAAATCAAGCCTTAATCTCCCTCCTTAAGAGAAGTAAATGTGTATACCACTCCCTGGACAAAGATGCTTTAATTTCAGATGTATCTAAACTTAAATTGTAATAACTTCCAACTTAATAGATTCAAAAATGTGCAAGTGATTTTATGTTACAGAAACTAGTCAGGGAAAGATAAAACTGTGAGGAACTTCAGAGGAACTGACTTAGCAATGATGAAAGTGTTGATTAAGGCAAAATATTTGACTGGGGAGAGGGGGGATTGAACTACCACTCATAAAATTCTAAGCAAATCCTATCATCTTCACTACAGGTTGTATGTAAATAATTTTTGTCAACTCAGAAAAACACCCCAACCAACAAATAACCCTGGCAAGCATGTAGCAGTAATAAGGACGTTAGAATTTAAAACAAAAAGACATGATGTATGGAAAACAATGAGAAAATGACAGAAGTTGAAATTATAACCTTATTTAGAATATTTTGTTCAGCATGTATAACTTCAGTCCACATTCTTCTCGCTTAATTGTAAGAGTATCATTGAGGTGGCTAAATTTTGAAAGTAGTTCCCCTTAACCCTACTTTCAATATACAAAGCATAAACAGGCACGTCCAGAAGGTAATTAATTTTTGTTTTAGAATTTCCTGAGTTTCCCTATGGACAGCCTGTATCTTTCTATTGAATACATAATGCTGAAGTGAATGTGGTCCTAACTTCAGTGAGGTATATAATGTAAAGTTAAATTGGCCTGTATCCATATCTGAAATACCAAAGTAGTAGTTCAGAATAAGGCAACACTGAGAAAGCTGGGAAGCATGGGAAAAAATCTTGCATCTAAGGAACAAGTGGAAAGAATTATATGGTTTAAGAGGAAAGTGGGTAAGAGGGTATATGGTAATTGCACATGGTATAATAACACAGGAAATAAGGCGGATTCTTTTGTTCTTTCTATCACATAACAGGAACAAGGAAATATTCTGTGAAATTGTAGGACAATAAATTCAAAAGTCATGAACAGAAAAAAAAAACACTCAGTGCATCATTATAATCATAGAAATTAGAGGTGGGAACAACAAAGAGGCTAGTCAATGCTCATGGGTGCCACATTATTTCCAGTAAATAATAAAATCACTGAATGCTCTGTTTGTAAATCTAAATTCTACCTTTTTACTTTTTAAGTACTCTCCAGGCCTAAATGCTTACTTATTTTATGAAAATGTCTCTTGCTTATCCTAATCACTCCAAATATTGTGTGAACTCAACCCCTCATGATGATTTTAGATTTTTTAAAACTATATTGTTCATACACTACTGCATTCTATTTTGGAAACTTTCTGACCTTTCAGAAATTTCCCATATAATGCGAAACTGACACTGTATAGCTTCCTTTGTTAGATTATTTTCTAGGTCATGAAGTTTCACATTAAATGTTACTGGTGATCACCACTGCTAGAGCTAAATGTGATATGATCATAAGAATATAAGAGGTCACCCTGATACAAACCACTCACCTAGTTCTCTGACAGTGATAAATACCTGATACCTGGTAAGGAGTTCAAGAACAGGGTAAGTATGCCTCTGGTATGCTTTCCTGGAAGGAAACTGTGAATTTACTGCTGGAATTTTGTTTGAATTTTGGTTTCCAATTCCTATTACCATTCTGAGCAAACTGCAGTTTTTGAAGGTGTCTTGGAAGTAGCTACATGGGACTGACTTCTTTCTCTGTAGATTATTGTCTAGAGAATATCAAAAGTATTTCAGTGACTTACTTCCACTGGAATACTTTTGGGCCTCTTCCTCTTTCCTCTCACCTACAGCCTACAAACCATTATAAACATACTTCCATTGATATAACTGAAAAGTAAATAGTATTTTAGGAGTAGTGTCTCATATTAATATCATCAGCTAAATAATGATACCCCTATCTACACATAACGAGCAAAATGTAATCTGCCATAATTTATTATAGGAAAAAAAGAAAAGGCATTTGCTCAAGAGAAAAATGAGAAACAAGGATGTTTACTAATATTTCTTGTAGATCTATCACCATTGATAATCAAGAGTATCAAATCTTATCTAAAGATTATAAATACCAGTATAAATAAGGAGACGATATGACAAGAAATTTGATTCATCCTTAAATCTGGTGATCAGCCTGTAGTATTCAAGGATACGTACCCTTATGCAGTATCTAGATCCAAATTAATTAACGCAATTAGATCATCTGATATACAACACAGATATGTTTTTATCTCACGCTGTTTACATTTTGATGACTGCTTTTTAATGCTACTAAGGTTTTATATAATGACCTAAAGTGACACAACATACGCATTGTGACATTATCCTTTCTTTTAGCAATTTGAGACCTCTGTGCAAGTAGGGACAGAAAGCCAATTTTTTTCCTTTGAATCATAAATACATCATCCTTCAAGAAGATCTCTGTTTTAATTGAAGAATGATTGCTGTAATATGTAGCTTGTATTCACATCTGTACTGGACAACAGTTTATAGTGGATTATATAGCCTGTTTCTCGTATGCTTGCTTAATTGCTTGCTTTAGAAGGTACTTGTTACTTCAACATGGCCATGGTTATTTTAACCCTTGATCTGACATGGAGGAGTGGGATAAGGGTAGGTGTTGCAAGGTCACTAGCACAGAACATGACAATGCAAGGTGATGTAAACTGATTTAGGAGAAACCAAATTGCCTGATGCAATATATGGACTGTTGTAGTTGGTGTACAAGGAAATAGAGAAGTAATAACTTGTAGCTTGTGTGGTCTCTTTCAGATACAGAGCACTGCACCATTGAAGTAGCATTCTCTCTGTCTATATATATAACAAAATTTAGGGGACATTTAGTTATAACAGAAAGTAAAAATGGACATGTAACAGTAGATTGAAGAAGTTTTCAATTTGTTTAAGAGAAGAAAAAAGTAAAGCATGTAGAATGTTGAGATTACTGTTTAAAATGTTTTCAGAATGAGTAGAAAAAAATATTTTACTGAATCCCAGTAAGGAAAGCATTAGCTGTACTTCTCAGTATATCTTCAAATGAAAAGTATAATTATGCACTGTTTCCTATCCTGTATTAATATTAATATCAAGAGCAGTAAGCTATAAATTTCTCTGGATACCTACAATAATGTTTAATGCTTGCTTTGCTAAGCACCTAATAACTCTAGTGGCAGTTTTTGCAGCCAGCGAGAGGAATGAGAAGATGTGAAAAACTTGGCAGACACCAAGGTCAGTGAAGACGGAGGGGGAGGAGGTGCTCCAGGCACTGGAGCAAGGATTCCCTTGCAGCCTGTGGAGGACCCCATGTCAGAGCAGGTGGATGCATCTGAAGGAGGCTGTGACCCTGTGGGAAGCCTGCACTGGAGCAAGCTCCTGGTAGGACTTGTGGAGAGAGGAGAGAGGAGCTCATGCTGGGGCAGGTTTGCTGGCAGGACTTCTGACCCTGTGGTGGGCCCACACTGAAGCAGTCTGGTCCTGAAGGTCTGCACCCCGTGGGAGAGATCCACGCTGGAGCAGTTTGTGAAGGACTGTAGCCCATGGGAAGGACTCACATTGGAGAAGTTCATGAAGGACTGTCTCCTATGGCAGAGACCCCATGCTGGAGCAGGGGAAGAGTGTGAGGAGTCCTCCCCTGAGGAGGAAGGAGTGACAGAGACAGCATGTGATGAACTGACCACAACCACCATTCCCTATCCCCCTGTGCTGCTGAGGGGGGAGTAGGTAGAGAATTTGGGAGTAAAGTTAAGCCCGGGAAGAAGGGAGTGGTGGGGGAAGGTGTTTTAAGATTTGGTTTTATTTCTCATTACTCTGTTTTGCTCAGCAATAAATTAGATTAATTTTTTTCTAAGTTGAATCTGTTTTGCCTATGACGTTAATTGCTGAACAATCTCTCCCTGTCCTTATCTCGACCCACGAGCCTCTCATTATATTTTGTCTCCCCTGTCCAGCTGAGGAGGGGAGTGATATAGCAGCTTCGGTGGGCACCTGGCCTCCACCCAGGGTCAATTCACCAAAATGCCCAAGTGTGATGCTGATTTCCAAAGTGTGGCATCATAAAAAATGTTCTTGCAGTGAAAACACTGAGGGATGTATTTGTAATTTGTGAGCTACCTTGGCAAAATCTTAGTGATTTATTTATTTATTTATTTATTTTTATTTATAGCAGGCCTACTGTTTATGATTCATTATCAAATATAGTTCTGAGAGGAACACTTTTTGGCAAAAAATCAGTAGTAGACTTCTCCATTTCAAGAAAATTGTGCTTTCAATGAATTAAATGACAGCCCTATATTTTTTTAATGAAATAATTATTTTTTTTTTTAATTCTTTTGTAGAAGGTGATTGAAAATATGGAAGATTAGAGAACACAATGGAGTAAAAGAATCCTAAGTTATTTGCTTTTATTGCAATTCAATTAAACTTCTCATGATTGCCAAAAGGGCTTTGGCTTGTGTCTACTTGTTTCTCTTTTCCCTGCTCTGGAACACACGGCCTTGATTTCTTCTCTTGCCCACACTGTGAAGCTTATTGGACTTCCAGTGGACCAGTTCACCTTACTTACTCAGTAGAAAACCATTCTGGTATTTTTTTAGTGGTCTATGAGAATGATGTCAGGGATGGTTCTGTTGACTGTTAAAGCCAGCACAAGATAAGTGGCAAGCTGCAGTTGTGAAGAAGTAGAAACAGATACAAACTATAAGGCCGCCCCATTCTGATGATATCACAGACCCACAGAATGGTTGAGGTTGGAATGTAACTCTGGAGGTCATGTGGTACAACTCCCCTGCTCAACCAGGGTGACCTGCAGCTTGTTGCCCAGGTCCACATCCAGATGACTTTTGAATATCTCCAAGGATGGAGATTCCACAACCCTTCTGGGCAACCTGTGCCAGTGCTTAGCAACCCTCATAGTGAAAAAGTGTTTCCTCATGTTCAGAGGAAAACTCCCATGTTCCAGCTGGTGATCACTGCCTCTGGTCCTGTCACTGGGCATCACTGAAAAGAGCCTAGCTCTGTCCTCTTTGCACCCTCCCTTCAGCTATTTTATACATGGATGAGATCACCCCTTGAGTTTTCTGTTCTTCAGGCTAAACAGTCTCAGCTCTCTCAGCTTTTCCTTATAGATGAGATGTTTCAGTCATGTAATTTTAGATGAGTTGTCAAAATTTCTGCTTTTCAATGATGAGATGTTAGGTAAGCTCACCACATCATTTGAAACTGCAGGCTCAGTTCATTGAAGAAGCAAAACAAAGCTTGATGCCTATTCTCAAATCCAACTCCAAACTTTCTTCACATATTTGAAAATTTTACAGGAAATCCCAGTTCTCCAGCCTAGTTCTTCAACCTGATCATAGCAACTTTTGCTGACTGTGTGGTTTTCCCAAATTGTCATAAACTCTGATTTGGTTTGAAATCCAAGTTTTATGAAAGTCTGTTTTTAAATAGAGTTTCTGGCTCTATGTTTAGACAACTAAATATATAAAAATTCAAATAGCTAAAACAATTGAGCTGAAAATTTTCAAAGAATGTGAATCTCTCTTCATTATCAGCTGCATTTCCATGCATTCTTTTTCACTTTTTGGGACTAGGGTACAGTACATAAAGCTTGATGATGTCCTAAACTGAGATTAGGCTGGTGAGGACCTTTCAGAACAAGTACCTCTGATTTTAGTATCACCTTACTTCAGGACTGCAGTGGACTGAAAGCAGAAATAGCTTATCTAAAGGTTCAGCAAGACAACAGAAGGAAAACAGTAAGGATGTGCAACCAAGAAGCAAGTGATAGGATTGAATCCTTAGTCCCAGACACAAGTTTTCCAGTAACTCCCAAAGATGTGATGCGTCTCTATGTCATCACATTGAACAGTGTCTCCAAGGTGGCTACAGCAGTTAAAATTTAGAAAGGTTTTCCAAATGACTTGTTTACTGTGTGGATACTTATTTTCATATAGCAGATAAAATTAACAACTCTCCTCTGCAACTGTGCAGCTTATTTTTCTGTATTTCCAAAAGTGTGACTTTGTAGGAAACAGCAGATTAAAATACATTAGTCTGACAAAACCTGCATTCACTGCATAATTTTATTTGTACAGCTTTATGAGAGTAATGTTCCAATCAGTTTCTTTCTTGTTTTCACTTTAAAGTTATCATGATAAAATTACTTATTTCGATATATTATTTGATTCTAAACAGAATTCTTCAAAATAACTCTGATCAAGGCTTCCAGGTACGAGAAATTTGTCAAAGCAGATTGATGCAATTAAATAGGATAGTGTCAAATTATTTTGCATGTTTCGAAAATATCCCTCTTCCTGTTTACATATTCATTTACTGATCTTAGTTAGTTTATGGCTGCTATTGTGGTTATGTGGAAGTGCATGTTATGTATATGCTGCACCTCGTGGCCTTTGGAATGTCAGTGAGATAAGCAGCAATCCAGTTCAGATTCCCTCTACTTCAAAAAATCTCTGTCATTTTTTACAAAAGTCCATCTCTTCCCATTCCACTCCACTACTGTCCAGTTGACTACAAAACATGTACTGCATTCCTTTTAAATTTGAAATACCACATGCAAACTTCTTCAAATAGATTGTAACTTCTATCACAGTCAGTGCAAAGATTTGTGTACTAATACAAATTTTTAAAAAGCCTAAACCAGCTTTCAATTTTTTTTTCTCAAAAATTGAAGTTTCAACAATTGTTTTTGCTTCAGTACAGAAGAAAATTAAATCAGGACCATCTTAATTTCTTCTGAGTCACAATCAATATCAGGGCAGTCAAGATTATGTCTTTGCACTGAATTAGGCAGATTATTGATATTATCATCGGTTCTGAAGGTTTTCCTTCCTCTGTGGGTTTGACGAGGAATAACATTCTGATAATTTGAAAACTTCCTAAAGAAAGATTCATAAAAATATGTATTTTCTGATTAAATGTTTTGATTTTAATAAACTGGAATTATCCAGCAAAACTCCCCACCACCTCTAATGCATCATTCTTAAATATCTGCAGGTTTTAAACCATGCATCAACAAAGAAGTACTGACTGTTATTTATGCCTTTTTTGTTTATCAAATTGCCATAATCAATACTTTAAGCCATAAATTGTGTTGGCAGATTTTGTTTGCATCACAATTAATTCAATTATTTGACTCTTTGGTTCATCTATTTTAAGTTCAAAGTAACTGCTAATTATTACATTATTATTGTTGCACATCAGCCAAGGTTCACTGTTTTATTTATCACACTTTAGATAAAGAAAAAAGAAGAAAAAAAAGTAAACTTTTGCTCTCACCAAATCTCAGCTGCCTTCTAAAAATATTTCAGAGGAAAGTTCCTTTATGTATAGTGACAGGAGAGGCTTAGATTAGGCGTTTTGACGTTAGGAGGCATCCCTAAGGTAGGAGCAGCTTTAAAGAAGCATCGGATCCAAGAAGCTCCGCGAAGCCCCGTCCCCACGGGTACTGGGTGCCCTCAAGCCCCGGCAGACTGCAGGGTCACTCCCTCTGCTGGAATAGGCTTCGGATTGCAACAGGTGAGTAAATTTACTCATGTTGCTGAGCTTGCACATGCTGGTTAAACCGTCCACATCAACTCCATGGCCTACCAATAGAAACAAGTGTGAATCACTATATGACAGTGGCTGCTGCCAGCTGTGCAGACCTCAGCATGTAATTTATGAAGGGCAGGGAACAGGAGACACTCTTGTTCAGTTAGAGGTGAGGGGTCTTGTGTGTCTGCCAAAAGAGGAGCTCTGGAGATGACATATTGAGTTCTGTATCCAGTATAGGTGAAACCATCCGGACTTTTTAATGTGAACAGGCACACACTCAGCTAGGCAGGGGAGGTATGAACCATGGATTCCAGAGAGGCATGGAGAATCAGGAAAAGGAAAGACTTCCTCTCCATAGGCCAACCAAAATTTAAGATCAAGAAGCATCTGAGTCTAGATATAAAACCAAGAATTAAATGTAAAATTATTATGCTAGAAATTCAAATTATTCTACTTAGTTGCCTTTGTTATTTAAGGGTCATTTTTTTTCCCCTAAGCAATTCAGCTGTTTGTTTTGCTTTCCCTCTCAGGTTAAGCTACAGAAAGCTGAATACCTGTACGTGGAAACAGTTCAGAGAGATGCACTTTTATTTCCTTTTTTTACCCACTTGATCTCTGAAATGAGTAGTTATGGTTTCTGACACAGTCTTCACCCCAGCCTTTTTAACAGAGAGAAAAATGACAATTGATTTTTAAAGATCAGCAAATACAATCTCCCTTATGACTAGGAAAACTAGTAGTGACTTGTGTCTTGAGTCTAGTAAATGCATTTGTGTTGGTCAGGCTGATGAGTACCTGGAAGAATGATATGGGGTGAAAAATGACAAAGTTGAATTTGAAGGGAGAGTCGTGGGAGCTTGAGTACTGGGATGGAACATCATATACAAATAGCACTTTGAGGGTTCCTTAAATGTCAGTATTTGGGATTTTTGGTGAATATTGATGGAAGATATGTATGAAAAGTAAGGACAGCAGAAATCATGAGTATGGAGAAATAGAGTAAGATGCCAAAAACATGGGAACACAAACAATACAAGAAAGAAAGCGTGGAAGATGCAGGCTGTCACAAATGAAAATCTTTGTGGTCATCTCTGACTAGTAGCAAGCCCAGAAGAGTCCTAACACAGTAGAAGAATTTGCATTGAAATTGGAACATAAAGAAAGAGGACTTACAATGCACATGGCATTCTATAAAAGTACTTTTTTTTTTCCTGAATATAATATGATAAACTATATTTGGTATCAGGTGCTATGTAACAATTTGTTTACCTGTCCCAGTCCCTTTTAACTGCTCATAACACTGACAGCTCACACAGATATAATCCCTTATGGAGGGGGCCATCCTTGACTGAGTTAATGTTTTTACTTGTACCCTTCCATGCCTATTAGATTAGCTGCTAATGTAGCATAAATGTGGGGGGTTCATTAAAAACAATAATAGCAAAAACAACGAGACAGAATCTGCCTGAAATGTCTGCCATTTTCAAAAAGATCTGAGGCTAAAAATGAGGGATCTGGTAAAAATCCCCTCCACCTACTGTCTTTGAATTCAGTCATGTCTTGAAACAAATTATGAAAAATCCAGGTAATTTCCTCTGCCATGCTACTTCCCAGCCAAATCCATTTTCACCTACCTCTCTGATTCATGCATCCTCACCCTAGTCTTCATTTTGTTTACTTAAACTGGTAGTAATGTATGTGGGCTGAATTAATACATTGCTTCTCAAAGTGATTTCAGAGGTTCATATTAGGCATGCTGTAACATTACATGCTCTGCAACATTACTCAGTCCAGCAATATTTTTCCAACTCCTTGCAGCATAAACTTGCACAGCTGCACTCATTTCACTTGGAGAGAAGTTGGCAAAATGTCAGCTGTTAAACCAAGTAAATTCACTATAAATTCATATAGTCGTGCATTTATCTGCATATAAACCACATTAATTTTCACCAAATCATACAGTTATCTTGGTACAATGCCATTTGCAACAATTACGGTTCTATATAACTATAAATACAGTTGTAATTATGACATACAAATATACGTTGGAACTATATTCCTTTCAAAATCTTAACTTGCTTATGCATTTAATAGACATTAATACAAAAAGAGGACATTTCCCTGAGGAAAGACAGGATTGATAATAAGTCATTTGTGATGGTTAATGTTGCATCATGAGATTTTTCACAGTTCATTTGCCAATTCTTCACTACTTCGATTTTTTTTCCTTTATGAAAGTTCTGGCTTCCACAGGCACGTACTTCTTTATTTCACCTCAGCTTAAACACATTAGTTGTAAATGCTAATAATGAAAGCTAACTGTAACTTCCAGATCCAAGTTAGTACAACTGAAATACTGTGTGTGCTTTCTAGAGAAAACTAATATAATTTTAAAGATTTCAGTTTATCCGTTGTCTTTATTTTTTATGGAAATTGTCTTTTACCTCAGCTTTTAAGAATCTTAAGGAAGCAATCTTTAATTTAATCTTAAAGAAGTAATCTTTACAGGACACAGACCATGTGAAGGATGTATAAGATACTACTACTAATTTTATCTAAGCAATTATTTACACAACATTTCCAGAAGTGACAATGTTGGAGTGCATTCATTTGGGAAAACAAAACAAAACAAAAACAGGACATAAAGCCATTATTTTACAAGTAAGTAGAAATCTTCCTTGTGCAATCTTTTTGGAGAGTCAGGAAATATCAGCTGTTGTGTGATATGATATCTTTATTGCAAACCTAGTACTCAAGCTAATGCTTTTTTGTTACTGATACAGAATGAGGTCATAGGAAACTATATAAGGGCTTCCTTCAAGAAAATGGAATCTATTAATAAATACAGAAAAGCAAATGTATCATTGTACAACTATATATTCTCTACATGCATTCATGTATATTCAGTGTACTGTTGGTTTAGCATGTATTCATGTAGCTACAGGAGATTCATGATTGCCAGTTCCTTCCTCTGTCCTCTCTTTGTCATTCTAACACACTAATGAATTGCACAAGAATTCCCTGTTATGTATAGTCATTTGATATCCAGCGTACTTAAAAAAATTCCATAAGCAGTCAGATGACATGACAAATGTCCTAGATACACCTGGAACCAAAGGGTCAACAAAACCACGGTGTTGAACAAAAACATGTTGGCATTTTAACAGTGTTGTAAACGTTGTTCTGAGAAGATTTTGTGACAAGCAAAAATATGTACTTTTGTAGCAGTTTGGACCAAGGCCTTAAAAATATTTACAAATTCTAAAATTCTCACAACATCCCTTTAAGGTAGGTTGCTAGGCATTATACTTTCAACTGAGGAGCATATTAACATTAGCTTGTTTGTGCTAAGATGGTACTTCCAATGTTTTTTTGTTTGCTGATACTGGTTTACCTCCACCAGGAAACTCAGAATTGTCATATAAGTTGGTTGCTGTCTTCACTATTGCCATGATTAGAAGATTACCTAAGGGCAATCAGAAGCATGATCTTGGCTGGAGCTCCTCCAAGTGAAGTGTAAGCCTTTGCTTATCTGCAGAAAAGATCCACTGGAGAAGGCTTTCTCATTTTTCTAGCACAGCTGCAGGTATTCTTTATCTATGATACATTTGTCCTAACAACACAGTTAGCTTCAACACTTTCAATAGTAAGGTTTATTTCTAATCCAGTTATCATTTTGTGGAACTAGATTTGGGAAGAATCACAGATAGGACACTGTAGCAGTTGTGGTGCCCTTTTATCAGCTGCAGCTGAAATGTTTAACCGTGATGTGATTGTACTGGAATAAGCTGTGATAATAAAAACAGTGCTGATAGCTTGTCTCTACTATAACTCATTGTTCTCCTAATATCAACAAGTAGAACTGACATTAACAACTAAGAACTACTACTATCCACAGGGATCAGCAATAGGTTACACAGATGATCAGCACCTACTTACTTCCAACTCTAGTTCTCTCTCCATAATGGCAATGCACCAAAATGCATTGGCCAGAGAGATTTTTAGAACCTTTAAAAAACTTGTGAGGAAATTCTAAAGGACATTTGGGTGCCTGAGTCATACTCCAAAAAAGATAAAGATAAAAATAACAGAGATAGATTTTCAGTTGTTAGACAGTGAAATATTCTTCAAGTCTTTGTCTATAACATTTCTTGTATGTAAAGAAAATATTTTGCTGTGTCATGCTTCCTAAAAAAAGTTGCCAGTTCCATCTTCAGATTGGCTCCTAGTTAAAAAAATTCCTACATAATTTCCTTTCCCTTAAGTAATGAAGAAGCAGGGGGGAAAAAACCCAAACCACAACAAACAAAAAAACCACAAGATGTTTGTTTGAAGAGAGGGTCCAATGCAAGGCCTGCACTTGCTTTGATGAAATAACTGAATCTTCAGTGCATTAACTCAAGAGAACTTTGCTCCTTGAGGTCCTTAGCTAAATAAGATTATTATGTGATAATGATAGACACCCTTTATAACAATGCCATTCCATGCGAACTTATTGTTTTAATTAACCAGTTAATTGATTTATAGAGTGTCTGTGCAGGTCACTTAGACTTTGAAAAAATACTTAGCTTTTCTCCCATGATTGAAATAAAATAATTTCCTAATCTTTCAAATATTTTAAAGGAGAGCTTTATCATGTTCATTTTTGAACTCTTGACAAAACCAACTGTGATGTAAGTAAAACAAAAATGTAGTATTTTTCCACAGAAAGTCACAGAAGCAGTGGACTTCACATGTGGCCAGCTGGATTGCTTCAGAGCACACAACAGAGGACAGGAGCTGCTTCTGCGGTGTGTGGAAAGGTGCACTCAGTTCTGTTTGCTGGGAATATGCTGCTTTGCTGCCTTTTTACTGCAGGGTGATGATTATCAGGGGTCTACCTCCCTACAACACACAAAATGGACTGTCCGGGAAAACAGCAAATGTTATCAGCAAAGAAGAAGGTTTTAGGGGGAAAGTGAGAATCTTCTTAAAGGTTTCACATTGTAACTATTAAAAAAAAAAAAAAAAAAAAAAGGAAAAGGAAAGGAAAAGGAAAAGGAAAAGGAAAAGGAAAAGGAAAAGGAAAAGAAAAAGAAAAAGAAAAAGAAAAAGAAAAAGAAAAAGAAAAGAAGCCAGATAACGTTTTTAATATAGCACATCTTAACAGCTGCAAGCAGATCTAAGCGGAAAGCCAAACCTTGCTTGCTAGTGTCATTTCCCCAAAGCAGCGTAGGAAGAGGTGCTCTCTGGTGGACAGAAGAAAAAGCTTATTTGAGAAACCTGCTGTATCTTCGGTGAGCTATATCCTAACACGATTTCAAGCTGAAAAGCACAAAAGAGTGCATTTCCTCTGTGGCAGCAGACTAGGATAGCGGGTCTGAGGGAGGCTTGACCCATTGGGCTGCGCACCCAAACGGAAACTTGTGGATCTTCTGTTTATCCGGCTCCCATCTGAGCACGGCTCCTTGGACATGCCTGCGGGAGCGCCCCAGCCTTGGCCCCTGAAGCCAGAACCTCAAGGCGACTTCTTTCCAACCCCCATGTGCCCAGAGCCGAGCCAGGACGGTGGACACAACCCACAGCCTGCCGTCATCCCCTCGGCGGAACGGAGCTCCCCTGCCGATCCCGAAAGGTGCTCAGTCAGGACATCGCTGTCTCCGCACTGCAGCCTCCACGGGAGCGGCAGGAAAGCTCCGCCTCCGGCCGTTCGGGAGCAGCCTGATAAAGGCAGGTGCGGGCAAGCAACAGGACCCCAGCTGGAAGCATCTGCCTATGCACAGAGTCCCTGACCCCTCCTTGGCCACCCCGTGCAAAGCGGCACCTGAGCTAGTCCGAGCCGCCGTGCCGACGGTGGCGGGATAGGACCCTCTCCGCCGCCTGCTGAACGCACCGGTGTCCCGCGGTCTGCAGCTTCGGTCGCGTCTCTGCGAAGGGACAAGGACCTCGCCCCCAAGGACCTCCGAAGAGGCGGGATTTCTCCGGGAAAGGGAAGCAGGATTTTGTTTTGTGTCTTGGAGATGAGGCAGGTATCTGGAGTGGGGTTTCTCCTGGGGCTGATGGCTCTCCCAGCGGCGCTGGGACAGAGAAACTCGGGAAGCCCTATAAATAGCAGCCAGCCTCAAAGCTTTGCCATCGTCTCTTTCACATGGGATCACGTCAAGGACCCTTATATCATTACACTCTGGATACTTGTGGCCAGCTTGGCCAAAATCGGTGAGTCTGGAGTTATATATTAAATATATGTCCTCTCCCTTTACCTTCCCCCTTACCCTTCTCCCACCAAACATACATGAAGAAAGCTTATCATAAGTCCACTGACCCGTTTTCAGGGGGTTTACTGTACTCTGTCCTGATTTCATAACACTGCCCTACACGGTGCTTAGCAGTGTGATTTTCACCTGCCCCAGTGGGTTACCTAGTTCATTTTCAGTGCCTAGGACTGTGGCTTCTGCATCTGATTCCGTGCAAACCCTTGCAGTTCCTTGAAACCATGCATTGCTGTTGCTCCCGGGAAAAAAACTTTTTACAGATGTGAAACAGAAACGGGGCCTTATTACTTATACAATACCTATTCCAGTTTATGATATGCCATTCTTCTGATTATGATTGGTAGCTATGTTAGCAAACACCATCAGAAATTAACACTGTAAACTACACATAGGAACTTAGTATTCTCTGCTTTGCAGTGCATTGCTGAATTAGTGAAAGAACATAGTTCACAGAGAAAGGTAATATGTATTATCAGACCATCTGATGCAGCTGAAAAATTATAAGCTTTAGAGCACACATAATTTTCTTCAAGAAATTGGAATCAGTGAAAAGTAAGGACTTTGTCTAACTTCTATAGTTTAAATGACTTTTAATGAATGGTCTAACTCCTGTGTTCTGAACTTTGTGACTTTTTTGAAAGCACTTCCAAAAGTGTTATATTAATAACACTGCTGAACTACAAGAATCATTGTTTAATTGGAATGTATCTTATTTGCTTCATGCTATTATTTTCAGTCCTTTTACCTTTGGATCTAAAATGAGACCTCTAGTTTGCCTGACACTGAAAATGTTATTTTCAATTTTCATTAAATCACCTCTAAAATCAGTCTCAAGTCAGAAGGTATGATCAGCTGAAACTCCTGCTAATGCTTTTCTGTACTTGTACTTACTAACTTGTGATACCACAATCACATTCCATGGGTTTTGCATGTCACAGAGAGTGGAAGATGCAAAAAGGTGTACTTAGTTATATTATGTCCAGCAGATAAGCTAAACACAGTAAGACTTGGGTGGAAACTGCTGTCTCCAAATCAAAATAAAAGATTTAAAAAATGAGGAGTAAGTTATGTGAAGGTGCTACTGTAAAACATTTTTCAGTGATACATGCATCTTAGGTGCACTTGCTTAACCATAGATATATAACTAAAAATCTTTATTTGAATCGCTGTTGGACTACACCTTGCAAGTAGTTTGTGTTCAGATGGTTGCTGCATTATGTAACTTACATAAAAATAGTTTTAATTGACTTTTATTGGTGCGTTATATCAAGCAGAAAGCTGGGGAAACCAGATATAGGAAAAACCAGTGACAATGTTGAGTCCCTATAAAATTGTGCTAACTGAACTAATACATAGATTGCTGATTTGAACCTTCTTTTTGAGATACTCTTCCAAATAAGTATTTGCATTCTGTGTTATTAAGCCTTTCCTGCTTTGTACATGTGCCACAGTTGTACAGAGTAATATTAGTGCTGCACAACCATATCAGTGCTGTGTCAGAAAACCAATGAAGATAACAGGACAGTTAGATTGTCCTGTATTTAAATTGCAATGGCCTGGATTAAGATTATCTTTGATTAAGATGAGCCATTTTACCATGAAGTCCTCAGTATAAACTCTCGATAAAGCACTAATTGTCCTTGGAGTTCATGAGCTGAATGTTGCTGGTGCTGTTTTTAAATTCTTTGCACTTATTTCACAGCTGCAGAGCATGTACTAGTAGATAATATCTACCATCAACTCCATCATTTTTCTTCCCCAAAGCTCTCAAGCTTTATTCTTTTCTATCTTCATATTTGTAATTGCAATCCTATACTACTCTGGACAGTGTCTCTGAAGAAGCAATGGACAATTGCTGCATTCCACTGAGAGCCTATAAATGCTCCTACTTTCCTCACCAGTCACAAATAAAATACAGAAAAGCAGAAATGTACATTCACTGTTCAACAGCTTATTAATGAAGAAAGCATGAAGCTGTTCATGTAAGTCAAAGAGAAAGGGAACTGAAAAAAAAAACCCGGCTTGTCAGCCTTCTATCTGCCTTGACGTGTCAAGGGTTCTGGAAAGTACACCAGAAATCTATCAGAAGATTTTGAATGGCAAAAATGCTATACTGGATCAAAGAAGTTTTATACATTCAAAAAGCAGACAGAAAAGAACTGAGAAAAAAAAATATAGAACATCTGCCCTTGTGTTTCTTGCTTTACTGCCTGAAGGAGGGCAAAGGTAGTGGAGTCAAAATGCTAATTTTGCTGTGGGTTTTTCAGCAGGGGAGGAGCTGCTCATATACGTGCAAGATCACTTCTCCACGGCTACAGAGGCTGAGAGAGCTATTTTACTGATGGATGTAGGCAATTTGTTTAGCAAAGGGTGTTCTGGGTATTGCAATTGGTAGCTGGGGATGAAAAGTTTATGAGAATACTTTGCCTTCTCTTGCATTAGAATAACCTTAGAGTTTTGTGGCGTTTTGTTTGTTTGTTGGGTGGTGGTTTTTTTTGGTTTTTTTTGTTTTTTTAAATCAGTTCATCATGTTATATTGCTTGGGGAAATGAGTATTTAACAGAAGATTCTTGTGGCTTTTCTGGGACTTTATGTTCATATTATGTATATTTAGAATGTATATTGGTATATACTGCAACAGAAAGTATTGTATGTGAAATCTTGTAAGCATCCCAAGTACGTGAAGAAGTGCCTAGAGTTCTGGGCTTTGTGTGAAGGAAGCTGCTATTTTTTTGTGTGTGTGAAGAATATTTACATCTCCTGGGCAAGTCTAAGTATTGCTACAAATGAAACCATGGAAGAAGAGTCTTCATATAGTTAGCTTTCATGCACTATAGGAAATAAATTAATTTGCCTGTGTCTGCTATGAAACTGCTGATGCATCTCAGTGTACTGTTTGACATACTATAATTAATTTGATTTGACCCTCTTAATTTGAAATGTTCCAACTCTTCATTCTAAGGTACATAGTGTTCCACTTTGGCTAATGATCTTTATTTCCTCTTTTGATAGGCTCTCTTTATCACTACAAATGAGTATCCTTCTGGGATTAGGCCAATAAACTACGTACATGTGTAAAGCTAAGCCAGAAAAACATCTTATCTACATGAAGAAGGTACATGAGGTGCAGCTAACAGCCCTCCTAGTGGACTTCAGATGTCCACTTCCTGGCATCTCAGTACTGAGCTCAGGAGCTAAAAATGGGCAAGACAAGAAATAGTTTAAATTCTGAATATTGTATACATTTTTTCAGAGGATATTTCTGAGGCCAGGTCTATTGGGGAAAAAAAAAAGTATGCTTTTTACTTTGGGAGCATATCTACTGCATGCTTCTATACTTATTCAAAAGCCTACGAGACAGAGAGAGATTATATTTTTATTTTCATTGGAGGTTATGTGAGGAACTTGGAAAATTCCTATTTGTGGTTTAAATCCTTTTGTGTACTATAACATCTTTCTGAAATATGTTAATTGCTTGTCTCAAAATAAAACTAAAAAACCCTCTACAAAGCACTCTGTTTAGCTCCCTGAACTTGCTCAATGTGGAGCAGATAAGCAACTGTAAGAAACAGTGGGAGAGTGAGTGACTATGAACAGGAATGAGGAAGGGTACATAGCCTTTAATTATCTGTGAGTCAAACCTCTTGCCAACTGTTTTTGTGGGTGTAGTTTATGCTGAGTCTAAGAATGTGACAAAAGNGGTTTTAAAGTGTGGAAAAAATTTTTTTTTTTTTTTTTTTTTTTTTTTTTTTTTTAAATGTCTGTGTAGTTGTGCACATATTCTAAAGGCTTTTATAATAGAAATTTAAAAGTGGGAGTGAAATTTGAATCCGGGGCAGATGGTAAATCCGTCTTCAGGAATGCCACAATGCTTTGTAGGAAGGAGAAGTGATTCAATAACAACAAAAAACACTTAGGAGAAGGCTGGCCTACTGATATCTCAGAAAGATACTGTGTCGGATGGACTTGTTGAGTCCATCAGCTCTTGAGACCCCAGGAGGACATGAGCTGTAAAGCACACTATCTCTAAGCTTACAGACATATGGGTTCCTACAAATGCTCTAGTTTCCGCATGCCCAGGCCCCTTCACATTGTCTCAAAATACTCTGAAAAAGGAGCTCTTCAGAGTATTTTGTTAACACAAACAATTGCTGTGGAGAATTTTAAGCATGTTAGGGATGGGCTAGGTAAGGAACTGTGAAATGCAGGTCTAACAACCCATCTAATGTAGACTCCTGCGGCAATATTTTCTTTGAAGAAATCACAAAGCAAACTGTCAAAACAAAAGCTGATTGGACTCCCAAGTTTCCTCTCTTGGCATTTTAGCACTAGTGAAAAGTGTCAATTACTTAAAGTGATTTAGGGTATTGTTTTAATAAAAGGAAAAATGTTGCTCTTCTGCTGGCAATTCATCTTTATAACATCTTTAGGAAGAAATGTTGAAGGATGCTTAGTGAAACTTTATTGGAAGCATTTAACTGAAAATAGAGTCAAAAGACTGAAATGATGAGGATATTACCAGATCCTGCAAAGCTTAAACTACCAGCCTGGTCATGATTGTAGTCCTTGTTAAAAGCTGCTTTCATTAGCAAATAATAATGTGAAAAAGGACTTTGCATTGTGACTAGGAAGTCTGGACTTGACTACCTTCCTCCATATCGTGAACAAGATAACAAGGGAAAAAAAAAGCTATCTTTTACTTTTATTGTCAACTCAGTAGAAGCTGGAACAGGTTGGCATACTTATAAGGGAGGCATATGCATTTCCTTCCTGGATATAGCCTTTTACTATCTATCTTAAAAACAATTACACAGAAATGCTATAAATTTGTGCTGATAACTGGAGTATCTTCATTTCAGTTAGATGCTGTATTTTCTCTTGAAAAGTGCTGTTTAGAATACCTGTGAGCTAGGAATGTTAAGTACTGTAAAATCTCTGCCTTCTAAGGAATTACCTTTTGTATGCAACATTTTAGGCAGCTGAAAAGAACGTTTCTAACATAGAATAATAGCTTAGCATTTCCAGTCCTAGGAACAACTGTGTAAGCCATGTCTTTATCAAATTTATGATCTGTAAATGGATGCCTATTTCCACATTTTATTTTCATTTTACCTTTGTACCTTACTCATCGTTTTCCTGTCCCTCCTGCCTCCCTGAAACGCAAATCTGTCTTCTTTACCCTCCCCCTCCAAGCCTTGCATGTTTCAAGTCTTAATTATTTAGAGTAGGGAAGAAGATATCAGGACAGTATAATTCGACAAGATTCAGATTACATCCCCTGACGAATAGCAAATGTACAATGGCAACTTGTGTGAATTACATAAGAAAACAATGGCATTTTGAGAATGGCCCTGAATTGAATACAGTTCAGGCATGCATACCTAAGAAAGGATCTCTGCCATCAATTACTTTCAGGCACCTGTGTGCAAAGTGCTTGGCGTTCTCTGTAGAACAATGAAATCCTTATAATACTTAGTCTGAGGAGTGTTGAAACCATTGTTTTAACTGTCTTCAGACCTAAAGCCACTTATTACTAAAAGTGATCTACAAACCTTCGAAGTGACTGTAAATCTCTCATGTGGTAATGCAGCAGACTACAGGACTGCAAGTAATAAGTGCAAGCAGCAAAAACCCTTTCAGGTGTACACAGGTTCTTCAAGTGAAAGGCTTTGTGAGGTGCCCTTTGTTTTTGTGGAACTTTGTGTGTTAGAGATGCTTAGCAGGGAAGCTGCTATTGGAAATCCTGAATTATTACTTCAACCTGGCAGTGAGAAGGTTGCTTTTCCAGTTGTTTTGACTCATACCTCCAGAAGTCTATCAAAAGTCACTGAGTTTCACCACCAGTTTGCTTAAAGAAAAGTTTTGAATTCAAATACAAAACTTCTTTTCCCCTGATTTGCCATGTTTTAATTGCTGTGAAGTAATGGGATAATGGATTACTGAGTTCTTCTGTACCTTCTGTATGGCTCGTTCTATTCCAAGATGAAGTGTTGAGTCCAAAGTCGTAGAAGAATACTTCTTATCCGAACATATTTTTTGCTCTTTCAGGCAATTTTCTCTGATTTTTCTCATCTCTCTGCAGTAGTGCAGTTAAACTAGTGTCCCAAAGAACTAGCTGCTCTAATTATTCTTCAACTTGCTAGCAAGCAACCTCCATTTAAAATTACAGACCACTAAAACAGTCTTGGTAAACTGCAGAACATGGCTGGTTGACTGTGTTGTAATATTTTGATTCCTTTTGTAAAACAGCTTACAGAGTATTCACCCCTATGAAAGGAGTGACTTGATACCCAATTGGTTGCTATGGAAAGCACTGTAAAGTCATAAATACTGAAACTACAGGCTGACAAGGAAGAGCTGATGGAATGCAAGACCTCAGGTGGAAACACTTTTAATTAAGGCACGAATATTTAATGTTTATTCATGAAAGGAGAAAACTAGAAAATATTCTGAAAGTCCTGTACAAAAGCAGGGCTTTTAAACAGATGGATGTGGAGAACTTTCTCTTTCCAATAACTGAACATAGAAGTCAGTCTGGATTCACTAATAGGTGCCTATGTGAGTTTTGCTTTTATCTATTGAAAGAAAAAATGCCTCGGCCTTTTGTCAACTTCAAATGTTAAAATAGCAGTAGTCAGACATCAAGAAAGAAAATCTCTAAATAGATTGTATACTGATTTCAAAAAACATTTGGTTACAATTTTCTCTGCTTCAATTACAGATTTTTAAAAGTGGAGAAATGGTGGAAAGTGGAAGCTTTATGGATTCGTTCCCTTCCAAAAGTTGGGCTTTGGGGTGTCGTGGTTTAAATCCAGCCAGTAACTAAGCACCACGCAGCCACTCACACACCCCTGCTCCCAAGGGGATGGGGAGGACAATGGAAAAAATACTCATGGGTTGAGATAAAGATGGCTTAATAGGATAACAAGGGAAGAAAATAACAATAATAACAATAACAGTGATGTACAAATGCAATTGCTCACCACATGCAGAAAAAAAAAAAAACAAACCCCAATGCCCAGTCTATTTCCAAGCAGCAATTCTGCCTCCCAGCTAGCTTCCCCAGTTATATATTGAGAATGACATGATACGGTACAAAGTGACCCACTTAGCGGATGAGGGGAAGGGTGTGGATATTGTCTACCTGGACTTCAGTAAAGCCTTTGACACAGTTTCCCACAGCATTCTCCTGGAGAAACTGGCTGCTCATGGCTTGGGCGGGCCCAAAGAGTGGTGGTGAATGGAGTTAAATCCAGTCAGCAGCCAGTCACAAGTGGTGTTCTCCAGGGCTCAGTACTGGAGCCAGTTCTCTTCAATATCTTTATCAATGATCTGGATGAGGGGATCGAGTGCACTCTCAGTAAGTTTGTAGACAACACCAAATTGGGTGGCAGCAGATGCTTAAGGACAGAAAGGCTCTACAGAGGGATCCAGACAGGCTGGATCGATGGGCCAAGACCCACCTGTATGAGGTTCCACAAGGCTGAGTGCTGGGTCCTGTACTTGGGTCACAACAACCTCATGCAACACTACAGGCTTGGGGAAGAGTGGCTGGAAAGCTGGCCAATGGAAAAGGACCTGGGGGTATTGGTTGATAGCTGTATAAATATGAGCCAGCAGTGTGCCCAGGTGGCCAAGAAGGCCAAGAGCATCCTGGCTTGAATCAGAAATAGTGTGGCCAGCAGGACTAGGGTAGTGATCATCCCCCTGTATTCAACACTGGTGAGGCTGCACCTGAAGTACCATGTTCAGTTTTGGTCCCCTCACTGCAAGAAAGACATTGATCTGCTGGAGTAGAAAGACATTGATCTGCTGGAGTAGAAAGACATTGATCTGTTCAAAGTAGAGTAATGAAGCTGGTGAATGGTCTACAGCACAAGTCTTATGAGGAGTGGCTGAGGCAACTGGGGTTGTTTAGCCTGGAGAAGAGGAGGCTGAGGGGAGACCTTACCACTCTCTACAACTACCTGAAAGGAAGTTGTAGTGAAGTGGGTGTTGGTCTCTTCTTCCAAGTAATAAGTAACAGGACAAGAGGAAATGGCCTCAAGTTGCGCCAGAGGAGGTTTAGATTGGGTATTAGGAAAAATTTGTTCACTGAAAAGGTTGTCAGTCATTGGAACAGGCTGCCCATGGAAGTGGTTGAGTTATCATCCCTGAAGATATTTAAAAGACTCTGTAGATGTGGTGCTACAGAGACATGGTTTAGTGGTGGACTTGCTAGGTTGGCAGTTGGACCTGATGATCTCAAAGGTCTTTTCCAACCAAAATGATTCTGCGATTCTACAATTGTATGATTCTGTGATTCATGATAGGGAATATCCCTTTGGCCAGTCTGGGTCAGCTGTCCTGGCTGTGCTCTCCCAGCTTCTGGTGCACTTGGCAGGGCCTGAGAAGCTGAAAAGTCCTTGACTTAGTGTAGACACTACAACTACCTAGCAACAGCTAAAAACATCAGTGTGTTACCAATATTATTCTCATACTAAATCCAAAACACAGCACTACACAGGCTACTAGAAAGAAAATTAACTCTATCCCAGCCAAAACCAGGACAGAGAAAAATAGCAAATATTCAGAAACCTGTGAAAATCTTGAACCAATAAGATTTCCTAATGAAAATCTCCCAGGTGCAAACATTGTAAACTGATGGAGGGACTTGTCTAAACACAAAACTAATTTTATGTAACCTCTTTTAACTGAAAAGAGCCTGGCTTCATCCTCTTTGCACCTTCCCTTCAGCTATTTTATATGTGGATGAGAATCCCCCTTGAGCCTTCTCTTCTCCAGGTTAAAAAATCCCAGATCTTTCACCCTTTCCTCATATGTGAGATGCTCCAGTCACTTAATCATCTTTATGGCCCTTCACTGGGCTCTGTCCAGTATGTCCATGTCTCTCCGGTATGGAGGAGCCCAGAACAGGACACAGTACTCAAGGAGTGGCCTCACCAGTGCTGAGTAGAAGGAGCGCCTCCCTCAGCCTGCTGGCAACACTCCTCCTAATGCAGCCCAGGATACCATTAGACTTCTTTGCTGCAAGGCCTCATCGCTGGCTCATGTTCAACTTGGTGTCTGCTGGGAACCCCAAGATCTTTTCTGCCAAGCTGCTCTGGATGGCACCATGGCCTATCAGCCACTTCTCCCAACTTTAGGTCATCAGAAAACTTGCTGAGGCTACACTCAGCCCCATCATCCAGATCATTAATGAAGAAGTTGAATGGGACTGGACTGAGTACTGACCTCTGTGGTAGGCTACTAGTTACTAGCCTCTAATTAGACTTTTGCACCACTGATCACCACCTTCAGAGCCCAGCCATTCAGCCAGTTTTCAATCCACCTCACTGTCTGCTCATTCAGCCCCTACAGCAACAGCTTGAGGGGCTATGAGGGTCTTATGGGAAATAGTGTCAAAGGCCTTACTGAAGGCCTAGGAGACACTAGTCACTGCTGTCTCCTCATCAACCAGGTCTGTCATTTAATCATGTAAGTTAATCAGGTGGGTCAAGCAAGACTTTCTTTTTGTGAATCCATGCTGGCTGCTCCTGAGGAATCTCTTGTCCTTCATGTGCCCAGAAATGGTTTCTAGAATTAGTTGCTCTATCAGTTAGACCTGCAGACCCTGGTATTTGGATTAGCAGTGTTCATACATGCATATAAATTTATTCACATCCTACTTTGTCAAAGAAAGCAACACTTCTGCACTCAGGCTAAAGCAGTAGCTACCTGTTTCATCAGGAACATATGTAAACCTGAGGTGGTGGTTGTAGTGTTCTCTGCTTCCCACAGAACAGGATGATAGATCTGCTTCCTACAAATCTCTTTTCTGCCTGCAACTGTACGCCAGAAAGCACACTTCTGTAGTCCTCCTCTGTATTAGGTAAGTATTATTCTGTGTCTTCCACTTAACTGAATTGCAGTACTGGTACACTGGTACTTTCAGATTTCTAATGGTATTTTTCTCAAGAAGACTGCCTTTGTTGCCCTAAAAAAAGAACCCCAAAAGAACAACAGAAAGTAAAAAACTCAATCCAACCAACCAAAAAACACCCCTCAGGCAAAACTATGTGGGTGGATATTTCATCATTACAGTTCTTTCCTCTCCTACAGGAAGGACCAGGAAATTTCCAAGTCCATGATAGTTACGGCCATGCAGGTCTCCTCTCACTTCCTTATATGATACTCATTTGTCTCCCATCTTCATTTCACTTCACAAATGACCACGCAAGTTCTGACTCTGGATAGGAGGACATTTTGACTATTGCACTGGTATTTTGTCAAGGTGCATTATTGGAGTGTAGATGAAGATATTTTCAGCTGTTATCTGTTTAGATCTGTTTAGATGAGTTGCCACAGATGATAGAAGATAACATATTCTTTTTCGAAGTAGAAATATTGCATAAATACTGTGTTTATTCTCATGTTTCTTGAGAAACACGTGCTACTATAGATGCCATCTGGAAAAGCAATCATAGGTTTTTTTATAGGCAAACAACTAATTTAAGTTGCATGCACAGTCTTTCTAGTGTAATAAGCTGATAGTCTCCATTAAAAAAATTAACAATTTTGTGTTGATCAATAAATAAAAAAAGATAGAAAGTACTGTGACAGAAAGGGCAGAATGGAAGCTACAGATGAGAGTGCTATTATGCATGTTGCATAAAAATGATGTAATTAGATTGTGAGAAAAAAAAAGAGCAGAAAGTATGTACATATTTACATTCAATGTAAAAAAAGATTATTTTCTTAATTTCTGTTGTTTTGTTATCATAAAAACAAATATTTTACTATCATCAAAGGTTTTCTGTTAACATGTCTTCCATTCATTGAAAGGATTTTGTCATAAACTACTGCCTGACAGATTCTGTCAATACATCCATTAGTCATAATCTCTTACCATGAATTAGCAATATAAGATTTTTTTTTTAGACTTTGCTCTATACAGCTTCAAGAGAATAGCTTTTTCTCTTGGGCAGTCGGTCTTCTGGGGGACTCATCCAGTGGCTCTACAGTGGAGCACAGTGTATCTTAGAGGATCTTAAGAGTTCTTTTACACCTTTACAAGTGTAGAAAGAACATGCATAGCAAGGCTTAATTTTTTCCCCATTAACAAGGCATTTCCTAGACAAGATGAATAGTCAGCATCACTTTGTTGTCTTCAATGTTATGCTTCAAATGTTATTCAATATTATTCCTTCAAATCAGGGACTGCCTTTCTATCTTCTCCCAATAATCCTACAAATCTTCATTTTTGTCTGGGCCTTTTAAAGGTGGATTATGTATCTGCCAGTTGCTGCACTTTTGCTGATCTGTACATGATTATACCTAACAGGTTTAAAAAGACAGTATGGTGCATCTATCCACAGTGGCAGAATTTGATGGGCTTTTCTGTTTCAATATTTACCTTTTTTTTCTTTTTACTTCTGTGTTCCACAATCTCTCATGCAGCAAAGTCTTACAATTCCAGAAAGAACAAAAGATAGGTTGTAAAACAAGGAAGGTGGTAGCTCACTCAGGCCAGGTACCTAAGTGTTGGTGTAGCATTCATAACAGATCCTGAAACTTGTATCCTGTAGTGGTGAAAATTTACATTGCTTATGCAGTAAAAGTGCCTGGAAAGAGAAGGCTGGTTTTGTTACTTTCTTCTCGATAATATTTAGAAAAAAATGTTTGCACTTAAAAAAAAAAAAAAAAGGAATATAGAACATTGCAAATTCCAAAACTTCACTTCTTTTTTTCTTCACATTATGATAGATACAGCATTGAAGTCAGTGAAAGATAAATGCTTTGAAATTCACCTCCCCCCCTCCCCATTCAAATTAATTCAATCAATTTTCAGACATTCTCTGATCTGAGCATGAGGTTATTACACTTCACTTGAGTCTAAAAAAAGAGCTGTCACATTTATCATGGAGTTAAGGGGAGCGGCAATTCATTAGTACATAATACACTAATCTTATTTGCAACCTTATGTTCCGTAGCATTTCTGTAAACAGAAGTGCATCTTGTTTTCATGTCTTGAATACTTGTGCTGAAGAAAATGGTAATAAGTGAAAAGCTAAAGCTTTTTGCTTTGAGACAAAACTATTATTTCTGAGTACTCTTAATTCTTCAGCCTTTCCTAAGGAATACAATGTAGTTGACCTTATTAAAAAACATAGTTTTGAAGACATGTTCACTTGAATAACGCTGTGTGGTGGTTGAAAGTATGAGGATGTAAAAACAGCAAGAGGAAGTATGAAGTTTCCTTCTGTTTATTGTGATTTAGAAGTAAAGATTAAAACCAGTCCAAGACAAACCTGCCACTGTAGGTGGAAACTCAGCTTGTGTATGGGTACTGAAGCTCTGATGTCAGGAAAGACCTACCCAAAAGTAAAGATGAATGGTTTATAGCTATATTTTCCTCTTACTGCCTGGTGTAGTATGTGTTCTCTGCTACATGGTGGAGGATCCCAGTGTATTGAAAGTCAGTAAAATCTTGCCTACAATATTTCATCTGATAAGCATTTTATGATTATAATCAAATGAAGTAGTATTACAGCCAACAGCAGTATTCATGCTGTAGTGCCTAAAACACAGTATCTATACCTGGGGTTGAAAGAAGTCTGGTAAAGAGCCCCATACTTTGGGAACTGCTTATCAGTTAAGAATATGATGGAAGTAAAGATAAATCATCAAGCAGAATCAGTTGCTGACAAACTAAACACTCATAAATGAAATTAAAATAGTAGAATATATACTGTATATCACATGATTACTTAGATGCTAGTGAACATGCAGAAAGTGGAGAATCCATAGATTTAAGGAAAATTCAGCTGAAACTTGGCTTCTGTCCTGACATTTGTTCATCTTTTTTGCCCTCCCTATGAGGACTAGCAGTATATTCAGGTATAGGATTTCAAGAGATTAATGAAAAAAACCAATATTAGCAGAATATTATGAAATTTGGCTGTTCACAACACTCCCTGTTTTAGAAAAAAAAAGCAGGACTAACCTACCTGCATTTTTTATTTTATAGTTGGTACAATGAAGTGTCAGTTCAGTCAGGTCTTTCTGTCAGGTTGATGCTTTTTCACTCAAGCATTTTTTTCCAGAACCAACCCTGGTATTTACATGTATATGAAGATGCTACACTAATCCTTTTAGAATGAAGTCCACATATATGATTTTTTTTTTCCCTCCAGTTATAGGCTTTCTCTCACTTATGATTTATCTGTGTGCAAATAAGTTAACTCCTTTTGCTGGACATGAGCTGGCAATGTGTGCTCGGAGCCCAAAAAGCCAACCGTACCCTGGGCTGCATCAAAAGAAGCATGACCAGCAGGTTGAGGGAGGTGATTCTGGCCCTCTACTCCACTCTCATGAGACCCCAACTGGAGTACTGCATCCAGTTATGGAGTCCTCAGCACAGGAAAGACATGGACCTGTTGGAGCGGGTCCAGAGAAGGGCCATGAAGATGACCAAAGGGATGGAGCACCTCTCCTGTGAAGACAGGCTGAAAGAGTTGGGGTTGTTCAGCCTTGAGAAGAGAAGGCTCCAGGGAGACTGTATTGCAGTCTTTCAATACTTAAAGGCAGCTTATAAGATGGGGATAAACTTCTTAGCAGGACCTGTCATGACAGGACAAGGGTAATGGTTTTAAACTAAAAGAGGGTAGATTTAGACCAGATATGAGAAATAAATTTTTTACAATGAGGGTGGTGAGACACTGGAACAGGTTGCCCAGAGAGGTGGTAGATGCTCCATCCCTGGAAACATTCAAGGTCAGGTTGGATGGGGCTCTGAGCAACCTGATCTAGTTGAAGATGTCCCTGCTCATTGCAGGGGGATTGGACTAGAGGGAATGAAAAAACATCATCATTTTCCTACCCCATTTTGAAAAATCAAGTCTATTTTCCATGTACTACATTTTGCAGTATAAGGACAGTACCTAAATTACTGTTCTTCCTGCTGTTATCATCGTGTACTTCACCTTTCGAATGAGATAATGAAGGTATGAGAGTTAACATATTAATCAGAGAAGCTGTAAGGACAAAATCAAAAGCCATGTTAAAGCACATTGAATGATACCAGTATCTCAGAGCCATTTGCAAGAAAAAATTAGAGTGATATAAATTAAGCTCCACTTGGCTCTTCTTAAATCCATGGATAAATAAACCATGCACCTGGATTTCTGAGCAAAATTACTTCCTTTATGGGCAGGAATGACTGCATTCAGTAAGGAAGCATGTAACGTCTTCTGGTCTCTATTGCCCAAGCCAGAAACTCCCAGGTTTGTTTGGTGAAAATGGTGTTTTCCTAACCTTCTGTGGAACAAATCTACAAAGTAGTGTGCAAGTATTGTAACATGAGAATCCTTGCCTATTTCTTTTCCACATATCACCTTGCACAGTTCCTTACCATCTTCTTTCCGACTAGCATGACTGAAGTTAAAAGAGCCATTCTGTCATTAAGTAAAACTCCACAAAGGAACTTGTATATGGAGAAACAGGTGAATGACAAGTGATTTCACCAGCATTCTTATAGAAACCAGTTTCTACTTGCTTCTCCATATCCTGACAAAGCTTTGGAATCCCAAATCTTTCACTGAGGAGCTTCCACAGCTCTGTAAAAATCTTAGAAAAAGACTATTCTTTATCTGTTGTCATTCTGGACAACTTATGGCAGGGAGTGTTTCTCTTAAAAGTGTTTCTAACTTGTTAGTTAAAAATAATCTCATCAGATTTTTCTAATCTGAGATTACTATATTTCTAGCACATATAAACAACATACTTGAGTTTCTGAAATTATGTAGAAGAGTTGTAGTCCATCATGAAACTCTTCTCTTATGAAGCTGCTGGAGTCTCTCCTCCAATATAAGACCCTGGCAAAATTTTGAAGCCTTGCAGGGTGCCCAGTAGTATTCACTTTCAGTGGAAATCAGTCATGTGTTTCCTTAACTTTTCTCAAATTAAGTTTGTTTTCAGTTTTAAGCAAGAGCTACTTGATATACATGATTTTTTTGTGTCTGTGGGCATCACTGCTAAATTTCAATACCCTAATGCTTATTTAATTTACTACTGTAATCAGGAATGCTTCCACTGTAATCCCATATTATTGCAGTTGTGCTAATTAAAATCTTGCCACGGTGGAATGCAGGAGGGCAGGAAGCAAGGCAGTCTACCAAGGCTTGGAAAAAAGTGCTTTCCTACCTCATGACTTAGAGCAGCCTTCATAGCTATTCCCCCTTGCCCTTAGGCTTTAATTATGTCCCTCATGCCCTTTCTAAGAGGCAGCAATCCTTATTGTGCCCTGCAAGAAGCAGTGCTGGGGAAGAACAGGAAGTCCCTATAGTATAAGAAAATTTTTGGAGTTTCAACCTACTATTGGAATTCATTAAATAATTTCTTCTTCATCTTCTTTTTCTTCTTTGTACAGTGGACCTGAACCAAGGAAAAGAACTGGTTCTGTTTTGTGATCAGGCTTTGGTAATTCTTTACACAATTTATCATGGCACCAGAACAATTGTTTCCATATATCATTTCTCTGCAGTTCTTTATCTGTATGAGCAAAAGCCAAAACATTCCCAAAGGGAGACCTTTGTTTTAATTCATTTATCTTATTAAAGTGAAGGTCAAAAGGAAAAAATACCTAAATTCATGTGAAATTAATTAGCTCAGCATTTCTTGGCATTTTTTTATTTAACTCAGTTCTCCCCATGTTACTGGAAATAGTTTGGTATTTTAAAAATAAAAAAGTGCTTTCACTATCTGTCAATAAACTTCAGTAAATTTTGAAGATAATTTTAAAACTGGACCAGTTGCACTCTATACCATTAATAGAAAGTAAATTCTACCTTATTTTCATGCCCCCAAATGCTCTTTTAATTTATACTGCAAAATTAACTGGATTTTTTAGACCTCAGGCAATCATTTTAGTCAAAACTACCTCAGTGATCAGAAAATTACCACTAATTCTACTTACAGTTATTGCTGATCCTTTAACATGTAATTGGAAGAGGTTTATGACAGAAACTTACTATTTTTATTCTTTTGTATATAAAGTAGCTCTATTATGTAATACCCTTCAGCTGTGCTTCTTTGTATGTGTATTCAGTACGGAATATCATGTACTGACAGCATCCTAAGCACAGAAAACTCATAGTAACCATTAACTGAGTTCAATCTGTGAGGAATATTAACTTGACCAAGAATATTGTCTTTCAAACTTAATTCTAATACATATGCATAGGAAATTAAGCAGTTTTATGATACTTTTGCTGTCCTGTTTTATATCCTCTACTATACTTCAAGGTGTTTCTAATGTGTACTTTGCTCTCATTTTGAAATATTATTTTTGACCGTTCCCATTTTTCTTTCAGTGCCATTCAGTTCCATAAGGGCTAAATGTTACCACACTTGCACTGCAGTGGGACTGCTCCTTCAAAAAAGAACTATTTGGCACAATTATGATAAACTGTAGCTGACTGTTAAAACTTCATTATGTTCTAAGTGCTTATAGAGGTAATAGTTGCTTACTCACACACGTCTTTGAACTTGACTTGAGGCTATCTTGTTATGTTATGACCTATCAACTGGGGACCTTGACCTGTATATTGGTTGCATTTTTAATTGATAACATATTTTGTTAATTGTTCACCTACAAAGAACAGCGACCTAAAATCTCTTCTTTAATGAGCTCATTACAATGCTGTACACTTTGTAAATGGTGATCATTACATGTGTGACAAATAAAGAAAGCTTTCTTGAGCTGGATAAAACCAAACTCAAACCAGATCATCTGAACAAGTTAAATATGAAGGACTGTGTGCCTTGCTTAGGAAAAATATGTCCAAGATTAATTATGAATAGTATTAATAGTCATGTTCATGTAGTACATTTTAAGACAGTACCCAAGGACATATATAAAAAATGGCTTTTATTGCTTGTTACACAACACATTATATTTCTGAGCTTCTTCAGATATAAAATATCTCTGAGATATAAAATATCTCTGAGGTTTTTTTTCAATAAATCTTTCAATTTTTGCTAGATTTGGTAAAAGCACTAATAAAATCATTTAAGTCCAAGTAATATTTTTTAGACAAAATTAGTAAAAGCTTTTCCTTAAGAGTTTTGTAGCACTTGTATATAAGGCATTCAAAATGGCAATATCAATTCATAAGACTTGCAGAATACCATTGTTGCAGGGTCCACAGAATAGAATCTAAAGAACTATAAAATATGCTATCAGTCTCCTGACCAGGAAAAAAAAACCTGAGCACACTTTGTTGATAAGGATTAGAAAGGCAAATACAAGTAATAATGATCAGCTTCAGCCATGTCGAGTCTGCTCAAACACTTCCTGGAGAGATTAGAAAAACAGTTCCCTAATGCTCTGAATCCTTGCTTCAACCGAAGCACTCTCAGAACACAATGGAGGATTTTTTTTTCCCTTGATTTAGGCCTAAATTCATCTGTTAATAAGACAGGTGGTAGAACAGTTACCAGGTGGGTAAGGAAAGGACAAGATAAAGTACAAAACTATAAGAAGATTATTTGTGGAAGTCACTAGAGTTTAGTTTTTGGACTGGTCTTATGCAGGTTTTCGGGGGTTTATTGGGTTTTGTTTTGTTTTAAGTACCACTGTACAAGGAGGTGAGGTATCCTGCTGAAGATTTCTGATGACACATTTCCCTAGGCATTATTGTTATTCATGGAGAGCTGGCTATTGTACAAAAACCCCATATAATCTTGAGGACTAGGGGAAGGGGTGAAATACAGTAATACCAAGAGCAGTCTCACTCAGGGACCAATGACAAGAATTTCTACCTGAGGCTGTGAATGAGAAGAAGAGAAGTACACATCTGTATGAAGTGGTTACAGGATGACTGTGAGTCACCAGTGTGATAATGAATCCAGGATGTAGCTGAACCATACACTGTGATAGGAAATTATTAATGCTGTTGGACCTGCTTCCACTGTGACTCATGCAGAATGCAGTCTGTATTTCTGATGACTCTGAGTCCACAAAAGTGAACTCAGATTGAAATAGACAGAGCTGAAGTGAACACTGAAAACAAGTTATTTAGTTCAACAAACCAAAGAGAAGCAACAAAAAGAGAGTATGTTTCACTCTGTGCTTATATAATAGGAAATTAAGTATTTAACATAAGGGAAAAAGAACTATTTAAGAAAATTGATATCATTGTCACAATGGAAATGGATATAAAATAGCTGTGAACAAGTTCAGGCTAGAAATCAGAATGAAGTCTCTAACTATGTGATGAGGGCTGCTAGTATGCCTTCACATAGGCTTAGCTGGAGCAAAAATCCTCTGAAATGAAGATCATTAAATGTGATGGTGTGATAATGGAGGGCCTAGCTACACAACCAAATAACTCTTCTAGTTCTTATGGTCATAATTTAAATTCCTAGATCCTCTGTGCAGGCTACATAAGCAACTGTAATTAGTTGGAAGGTATGCCTACAGCTATGCAGGCAAGAAATGATGTGTTTAGTAATGTGGCAAGGGTAGAAAACTTACGTAGCCAAGTCATAAGGAGATCTTAAAAAAGAGATCCAGTACAACTGAAGTCAATGCACAGGGATGCAAAACTGGCATGTCATGTGAAAATAATATGAGTTACAAAGAGTAGAAAATGAAAGACATACGAGTATAAAGAAATCAAGTATAGCAAGTGCAGGAAGTTTATTAGAAAACTATTAGGTGGGAAGGACTGCTGAGAAGTAAAGGGAGCCATAACAAAAGGTAAGAGAAATATAAATACAGGAAACTTCATTACACAGGAAACTGGATCAAAAATCTTCTCTTAATAGAAGAGCAGAGTAAGTAGAAAGTGGATTTATCAGAAAAGCATGCTCTTGAACAAATATATGAAATAGATAGCAATTAACACCAAATACGTAAGGACAAGTAGCAAAACCTCTGGAGAAATTTGAGACTAAAGCTGTAGAAGTACAAAGTTGCCCATCAAACAGCAGACAAGGTGACTGAAGAGTGGAAGAGAGCTACCCTTCCTTTAAAAAAAAAAAAAGAAGGTAACACTAATGGTCATTACTGTTAAATAATTTTCCAAACAATTGCAACAGTGAAGTTTAAGGAGTTTTACTGTCCATTGTTTAAGAAACAATCCCTATTAGTCTGAACTATGTGATGTGCAGAATGAAACTGACATACATTGCCCTCAGTATCATGAGAGGACCACAGTGAACACTACAGACAGCCAATAAAGATCAGGGATTATATGAGACTGTAAATCAAGAGTTAGAAGTAATTTTAAAACAGTGATTGTTCAGCTTCTCTTTAGATGTTGGGGAGGTCAGGCCATCTGGATCTCCTACATATACAGCTTAATGAGAAAAAATTGTCAAAGAATCTAAAAGAACCTTTGAAAGGAGGTTGTAGATAAAAAACAGGGGAAAAAGGATAGAAAATACACAGTTCTCTCTGCCCCAGCATCTACACACAGCTCCTACACCATGAGTGCTGCAAGGTCTGCACAGGGGCTTGCATAGGCTACATCACACATTTCTATAGCGCTGCTGCTTCTTTCTTGATATGGCAGATGCAGCTGGTTAGTCTGAGCTGAGATCTACTAACTGGCTGCAACTAATGTGTAGAGATATGAAGCAAGAGAGTGGCCAGAGATGCATGCTTCGTAGGGATGGTGGAAGCAAAATGATCCCTTCTTGAAAATGTATGCTCCATATTATATTGTAGACAGTGTCGCCATTCCCTGCTCAGGTAGACCAATGTCATAGGAATAGATTGGGACTTTCCACAGGCTTTTGGATTGCATTACTGCCCAGCAACGCTTAATCAATTTAGTTCACAAACTGTTATTTGATTATACTTTGAGCTATTATACAGGCAAGGTAAAGCAGATTTTTTTCATGTGTGCTATTGGAATATATTTTAGATTTACAATTTTTTTTTAAAGTAATAACATATACCTGCAGAAGACACTACTGAAAAAAACCTGCAGAAAGAGTAGTAGTTTTTAAATAGAATTTCCCCTCTATAACACTATGGAGAACATGAACAGGTAGATAAGATAAGAAATGAAAATTTCATGCTTGCCAGTCAGAGTCCAACTGCTGGAAGAAAGATTTCCCTTTGGCAGAATATTCTTTTGAGGAATTTATTCATGCCTTCACTTAAGTAGCTTCTATGTTGTGCCATTACAGGAACCTGACTATATACTGCCTTGGAGATACTATTATTTACATCTCTGTAAAGTGAATATAAAGAATCACACAGAAAAGTTTGCAGCATTTTGCTCTCATTGTGGTTAATGGCAAGGGTTCTCACCAATTACAGAGAAGCAAGTCCTGGATTTCAAATTAGAAGCATTCATGGGTTGATTTAATATAACTTCATAAGTGAAAATAAAAACTCAAAACTGAAAAATAGACTAATAGCATACTATCAATGCGTATTTGACGCATTAGCAAAAAAGCATATGGTAGACTGCACACCTGTCAGGAGCAGTGGTAGGAGGAGCTGAGAAATATTTGCAAATTCATATCTATGCTTTCATGGGAAGTGTGAAAATGATAAATCTGAAAAAAAGAAGTCAAAAATCTTTTAATAATCCAAATTATTTTATGATTCTTGGATTTCATTCAAAGATACATGGAAGAGAAACTTCAACAGAGAATTACTAGCATGATTATAAATCGGTTCTTGATTTTTCTGGATGCCATGTTGCATACTGTGCACATACAGCAGGATTTGTGATTGACTGGAACAGTGATATTATCTGAAAAATTTATGCCAGTGTTTTCAGGGCCTTGATTTTACACTAAGAAAGTTAATGGAAATGTCATTAGTCACATGAGATAGTGTTGAAATGACCATATAAATCCTGAAATTTAACAGTATATAAAATAGGTAGTTTCAGATTTTTATTTTTGCAGCACTGTATTTTCAAAAGGTGGCAAATCTATCTTGAATTGTTTATCTCAGCTGGAAACAAAGCACAAAATTCTGGAACTAAGTCATTGAAATGTTTTGCTTGATAAGCAAAAATCAGTATTCATTAAAAACGGGCTATTCGAGATAATTTGAAGAAAGAAATATTGGAAAACTCTACTGCAGAACTTTTGTGTGTGTACAAATATGAAGTGAATTGAGCATGAATTGTACATTATCTTTTATTATTACTTTATTATTATTTTATTTATTATTATTGCTGTTTAACCAGTCCTTTCTGTCTTCATTTCATTTAGTGAATGAGAAAAATGTTATTCTTGCAAAGCAGTCTTAGATGGCCTTAGAAAGCAACAGATAGTTAACTGCACGCTGTGAATTCCACTGAAGCACTTAAGTTACTGTGTTTCTAAATGTGATAAAAAGTAACTTACTTCTTAAAGCAGATTTCTTTGAGTCAAAAGAAACTGGTTCCAGTCATCAAATCATAGATTGCTAATTTGTTTTGTCTTTCTCATTAGATACGTTAAATGTCACAGTCCCTTTTCTTGGATCTCAAAGGAAGTGTCGGAAGAAAAATGTCACAGGAAGTTTATAGTACATAATTGCTGCTTAACTTTGTAGAAAGCTTCTAAATCAGTGATGCTGAGCTTGAATTTAAACAAACCTAACCCACTAGCCAGTCCAACCCACTTTCAAGCCAGGTTTAGCATGTACGGGATGGAAAGCATATGTTTAACTTTTCCACTAACACTGTGCCTAGACTTAGGCAGATGAATTATAAATGATAAATATTAAAATTTATAGACCATGATTGCCCTGTGCACTGTTATTTCTTTTATGCCATGGACTCGCTATAGTTTTTCTTCCTTTGCTCTTTTGCTGTCCTCATTGAAATATATTCATGTACTTTTTATTATTAACAGCAGTGAAAAATTTCTGGGTCCCTCACAGAGCAAATTATCTGAGCAGCATTGCATGCTATCCTTCCTGATATTTGCAATTTCTTTCACAAAATAATCAAACTAAACTCCTTGTCCATTATTGCTGGATTGTATTTTACTCCTCAGTCAGGTGAAATACCTAGTCATGCTAGACATTTATATGTAATTAAAGCTTCCAATTCTTCTACTTTGTCATGGGCACATAATTCATTTTGTGGGACAATTTCTGGATCTCTCATAAGCAAGTAAGGGCAAACTTTATTAAGTGAATGTACTGTCATTATATCAGTTCGTAACACACTCAGAATGTATTAGGGACATAACTTCAGGATAATGAATTGTTGAAAAACATTAAGGAGTGAATTTGGAATTAAACTATCTGTATCAATTTCTATAAATGTAATAACTATTCATAATGCACCATCTTGATTTAATGTATTTTAAGCACATAGCCAGAAAAAAAACCATCAATCACTGTTAAAGTGCAAATATGAACTCAAACATCAATTTAAGTTCCAATTACATCTTAGTCTATAACTATTTACTTTAATTTCATCAGGTGTGGTATTTTCCTTTTACATATTTCTATGTTTATAGACATTACGATCCTGCTAATCATATTGCGTACTATCTGCCTGCAGAGTTAGCTAGGCAGTTACCTTAAAACAAATATGGCCTAGTGTTCACATTTTGCTTGGGCCAAATACAAAAAGGAGAAGAGAATTCTCTAGAGCCCTGTTCCATGCAATGACTTTCCTGTCCACAGCCTGCATTCCTAAACAGAGTAGAAGAATTTATTGCTGATAGTATTAAAATCTGTTACAGATAATCAGTTAATTGGAGTTAAAGGGAACACAGACAGACATGATGTAGCTGATTCACTGGGAACACACGACTTCTAGGAGGAGACAGTGTTATAACCAAAATCAAGTTGGCTTTCCAGCACTCACTGGGAGAAACTGGGTTTGGTTGTAAAGGTGAGAATTTTACACAATATGAACTTTTGGTTGGACATGAGGTTTCTTCCAAATGTCTAGTTCTGAAAAATCTTCACAGGTTTATTTTAAATTTTTAACTTTAACTTCTTGTAGTCATGGCTTATCTGCAAACACAAGAGGAGGAAAAACAGACTTGGGTTAGTAAGACTAGCTCAGCAACATTCATTTTTCAGGGATAAGGAGATAATCCCTACTCTGTGAGGTGATAAATTAGTTGATAATTCACTGACTGGAAATTCAAGGAATCAAGAATGACCAGTAGGAAAAACTTTTGAGAAGTTAAATGCTACAATTTATACAAATAGAATAGTAGCTATTTTTATTTGTTTGTTTGGTTGGGTTTTTTTTAGTGCAAGCCCAAGGGATTTTATTACAAAAAGAGGAAATTAGCTGGGAAAAAACATAGTGCTTGTTTCTGTGAAGTGTTATTCACCTATTGATTACATGACACAGATGATATAGAAAACTGGCATGGTTTAGCCAGCTTCACTGAATGCAGTTTGCTTTCACATGTGATTGATGCTGTATTAATCCCACTTTGAATTTATGTTCTAACCTGTCTTAGTTTTCAAGTCTTACCTACAAATGCTTAGGAAAACTTACGTTCATGCTCATTGTTGGTATAGGCAAGCTGTTGTAATTTTTCCTTTTATGTTTTCTGCTGAGGCCATGGATGTTATACAACTAGTAGAACAATCGTACTGTGGGGCTACTATAATGGTGGGTGATGCTTCTAATGTTGCCTGTGTAAATGCAGCCAAGACGAAGACAGACAGGTCAGGAACGGGGCCCTTAAAACACTCTAAAAGGTAACTAGTGAATGTTTGACTAGGATAAATACTTGGCTGGGAGGAAAAACAATGGTCTTTCAGTAAAGTAACCTGGTCTAAGATCTCTGCATAGTTGTGGGAAAGATTCTTCCAGTATACCTTAAAAGGCTGGAATTCTTAATGATGGCTTCTTGTCCAAACTAGTTTTGAGATAACTTGCATTACATTATAAAAGTTTCAACACAGTTCTAGGCTCAAACCAGGAGAAATTTGGTGGCTTTTAGTGGAATTTTCTTCCTAAAGTGAAATTCACATTTTCAACACAAAGCTATATGGGTAAAATCCCACTTACTGGGTCAGTATCACAAAGTTCCAGCATTCAGACCATCTGGGACACATCAATATTTAAGATAAACTGAAGGAAAAGCTCACAGAAATCCAAAGAAAGTCAATTAGCACACCCATGCTTCCTCATTATCAAACACCTTTGCCACCTCCTCCTTTTTCATGTTGCATCTTTCTTTGTAGACTTGACTTGTCTCTGTTCTTCTCTCTGCTTTTTTTTTTCTTTTACCTGATACCTAACAAATGCACTGTAAATACATGTTGCTACATATATTTGCAATCTTACTTGTGTTTCTGTCATCTTGAACAGTCTTTTTTTTTCTGTCTTGGCCATGCTATCTTTCTGTCTCTTTAGATTCACTCATGGCACTCAGTAATTTTCTCTTCCTCTAATTATTGGCTAGTTTAATAGTATTACCATACCATATCATTACATATTTTTCTATAATAGATAGCATATACAGCTCATCTTTATTACTAGATTTGGCATACTACTGTAATATACAGATTTTGTGACACTGTTTATAAAAAGAACGTAGCCTGTTGCAGAACCATTTCCCATGAATATATCTCTATATGAAGAAGGCATCGCTAAAGCCCCCCTTCCTCCAGAAAGCCTCTAAATTAACTGAAATCCTTACTAGGGGAGATTTTGAGGAAAAGGCCCAAAAGCGATCTCCCACGATATCAGCTCCATTGTGCTCTGCTGCAGGCTATATTGTCATATAATAGTCTTCATAAATTCAAAAAGAGTTGTCTTGAAACTAGTCCTTCTTTCAGCATTCTTCTCCCATCCTCCAATAAACCTGCTAGTACACTAATCATTTTTAAAGACAAGTGTTGGGAGGTCAGATGTGTATTTTTAGATTCAGAAATAAACCATAAAGTCACACATTTCCAGCACTTCTACCATTTCTTTTCAGTCTTGCACTTACTGCTTTGTACAGAACACCATCTTTCCCTAAACAGATCTTGTATCAAGAAGATAATCCAATTAAAGAAATAAATGGCACAGAATATTGGTTTCATGTAAGTTGAAATATGCTGGATAAAAATCTCGAAATCAACCTTTTTATTTCATTTTTTAAGTGGCTGGGTTCTGACACTGTCTGTATCCAATGCATTTCATGCATGCTTTTGAGTCTAATGACAATGAAAGCAGGAAGTTTGTGTGAAGTCATAATTGCCAGCTAACAACAGTTGTTGCTCAATTGTTTCTCCATTCCAGTTCTGACAAACTTTTTTCCTCTTGCCTTGCAGTTTTCCACTTGTCCCACAAAGTCACTCGGGTGGTTCCAGAGAGTGCTCTGCTGATTGTTCTTGGTCTTTTCCTTGGTGGCATTGTATGGGCAGCAGATCACATTGCCTCCTTCGCCCTTACACCAACTGTATTTTTCTTCTATCTGCTGCCCCCCATTGTTTTGGATGCTGGATATTTTATGCCAAATAGATTGTTCTTTGGAAATCTTGGTTCCATCCTTTTGTATGCTGTCATTGGGACAGTCTGGAATGCTGCCACAACTGGTTTATCTCTCTATGGTGTTTATCGGACAGGAATAATGGGTAAGTTTGATCTGTGAAGGCACAATTGTGAATGCTACTATATGCCAGCTGTTAGGCAGGTGATAATTTGCAACTTAACAACTCTTTTCAGCAGAAAAATCCAATTTTAATGGGAGAAATTTGTAATATTCTTACCAAATTCAAGAATGATCTGAGAAATCTTCTCTGAAGCAAGTACAAAAGGGACTTGAATCTGTGTGTCTCATATTTCCCTGCCTAAATGTGTGCATACACTCCCAGGATAAAGCTCAGGATTCATTCTGCTAATGGACATCTGGACAAAATATACTCTGAAGGGCTTGTTTCTTTCTGCTTTGATAGAAAGCTTCAAAGTTACTGTGAAATGGAACTGTCTTCCTTCAGTCAGTTTTAATATTAAATAAGCAATGTTAGCTGAGTGGGTACGTATGCACAACACATCTCTATTTTGTCTTCTGAGGTGGGAAATTGTAACTGAAGACTTACACAGCCAAGTAGCACATCTAAGATTCAGTCTGTCTTAATTACACTGCAATATAAGGTCATGGGGCTGCTCGAAAAGGCACATTGAAACAGCCATCCTATGTATGCTTTTTTAACGTCTGTACTGAAGAAGCTCAAGAGCCCTTCCAGGACAAAATTCTCTTAGGTTGGTGAGTTCTAGAAAGTACTTACCGGACACATCTGAGTGCTGCTGAGAGCACTACAGTTATAGTGCGCTGCTGTGCCTGTGCACTCTGCCCATCTGTTCTTGGTGACCAGTGCTGAGATTCTGGACTGAGTGAGTGGCTCCAAGACCACAAGGGGCATGTTGTGTTGTATGAAAGGCTCAACAGGTAGTCATGGGGCTGTTCTCTAACCACAGTGGTACAAAAGCAACTCAGCAATTTACCAGACTTCCTTTTCAGTCCAGATAAAAACAGTGCCTCAAATGTCAGAAGTTGCAGATGTTGCAAAGAACATTTTTGTGATGAAGAATTAAACTACTAGCTGATTATTACAGATGATAACAGAGTTTTCCAGCCTCAAAAATTGCTCCCATTGACCAGCACAGGGAAGCAGCAGAATTTGGGGCTTGTTTCTTTGAAACTGAGCGTAAGATTGGGATGTCTTTTCCATCCATTTTAAGGGAAACCTGTGTTGTCCTTATTTGAAAGTCACAATCTATAACAAGAAGAGCACAGATTTGTTCATATGAGACTCATCTTATGTAACTGCAGGTGTTTGCAATATCGACATCTATGATAGATTTAGCCTACATTTTACGTATTTACCTTACTATAACTCATATTTTATAAGTAACAATTTCTCTTTAGAAGATACAAAGTGTCTGCTCAGATGCAGACACTATAGACTTTTATAGGTAGGTAAGATGTTTTATGTATTTTCAACCTGTAGGCACAACGTATTACATCCAAAATTTCACATTTATAGTTAAATACACGTTTTCAGGAACAAAAATGATGACAAAGGGGTATTGCTATGGCAACAGATTTGAACAAGGATTTCTTTCTTTAAATATTCAAGTTGCTTGCAACAATTTAAAAAATATGACCAAAAATATTTTATTAGCATCATGTTCTGGGAAATATAGTGAATGATAATTACTTTTAAAAATAGACTGATAAAAAGCATTAAGGGACAAGCATTGACCACTTTATGATATGTGAAATGGAAGTCAAGTGTTTTCCTGAAAAATTTTAAGTGAAAAATCCATTTATCTCTTGCTCTCCTCCCAATCTGTAAAAAATTATCAGCTAACTGTAAAAGCTGGATTTGATGGCTACATGTTCTGCTTCATCATTATGCAAATCTTTCAGTGACATTATATACTAGAACTCTGAGCTTACAGTTAAACAGGAGAAACAGCCCCTACCACAGGTCACAACTAGAGCTCTACAAGCTAAAAATAGGGATGTTAACAAACGCAACCAATAAACTGACATGCCTGGTGAATTTAAATGTTTAGAATGAGCATTAATTGGTATACTGTGGGGGCATGTTTTTCCCACCAAAACATATTATAACCCACTAGAGTTCTAATATCAGCTATGAAAAAGGCCAAAGAAGCCTGTCCTTGATTCAAACTATATCATTCTCCACCAAAGCTAAGTAGGACTTTAAAATATCCACATGACACATACAAGCTAATCCACTAAATATATTCTGTTGACCTCCAAGATGTCAGTAAGATCTGAGCACCACACTTTGTGAAAAGCCTTGCTGTTGTTATTTACTTGCTGAAGATAGGAGAATGCTGAGTTACTCAATTTCTAGAAGAGTTCATAGCAGCCTCTGGTTGAAAGGGAAAAAAGGAAGACCTGGGGAACTACAGGCTGATCAGTCTCACCTCCGTGCCTGGCAAGATCATGGAGGAGATCCCACTGGAGACTATGCTCAGGCACATGGAAAATAAGGAGGTAACTGGTGACGGTCAATGTGGCTTCACTAAGGGCAAATCATGCCTGACAAATTTGGTGGTCTTCTACAATGGTGTTACAGCATCGGTGGATAAGGTAAGAGCAACTGACATCATCTACCTGGACTTGTGCAAAGCATTTGACACTGTCCCACACAACATCCTTGTTTCTAAATTGGAGAGACATGGATTTGATGGATGGACTACTTGGTGTATAAGGAATTGGCTGGATGGTCACACTCAAAGAGTTGTGATCAATGGCTTGATGTCCAAGTGGAGACCAGTGTTGAGTGGCATTCCTCAGGGGTCAACCGGCACTGTTTAACATCTTTGTTGGCAACATGGACAGTGGGATTGAGTGCAACCTCAGCAAGTTTGCCAGTGACACCAAGCTGTGTGGTGTGGTTGACACGCTGGAGGGAAGGGATGCCATCCAGAGGGACCTTGACAGGCTTGAGAGGTGGGCCTGTGTGAACTGCATGAAGTTCAACAAGGCCAAGTGCAAGGTCCTGCACGTGGGTTGGCACAATCCCAAGCACAACTACAGGCTGGGCAGAGAATGGATTGAGAGCAGACCTGAGAAGGACTTGGGGGTATTGGTGGACAAGAAGCTCAACATGATCTAGCAATATGCACTTGCAGCCCAGAAAGCCAACCGTGTCCTGTGCTGCATCAAAAAAACCATGACCAGCAGGTTGAGGGATGTGTTTCTGCCGCTCTGCTCCACCTTTGTAAGACCCCACCTGGGGTACTGGATTGAGCTCTGGGGTCGCCAATACAAGAAAGGCATAGAACTGTTGGAGTGAGTCCAGAGGAGGGCCACAAAGATGATCAGAGGGCTGGAACACCTCTCCTATGAAGACAGGCTGAGAGATTTGGGGTTGTTCAGCCTGGAGAAAAGAAAGATCCAGGAAGATTTTATAGCAGCCTTCCAGCAGTTAAAGGGGGCCTACAGGAAAGCTGGAGATGGACTGTTTACAAGGGCATGTAGTAACAGAACAAGGGGTAATGGCTTTAAGCTGAAGGAGGGTAGATTTAGATTAGGTATTAGGAAGAAATTCTTTACTATCAGGGTGATGAGGTACTGGAACACGTTGTCCAGAAAGTTTATGGCAGCCGCATCCCTGGAAGTATTTAAGGCCAGGTTGGATGAGGCTTTGGGCAACCTGGTCTAGTGGAGAGTGCCCCTGCTCATGGCAGTGGAGTAGGAACTAGATGATCTTGGAGGTCCCTTCCAACCCAAACTGTTCTATGATTCTATGAAGTTCTATGGCATACTTTTGTTTCTGTCCCACTTCTACAACTGGAGTGAATAATGCTAAAAGTAGTATCATTAAAAAGTAGTATATCTACTACAGACTATGATGAACTCAAACCAAATTACTTCCAACTTCACCATTGAATGGGACATCAATATAAGAGGGCATAATCCAAACTGGATTACATAGTTTTCCTACATAAACAAACATAAAATCAGCTCTTTGTTTGCATTCAACATCCTTATGGATATTATAATTTGCAGAAGAAAAAGAGAGAAGGTGATAATAACAAAGAAATCCTTCTTTAGAAGTAAAATTAAAGGATCAGCACCTTAATGAACAGCCATACCAGTCTGCTTTCACAGAATAGGAAGAAGTCTCTAATCCTAAATCTTCCTGGTTTATTGAACCTAACTGTTCACCATCTGCTGGAGAACTAACATGTGTAGAACTTCTCTGTGAAATAGTTGTGGTTGAGACTAATACTTAGAAGTTTTTCCTGTACAATCTAGGTCATAATGACAACATGTTGAAAATGTGTAGAAGTATTAAGACTTCTGAGACTTAAGACTCGGCCCAGTGAACTTACCTTGCTCAGGTGTCATTGCTGACAGTTAGTCACTCCAGACTCTGGTAAGCTGGAGGAAGCAATGGTCATGTATCACTTGGAAATAACTTGCATTATTAGTCTAAATAAAAGCCTGATTTAGAAATCCCATGCCTCTTGACACTGCTTTGTAGGAATTATAGATGTGTCCTAACCTTTCCATAAATATTTGCTCACCAGCTTTGCAAGTCTTCAAAGAATGTACCAATGATTATAATTGGTAACATATAAAAAAGATAAGCAATCTCAGTGAGCGGATTTACTTTAAAAGCTTATGTTCTATTGTACCCTGATAACTGACAGTTATTGTCATTGGGCTTGTTCCTTCCTTAAGCATGGCAGAGAAGGACAACATTTGATGGAACCGTTGCTTAGATTCAGGTTCAAGGCTTTTCTCATAATTTTTGGCACAGGCTTCAGCTCACTGGTTCAACCCTCTCTCACACTAAAATTGATAGTTTCAGTCCTCATTAATAGCCCAATATGTCCAAGAGTGAACAAGACTATTTCCGTATTTGAAAATACAAAGTAATATGTCTGTGCAAACTATGAATTTCTGTTTTCAGGGCCTTACCAAGGTCCCTATAAACTGTATGGAAAACATTATAGATAGTCTGATTGGCAGACAGCAGCTAAGAGAATATGCACTTCTTCAGCTCCCCCAGATTATTGGCCGTTGTTGCGTCCAACAGGGTGTTTTCTACTCCTGTCTCTGGGTGCCCATGTAAGTGTCCTTCTCTTGAGTAAATAGGCCCATGCTGTTTTGAACCAAAAATACTTGGAATCTAGTTTCTGTTCCAATTACCTTCTATGCACTAAACAGTCTCGATTTGAAAAATTACCTCATAAGATTTCTTGCTAGTGAAGTGGCCATGTTGTTCTAGAAGTACCTTACAAGCAATATTGATCCTTTGGCTATAGCTAATGACTGTCATTGTCTGACTCATGCCTCCAAATCATTTAATCAGATGGATTTCTCCCTCACCTGTAGAAATCATGCCTGATAGAACTGTCTATTGATTATGGGCATAGGCCTCTGCACTGTGTTCTAATGAATGAACATATTCCTTCTTTGCTCTTCCTCATATAATTTTGGGCTTCATCACCTCTTAATGAACCTTGCTTCCTTCTCTATCCATTAATGAACACAAAGGGAATTTTCCTGCTCTCTACCCTTTCAAAAATCTGTTCCCCAGAAAAACTGACTGGGATACCACTCTTGATTGCATGAAGAGGGTAAATGTTGCGATATTTAGGAAGCTGAGCAAAGCAATTTTTGTGGGTCTCCCTTTTCTGTTACTTTTAAAAAGATAGTGATGCTTGTCTCAGTCTATTTGCATAACTGAACAAAATAACCTTAATAACTAAAAGAAGATTTTTTAAAAATTAAATAAATACTGGGTTACTCTGTCACCAGAGTTTTGTAGTTCCAAGCCTCTTGAAATCATTGCCAAAATTCCTAAGGGGCTACAACACAAACATGTTGAGGTATGTTTTAGTCCTGCATCTATTTTATGGTTCACTTGCAGACAATTTAACAGTGGCCTCATGAATCATGATTTGGGAACAAGTGGCTTAACTGCACCTATCAATTAATGCCTACTTGAGTAAGGAGGCCATGAGTGGTGTTTAACTGCACTGAGTGCAGTTAAGCCCCACCTTAGCAGTTCTTAGCAACTAAGAGTCAAATTTGGCCTGTGGCATGAAGTATTTTGGAACATTTACTTCAGGAGTACTGGTATATTCCTCTTGCCATCTTGTCAGTTGTCAGTTATCCTGAGATAATTTACTCAAGTTAGATAAACTATACCACACATGAATACAAAGCCAATTTAGATCTGGAAATACTTATCTCAAGTGCCTTGCCATAAGAACGGGACTGTAGTGCTCCCAGAATCAACTTTGATTCACATGGGCCAATGCCAGATCCAACAAACCTTGTAGGATACAAGGTGACAGAACGCAGAACTTGCTGAGTAGTTTCTGTGCCATGCTTTCCAGTTGATGCCTTATGATCCCTATTTTTAAGGATTTTGCATTGTCTATAATATCACAGTCTGACATGACTATAGATAATACAGAGCTGACTCTGCTTATACTTCATCTTGTTTTTGAAGGCCACCTGAATACAGGACTGCTGGATTTCCTCCTGTTTGGCAGCTTAATTGCTGCTGTGGATCCTGTAGCTGTTCTGGCAGTATTTGAAGAAGTCCATGTCAATGAAGTTCTATTCATCATTGTTTTTGGAGAATCCCTTCTGAATGATGCTGTAACTGTGGTAAGTAAATTATATATCCCAAAGCCACCCAAACTCTGGAATGTTTCTTCTGAAATCTACTTTTCCATTAAATGAAATACAGTATAAACTGTGTGTATCTACTCATGTGTAGCACAGTTCATTGTGTTCTCTGTCTTGCTTGTAAATACTGTCTTGCAAAAAATAAATGTTTGAGCATGAAAGCTATTTGCAGCCCATAAGTCACATAAAAATATGCAGTGCTGGGCTGGATGAGCTGGGCTGACTTACTGAAATTAGTTCCAGGGATTTTAACCCTTTCTTTGCTGTGTCTTTTTAATGCACATACTCTTTTCTTCATATTTTCATTATGCCCATAATTTATATGTATACCTCAGATATATAGACAGTGAGAGAATCAATCAGATGTTTATCGAACAGATATATAACAAAGAGTCAATTTCGAAAAACTTGTGGGACATTTTAGAAAGTTTCAGGTTTGGGGTTTTTTGGTAACATTAATTTCTGGGGTGCTTTTTTGTGTGTGCTTTTTTAATTATTATTTAGAAAGAAAAGGAGAACTTAACAGACTTTAACAGACTTAAAACAATCCCAATTTTCTACTGATGTTCTTATTTTGATTGAAATATCTTTTAGCACAAATTTTTTCTCAGAATAAAATAGTCAATAGTTTTATAGTACAGTAGTAGTGGGCAGGAGGGACCAGGAAGTCCTATAGCAGAAAGATGCTATGCAACTGAGTTGCTATAGAGCTTCAATTCACTTTTTAAATCATCTCCTATTTCTGCTCCTGCATATCTCCAAAGGAGGGTAAGACTTGTCCATCAGGCTCAGTGACTTAATTTTTTGCAATCAAGGCAGCAAGGCACTGAAAGGTCACTGGCAGAACCCTAACTGTTTACATGAGTTTGCAAATGCCATTTAGGGCCTCCAGAGAAATATAATTGTGTTTTGAAATTGGTCTCATTAGCACTTCTGGGGTATTACCAGAAACAAATGCTAAAATAAACCCTTGATGAGCTCAAGTATCAACATCACTGGCTTTCAGAAGGAAAGGAGGTTTTGTTACTGTGAAATGAACACTCTACACTCACTTTACAAATAAAAGAAAGTTTGATTATTTGATGAAGAAAATCCAGAAAAGAAGAGTAAGCATGATCAAGAGTCAGAAAGCACAGCCTATGACAAAGTTTGAAACAACTGGAGTTCGAGGAAAGACTGAAGGACAGAAGAAAGGGGATAATGTAGCATTCTTTAAATGTAAATATGTAAAAGACTGATGTTAAAGCCATAGTGAAGTTCTCCATCACTGGAGCAATTAAGAATAGATTGGAAAGGCATGTCTCAAGAATGATGCTCACACAAATCTCCTCAGGCAGGGGTATGGAGAAAATGAATTCTTTACGTTCAGCACTATCACTGTTAGTCAATTATTTTAAAAGTTTTAGTAAAATTATTACATTCTCTTTTCTGTTCAACTTATTTTACGTATGTTCAACCTATTTCAATCCAGTATCTTATTATTACCATCTTATTATTATTTTATGAAGTATCTTGTTTATCTTATATAGGTGATTAAAGAAATCTGCCCAATACCTGGATTTTAGAGTGAGAAGTGCTTTAGTAAACACATCCAGATGTAACAATGCTTCTTACAGATAGAAATCAGACTGAAATAAGAAATGGAAAGTAGGGGTTTTTTTGTTGTTTTTTTTTTTTTTTGTGTGTGTGTGTTTTTTTAAAGAATATTAGTTTCTTCTTGCTCCACTGCATTTTTTCCATTTTGAAAAATTCAGAAATCTGCAAAATCTTCTTCACTACACACAGAATTTCCCTCAGTCATACATAATTTCAGAATTTATAATGTTGTGGCCCATAATGACATTATTTGAAGAGGCTTAATTCTGGAGGAAATATTAAGTTAGTCTACTTTTCTTTTTAGGTGCTGTACAATGTGTTTGAATCTTTTGTTACAATAGGTCCAGAGAATGTGACGGGGACTGAATGTGTCAAAGGCATAGGTGCGTAGAATTGAATTCCATTTCATGTAATTCATTTACATATGCAGACTTTTAAACAAAATTTTAAGCTATCAGTAACTTTTATTTTTCAGCCCTTTCCCTTGTCACTCATATTCCCATACTCCTATGACATACACAAATGTCTTAAGAAAATAAAGAAGTGAATATTCCTGAATATTTGGGAAACTTAATCAGATTAGTTTTCTTAGAGGAGACTCAACAGATGTGGAGTTCCATTGTTAAGACCACCAAACTTGACAGCTATACATATTTTCTTTGTATTTTATAACATCCTTAGTTTCAGCATATGCTCTCCCTGCATTCCAGGAAAGTTAAGATTGCATATGGGCATTCTTATTCCTTATAACTGATTGCCATCAAGTAACATTTGCCAGTGATGGTCAAGAAATGTTATTTACCTAAAAATTTCGTCACTATTTCCCATTCCAAGCATGACATGATACGACATTATGTTATGAATCAATGTTTTAACAGTGACTTTGGCATATTCTATAATATGCTTTTAAAAAAGCATTTGTTTATAGCATGTGTGAAAAAATTGTTCAAAGAAATGTAGTGGATTTTGAATAAGCCTAAAATAGTGAGTCTTAACAGAAAGTAACCTCATTTTTTCTACAGAATGCTGGATTCGTATACTATGTCCTCAAAAGCAATTCATGTTGTTGCATTTTAGAAATAATTTTTGATGTGTTCTCCAAAATTTTTTCTGATTTGCTGGCCATACAATAGAAGACAACTACTTCAAGTTATTATATTTCTACTGTTTAAGCTGGTTTGGTTTTGTTTTTCAGTGTCATTCTTTGTGGTGAGCCTGGGTGGGACACTGGTTGGCATTTTCTTTGCATTCCTGCTCTCATTGGTCAGTCGTTTCACCAAGCATGTGAGAATCATTGAACCCGGATTTGTGTTTATCATTTCCTACATGTCCTACCTCACAGCAGAGATGTTTTCTCTTTCCTCTATCCTTGCGTAAGTCTCTTTTTATTACTGCCTGTGAAGGGGCTGAGAAGGGAATATGTTTTTTGAAAACATTGAAAATATCTAAATAATATAGGACGGCTATAGAATATGACACTCATGAAGCTTATGCTGAATATTACTATCTTCACACTGCAGAGATTATAGTTTGCAAATACTGACATTCAGACTTGAAAAGGAATGGAAGTTTTCCAATATCTGCTCTGCAACATGAGAACTTCCTTTGCAAAATACAGACTTGACTCTTTCCTCTTTGTGATTAATAATATTTCAATAACTAACAGTTGCCTATTTGTATTGACATCTTTCCCTATAATTTGTAATTAAAACAATATTTTTCTAAGGCATTATGTGAATATCCATTAGTTGCTGCTCTCACTGTCTCGATTGGCCTGTTATGGTTTGTCTGAATCTTGCCTGTTTTGGCTTGAGTACCTCTGTGGTCTTTCTTCTTTTAGTATCCATTGATTTCTGGCATACCTTTCTTCTCAGTTTCACTTGTCATGTTTGTAGATGCTAGAGTGAGTATATTCAAGATCTGAAAATCTTACTGCAATCAGATCATTAGTTTAAGATTATATCTAATTTAAAAAAAAGATATAAAATTTTGCATGTAAAGCAGTATGGTAATCTGAAGAGAATTAAGGTCTGTTATGACCTAATGAAATGCTGTCTTCTAACCTCTTGGGGTGACCTCAGGAAGAATGTTTGAGATACGCTTTTTACCTAGATTAGACTGCACAATGGCTCCTGAAGATATTTTTTCTTTAGGAATTAAATGGTGGGTTTTTATCACTGTGTGACAGATGAAAATAATATTAAATGTTACAACAAATATTTTCTGAACAATTGCTTCTTTTTGTTTCCCTAGGATAACTTTCTGTGGCATCTGTTGTCAGAAATATGTCAAGGCTAACATATCGGAACAATCTTCTACAACTGTAAGATATACCATGAAAATGATGGCCAGTGGAGCAGAAACTATTATCTTTATGTTCCTGGGAATTTCAGCTGTAAATCCAGAAATCTGGACTTGGAATACAGCTTTTATTCTGTTGACTCTGGTCTTCATCTCAGTATATAGAGTTATTGGTAAGGGGATGATCTTCTTCCTGTCCTTGCATTGCATTGTTAATGCAATCACACCTTCTTCTGGGGGAAAAAAAAAAAAAAATACATATATATATATATATTTGAGTTCTAGAATTGTTCCTTTTAAAAAAATCACATTTATTTTAGTTAAATTTATGGTTGTCTTGGGACCAGGAGAGTACATCTCTGCAGTAAGCTTCATCATATGCTGAAAATACAGTAGGATTTAACTTCTGATGATGTGTGAGGATATGATTAGCCAAGTAGTTAATATCAATCACCCAGTGGCTAACCTTTGTTGACCCAGCACATGGTATTGGCAAAATCTCCCAGTGAAATGGACTTTGTTCTTTAACTTGCAGCCTAACAAAAGATGTGAGTCCTGTCAGCCATCTCTTTCCTTCAACTCTTTCAATTTGGTAATAAAGAGATTGTCTTAAGCTAATTTTATGGTTGATTTCAGGTTTGAAACAAACAGTGATGTAAGACCATAAATAATTACACCACAGGTTCTCTAGCTTAAGAAATAATTCTAAGGGACTGTTGAAAAACCGAGTAAATAAGACTATGGCAGGTAGAGATTACCTACTGTCAATTTATTCGGCTTACATTAAGTCTGCAAACATTTCAAAATACCAATGACGATTTGCCTAACTATGTAGTTCTACTATTTAATCACTGTTTTGTGAAATAGTACAGGGGTTAAAATTGAAAAAAAAGGCATAGAATGAAGTACTTCTAGTGAGTAACACATAGTAATTTGGTGTATGTACTTACATCTGGGAATAAATTAAACGGGTTTATTTGCCTGTTTGTCTTGAATTAAATTCAAATAAAAGATAATGCTTCTATCTAGCTGGCAGTTTTCCTAGAGTCTGTATTCTTACTCTGTCCAGAGATTCCTGGGCTGAATGAAGGACCTAGCTTCATGTCCCCCTTTCTAAATAATCTGTAACCATTGTTAATTTAGCCACCTCTCAGGAACTGCTGATGTGCATGAGGTGTTTAAACAAGTTTTCAGTACCTTGACTTTGTCACTTCTATTCCTGGAATGAGTAGTTAACAATCCTGTAATAACTATGATCAATAATTAAATAGTAAATATTCAGCAATAACACTATGCATCCATTAAAGTAATTAAGTTTAGACATTGATAAATTACGAAAGACTTGATGATATTGGGCCTTTTGTAATTGCAGCTCTCATACCCTTGGAGGAGTCAGATTGGTGGCATGAATTAATTTTCAAGGTCCCCTCCAAGAAAGGCCTTGTTTAAAGTGATATACACAAGACAGTCTTCCCTTAGCACAAGTTCAAAGTTCTCTAAAAAGAGAAATATCTCTTTTGCACTGGTTAATGGTCCTGGCCTTCTGCAGTGGGACACACATTCTGTACCACTCTCAGGAGTAGTGAATCTGTTTTCCTTCTGTATGGGAGCTCTGGGAGATGTTGTGATTTCTAGAGCTTTAGGTCTCCTACTGTAGGCAGCATCTCACCTGTAGGCCTGAAGACAGTGTTAGCATAACTACACAACCCTCCATAAGACAATGACAAATATCATTTTTAGTGATTTGTAAAGAGTACCATACTTACTCCCTAAATCAACACTCTTTCAAGCCGTTTATCTTCCTGTTATAAGACCCTGCGCATATCACCGATTATGGTGCTAGAAATTCTATTCTTTCTCAACTGCGAATTTCAAAGGTCAGTGCATAGCAGAACTTCACCTGTAGGGCCTATGCCAGAGGGCAGCACTCTCAGAAGAGCTGATGGCTCACAGAAGCTAACTCCCTCCTTTGGCTAAACATAAAGGAGAAAATACCAAGTGGGCTTGCCCTCCTTGGCAGTGTAGCAATACAGAGGAAGAAGTAGATGGTGTAGAGAATTTGTTATGAAAGCAGACTGGCAGTACTGTTTCTGTTATAAACAGCTGGGATATTGACATTTCATAAGGGTATTTCTAGACATGCTGGCATTTGTTTTTTATAGGTGTAGTTTTACAGACATGGATTCTTAACCACTACAGAATGGTCCAGTTGGAGATAATAGACCAGGTGGTGATGTCATATGGCGGACTACGTGGAGCGGTTGCTTTTGCTCTGGTTGTACTTCTGGATGTGGACAAAGTGAAAGAGAAAAACCTGTTTGTCAGCACAACTATCATTGTTGTGTTTTTTACTGTTATCTTCCAGGTAATTCAACTTCTCAAGCATGCTTCTTGCAAGGAGAAGGCATCCCTCCAAAGTACCTAATGCTTAAAGCAGTTCTCAGCTGAAGGTTGCATATTTTTTCACTGAACTGAAAGCATAATTGAATTTGTAATTTTAGTAACAAAGATCCTATTTTATGTTTTCATATGGCATCACAAGGGACAAAACACAATTTTCTTTGTGCTAAAAAATGTTCAGTGTTAGCTGCTTGGTATTAATAGTGCTCAAGTTAATATCTGATTAAACATCCTTCACCTCATGTGAATAACTATAGGGAACAGTCCTTTTTATGGGCAAATACAGTCATTAAGCTGATCTATCTGAGCCTAAGTCCTTGTTTTAAAATATAACAGTAAGCAGTGGGACAAGAAAGTATTTAGCATCCAAACAAAAGCACTTTCTGGATGAAAAAAATCCAACATTAATTTACATGGAGATATGTCAGTATACACCAGCTTGGAATTTTTTCTGAAATTTATTATAGAAAGTTTAATTGTGGTCACAAAATCCTGGTATCTACAGAAAATACCACCTTCAATGGTACAAAAAACCACTTTAACCCTTCCACTACCATATTTTTCTTATAGAAGATATATTTTTCCAGTGGTTGGTGTCTTTTCAAACCTGTGTAACAGGAGCTGAGGGTACTGGATTATTTTATCTTCTAAAGTGGACAGGGATCATCTGAGGAAGTATGAGAACCATCATATAACATACAAAAATGCTCTATTTCTCTTTAACAAGGACCAGCTGGAGGAAAGTCTAAGATATTTTTTTTATTATTATCATGTTTCAATTCTTAGGGACTGACTATCAAGCCTTTGGTACAGTGGCTGAAAGTGAAGAAAACTGAATACAGAGAGCCAAAACTGAATGAGAAACTTCATGGCAGAGTAAGTTATTTTTAAACAAAACTATGGTATCTTTTGGATTTTTACAGAGTGTCTTGAGAGAAAAAAAAAATATCAGAGAAAATTTATTTTTGGAAGGGAGGGGACAGTGAAATTTCAAGTGCAAAATCCTTCAAATATTTCAAAAGTTATCTGTAGGCTGTAATTTGTCTTTGGGTTGAGTCCTGTGAGGGGATACTCAACTGAAAGTTCTGGTCTTTCACTTGAGAATTCAATGAGGCTGACAGTACTGGGGAAACAGCATGGCTGGAATATGCTTCTTTCTCTTCATCTAAAAGAGAAGGACGTTTGATTGAAGATCGCTAGGGCAAAGCATGTGGAAGTAAGTTTATTTTTCCTTCTTAAATATTGTTTATTTATGGAAAAGATATGAAAGCGAGCTTTGTAGCTTGCATATTACATAGAAAGGTAGTCTGCTGCCCAGTGCAGATGTTAACTATATACTGAAATTCCAGATTAATGGTAAGAGTTTTAGTTCAGTGTGAATGCTGTGTGTGCCTGGATTTCTTTAACCTGTTAGAAGATTTTGAAACTTGATCTCTTCCAATTCACTTTCATGCAACATGATAAAGTTTTTATTCAGTAAAAGAAAATATACATTTTGAATACAAATATAGGTTAAAGGACAGAATACTATTAAACATCTTTCATGGCTGCCTTTAATTCATAAACTTTTCAGATTTACACAGCTATCCTGCATTGAGTATTTAAACACATTCTTGTATTAGCTTTTAATCTTGTCTGTTTTCACGTTGGAAGTTACCTGAAGTAAATGAACAACTTAGTGATGGACAGGATTTGTTTCTGAGGAATTCTTTTACAGACTACTGGATAATTACATTATGCTTTTGTTATCCAGCCATTCAAATTTCCATTTCTGTTCTAATATTTTACTATTTGAAAATCAGGATTCTTCCCCCAGGTGAAGAAATACAGTCTGTCTACATTTACAGGATATATCTTTACACATCAGTTAGTAGTGCAGGCCAAGCAATAAAATTAATCTTAACTCTTTGTAAAATTATATGTACTGATTCACCACTTCCTAGAATATTCTAGCATATACTGTCTCAGGAGGCACAGTGCTCCAAGAACTGTATAAATTGCAGCCTTCAGAGAGAGAGCGCATTGTCTATTCTCAGCGAGTAGGAGGGACACAACTTATTTATAATATCATTTTCTCCACTTCTATGTGAGATATCTCCTGAGGCAATAATTATATTCAGAAATAATCCATATGACTCATATTTTTCTAAACCTAGCATGCTGTATATTCTGCAGTAATCACTCCAGTGTTTGGAGTGAAATGTTAACAACCACATACAGAAAAAGACCAAATTCTACCTGTAGCTGCCTTAGTTTGAATCAAGAGTTATAAACCTCAGGATTTTTATCAGCTATCTAATATACCCAGAATAGGATTTTGTCCTAGATATCAAAAGAATGGTGCTTACTTCTACTCTGAGGGAAGTATGGATTCTTGAAATGTCCTGAAACTCCCTAGAAAGACTAGAGAAATTTTTCAGCTGATTTAATCACCAACACTGATAGTGGCTGATATATTTCATAGGGCACAAATGGAGATGGTAAAACAAGTCGATAAAAGGAGTCTTAAAATTGAATGTTAACGTGGGGCGCTTAAGTATCTTTTTTGCTGAGACCCTTGTAATTCAAGAATATTTAGTGAATTTGTAAAGAACTGGTTAGAAAGGTCAGGACCTTTGAAGAAAAGCATATAGTAGCTAGTATTTCTGTAAATGGGAAAAAAATCGTCTTAGCAGCAGTAAAATTATTCTGCATAGTCACCTGGTCTAACCTGACATAAATTGAGCTATTTTCTAATTATACCTTTCATGTTTGTAAAGGTATTAATTCCACTTTCTCTTTCTAGGCCTTTGATCATATTCTTTCTGCCATAGAAGACATTTCTGGACAAATAGGACATAATTATCTGAGAGACAAGTAAGCAGCAACTAACTTGGAATGTTGAAACACTGCTAGGAAATCTTATCTGTAAATTATGACTTCTAAAGCCTGTGAGTTTAGGGACAGCCAGGATATCAAATGTAGTTTAAAATTTACTGAAAATACTGGAAATATAGCAAATGTGAAAATAATTTTTGTCCCCTACAACTGGAATCTTTTCTTTTTCTTCCACAGTTCAGATTAGGCCTTTGCAAATGCCTCAGTTTACATCCAGGGGTCAGTTTCCCTCAAGATTTGAGAAATGCCTATTTGCATAAGATTTAATCTAAAATGTTAATGTTGGTCCTTCTATGTAATACTCCATTTCATGAACATTATTTGTGTGTGGAGACACTAAAAAAACCCTCAATTAAGACTGTGCTAGTTGTTTATCCTATTTCTACAAAGGATGTGTTCAACACCTCTGAAAGTGATGGCAGAGGGTGCTTTGAAATGACTCAGATAGTTTTGAAACTAAACTATTGAAAAACTATTTCAAACTAGTTTGAAACCAATAATGAAAATTATGGATCACTTCCATCCCCCTCTGTTTATAGTTGATTCATCTTGAGAGAAGCAAAATTACTCAGTTGAAAGATACAGACACCATTTTCTTTAAAGTATGTAAAGATGGGCAGATTTCCATAATCTAGATGACTAAATGTGGTGGGGGGGGAGAAAAAAAAGGCATTAATTCTGGACATCTTTAAGAGTGTTATTTAAGGTTAGGCAGTCCTCTCCCTGGAGTTAGGTCCTTTCATAGGTGCAGACAGTCACAGTTCTGACCTGCCAATGTTCTGCTGACTCATCCTGTCAACTCCAATCCAAAAGCCATATTGTTGTGTTAGTTTTCTGCAGAACACTCCCCTAACCCTTGCTGAGAAGCTGAGTACATTAGCTTAGGTTTAGCATTATGCTTATATAACTATACAACTCCTAGGCTGCAGCTAGATTGTATCTAAGCTCAAGCAGAATGGCTCATCTGTCTATACCCAGTTATAGGGACAGTCTCCTTTATTTTGTTTTGGTCTTTGTTCATTTATGCAGTGAAAAATTTTCATGAGGCATCACAACTAGAACACCCTCTTTCTTTGGGTCTAAATTTTTAGTTTACTTTTTGGGAATTAATTTCAGCAGGCTATAATATGGGGGAATACATCCCCAGTTTTTAAGTACTGTCTTGAAGATGGAGCTAAATATTTTTAAAGTGGCAGATTAGAGTTTGACTTCTTAGATGTCAGAAAGTAATCTCCCCGAGTAACAAGAGAAGGAGTAGCTTAATGTAGATTCATTGATGAGTGTGTGGTTTGATGACTAATGTATTGTGAATCAGACCACCTTAAGTCTACTTGTTTTGGACAATATGTTCATGAAAATGTTGCTTCCTCAAAGAAATGGCAGCCCCTAGCATCCTCACTGATGTGCTCAGGTGTGCAGCCTGAATTAGAGACTGCTTGTCAGATGTTCTGGCTAGAGAAGAGGAATAGTTATAAATTCTGTGAATAATGTTTAACACCAAAAAGGTTTCAAAAATCTGAATAAAATGTTGTAAACTCAAAATAGTCATTGGGCAAGATGGATAGAATCACTTTGAATAGTAGTCTTTGAAGTTGCCTCATACACTTTAGAGAAAATCTTGAGGAAGGTAGATGAAAGTAAAGCAGCCTTTCTCTTCTGGAGCCTAAATATGAAATGGCAGATATCCTACTATCAGATAAGCTTGGAAGTGTAAATCACAGAAAATACACATCACTTCTACACCTTCCCCCC
>VXBL01002349.1:0-17162 GCA_013400195.1 Aramus guarauna | reverse complement strand
GGCTGCAGTGACCATGAAACGGTAGAGTTCAAGATCTCAGGGCAGTGAGGAGAAGGGTACAAAGCAAATTTGCTACCCTGGACTTCAGGAGAGAAGACTTTGGCCTCTTCAGGGATCTGCTAGGTAGAGTACCATGGGACAAAGCCCTGGAGGGAAGAGGGGCCCCAGATAGCTGGCTAGTATTCAAGGATCACCTCCTCTAAGCTCAGGAGCAATGTATCCCAACAAAGAAAAAGTCAGGCAAAAACGCCCAGAGGCCTGCATGGATTAACAAGGAGCTCCTAGACAAACTCGAATGCAAAGGGGAAGCCTACAGAGGGTGGAAGCAAGGGCAGGTAGTCTGGGAGGAATACAGAGAAATTGTTAGGAAAGCTGTAGCCCTGATAGAATTAAACCTGGCCAGGGATGTCAAAGGCAGTGAGAAAAAGATTCTATAGGTACGTCAGAATAAAAAGGAAGATGAGGGAAAATGTGGCCCCCCTCCAGAATGATACAGGAGACCTGATTACCCTGCATATGGAGAAGGCTGAGGTACTCAATGACTTTTTTGCCTCAGTCTTCACTGGCAAGTGCTCAAGCCACATCATCCAAGTCAAAGAAGACAAAGACAGGGACTGGGAGAATGAAGAACTGCCCACTGTAGGAGAAGATCAGGTTTCAGACCATCTAAGGAACCTGAAGGTGCACAAGTCCATGGGACCTGATGAGATACATCCACAGGTCCTGAGGGAGGGCACTGGTGGATGAAGTGGCAAGCTACTCTCCATCATATTTAAGAAGTCGTGGCAGTACAGTGAAGTCCTCTGGAAAAGGGGAAACATAATCCCCATTTTTAGAAAGGGAAAAAAGGAAGACCTGGGGAACTACAGGCCAGTAAGTCTCACCTCTGTGCAAGCAAAATCATGGAGCAGATCCTGGAAACTATGCTCAGGCACATGGAAAATAAGGAGGTGATTAGTGGCAGTCAACATGGCTTCACTAAAGGCAAATTGTGCCTGACAGATTTGGTGGCCTTCTATGATGGGGTTACAGCATTGGTGGATAAGGGTCTTCTACCTGGACTTGTGCAAAGCATTTGACATTCTCCAGCATGACATCCTTGTCTCTAAATTGGAGAGACATGGATTTGAGGGAAGGTCCACTTGGTGGATAGAGAATTGGCCAGATGGTCACATGTAAAGAGTTGCAGTCAACGGCTCGATGTCCAAATGCAGACCAGTGATGAGTGGCGTTCCTTAGGGGTCAGTATTGGAACTGGTGCTGTTTGACATCTTTGTTGGTGACATGGACAGCAGGATTGAGAGCACCCTCAGCAAGTTTGTCAACAACACCAAGCTGTGGTGTGGCTGACACGCTGCAGAGAAGGGATGCCATCCAGAGGGACCTTGACAGGCTTGAGAGGTGGGCCCGTACGAACCGCATGAAGTTCAACAAGGCCAAGTGCAAGGTCCTGCACACGGGTCGGCACAATGCCAAGCACAACTACAGGCTGGGCAGAGAGTGGATTGAGAGCAGCTCTGAGGAGAAGGACTTGAGGATACTGGTTGATGAAAAGCTCAACATGAGCCAGCAGCGTGCACTTGCAGCTCAGAAAGCCAACTGTGTCCTGGGCCGCATCAAAAGAAGCGTGACCAGCAGGTCGAGGGAGGTGATTCTGCCCCTCTACTCCGCTCTTGTGAGACCCCACCCGGAGTACTGCGTCCAGCTCTGGGGGCCCCAGTACAAGAAAGACATGGAGCTGTTGGAGTGAGTCCAGAGGAGGGCCACGAAGATGATCAGAGGGCTGGAGCACTTTTCCTATGAAGACAGGCTGAGAGAGTTGGGGTTGTTCAGCCTGGAGGAGAGAAGGCTCCTGGGAGACCTTATTGTGGCCTTCCAGTACCTAAAGGGGGCCTACAGGAAAGCTGGAGAGGGCCTGTTTATCAGGGAGTGTAGTGATAGGACAAGGGATAATGACTTTAAACTAAAAGAGGGTAGATTTAGATTAGATATTAGGAAGAAATTCTTCACTGTGAGGGAGGTTAGGCACTGGAAGAGGTTGCCCAGAGAGGTTTTGGATGTCCCCTCCCTGGAAGCATTTAAGGCCAGGCTGGATGGAGCTTTGGGCAGCCTGGTCTAGTGGAGGGTGTCCCTGCCCATGGCAGGGGGTTGGAACTAGATGATCATTAAGGTTCTTCCAACTCAAACCATTCTATGATTCTGTGATTCAATAAGTCTATCAGTACAAAACTATTACAGAGCAAATTAGCTAACTATATTTTTATATAATTTTACAAATAAACATTTTTGTGAAAGAATCTTCATTTTGGCTGTACTCCCAACACTTTAGAAACAACAGAGCCTATTAGTAAGCTGCAAGGCTCCTGTGGCCAGGCTTCTACCACAGAACCAGCTTAGAACTGTTCACCATTGTTTTGTTTTACATTTGACTTTTGGAATGGAGATTGTCCTACAATACCAAATTGCCAAAATAAAGCAAATCTTTCACGTGTACTGCCTTCTACTGTGTGCAACAACAGGACTTACAAAGGATACATTGTCTTTTGCAACCATTTTTGCTATATTTTGTGTTATTATCCTGTGGTGAGTTGACTTTGGCCAGCTGCCAGATGTGCACTCAGCTGCTCTCTCACTCCCCTTCCTCAGAAGGACCAGGGAAGAAAATAAGATGGAAAAGCTTGTGGGTCAAGATAAAGACAGGAAGTTTGCTTATTGACTACCACAGACAGAACACACCTAACTGTAGAATTATAAGAAACAAAGACAAAACGAAAATCACCTTTTTCCCACCCCACTTTCTTCCCAGGCTCAACTTCATTCCTGCACTCTTGAGTCTTCTACCTCCTTCCCAATCCTGAGCGGCACAGGGGAAAGTGGAATAAGGGAGTTGTGGTCAATCCATAACAGCTCCTCTGGTTCCCTCCCACAGGTTACAGTCCTCCACTGCTCCAGCATGGGTCCCTTCCACAGAGTGCAGTCCTTCAGGAACAGACTGCTCCAGCGTGGGTCCCCCATGGGCTACAATGCCTGCCAGCAAACCTGCTCCTGCATGGGCTCCTGTCCATGGGCCATAGCTCCTGCCAGGAGCCCACTCCTGTGTGGGCTCTGCACAGGCTGCATGGCAATCTCTGCTCCAGAGCCTGGAGCACCTCCTGCCCCTCCCTCTTCACTGACGTTGGTGTCTGCGGGGCTGTTTCTCTCACTTTTTTTTCTTATTCCTCTCTCTCAACTGCTGCACAGTGTTTTCTACCCTTTCTTATCCAAGCTTTCCCAGAGTTGCCAACCACCACCTTGTCTGCAGGGCTCAGCCCTGCCCTGCGATGGGTCAGTTGGAGCTGGCTAGAATGGCCATGTCCAGCACGTGGCAGCCCCAGCTGCGCCTCATAGAGGCTGCCCCTGCAGCACCCTGCTGCCAACACCTGGACACCTACCCCCAGTACATATCCCAACATAATTTCATCCTTGAATGTACCTCTTTAGAATGATGCAAGAAGTTTTTTGAATGTAAGGTCTGCATTACCTTAAAAAATCCAGCTGCTTCAGGAGTCCTGACTTCTCTCTCTGTAAGGTTTCTGTCACTCGGTACACATCCCTGTAATGATAATAAATAAATAAAATCATTCTAACTATGGTAACAACTCTGCTAAAATGCTTCCCCCTAGGAGTATCCACATTTGAGACTTCAGCTTCTCCAAACCTGTAGAATTTGTTCTGCATGAATGGTTGCTAATTTTAAAAAAGTTTATTCAGTATAAGGCCCACAGTTCCACAGCAGTGTGAGTTAGCAGAGGAAGGAGTAGAGGTTCTTTTTAAAAAAATTATAGTTTTATAATTTATTCATCTACAGACTTAATATATGCTAATACTGGTACTTGCATCATTCAGAGAAGACATACTGCTGAAATCCTCACTCATGGCCAAAAAAAGATCATGTAACATTTTATCCAAAATCAGAGTTTATCTTGCTGCTGGAACCACGTGTCAGGCTCACACATCTACATCCCCTACAATTTCTTTTCAGTTCCTGACTTTAACAGTTATGGAGTCTTAAACATTGGACATAGTATCTCAGATTTTTACACTAGATTTACACCAGTTACTTTGACTTAATTCAACTCAGTGTTTGGCCTTAAATGTTTTTGCCTTCAGTGAAGCCTCAAGTTCTTCCTGTGCACAGTCTGAACATCACACCTGCTTCAACAGCTCAGGTCTTACCAGACTGATACAGATGTTTAAAGCAACACTGAAGGTGCAGTTGAGTAGGGCTGAGCTCTAATTCCACAAAACACTATTGAATCCAAAGTGCTTTGTAAATGCAGTAGTATTATTCAGCAGCCTGACCACTGGGCAGATTTTCTCTATAGCTTTAAAACCAGATCGTTCCACAGTCTTTGCTCTGGATCTGAAAGGAGAGGCCTCAAAGAGGAAACAAACAACCTTGAAGAGGAATACTTCAACTGTCTGCTCCCAAAACACATATCAAACATGCAAATCTAGAAATAGTGTTCTAAATGCAGTGGCTGTTCTTTAACAATCATTTATCAACAAAGTTCATTATTTATACCCTCAAGAAAAATTAAATCAGTAATAACTAAGTAGATATTGGCACAAAGCTTAACAGAAAAAGAATATGACATTTGATCTAATATTCTGCTCTGTCCTGAAATATGCCAAATAGCCACAGCTCTGAGCTACATAGTTCATCGCTGAAACATGTAAGTTTGGCATCCATGTGCTCCCCATTGGCAACAGCAGGATTTTACAGATCCCTGAGTGTTTTTTAAAAACTATCTTCCATCCAAGGGACTTCACTGAACATTTCTGCCAATTACAGCTTCAGGTTAATGTAACTTTTCCTTTGTGCAGAAGGCTGGAGCAAGACAGGTAGATTGATCTGTCACTTAAAGGCCATGTTTTGAAACAAGAATTGTAAATATTTCTTCTTGAAAAGTATTTTTTATTTCAGAGTCAGAATCTGAAATTCAAAACATTTGAACTGGAAACCCCAAAATGATAGTTCTGGTTTGCCGGAGGGCCTTGTGTGAATTGTGATTTAGCTGCATAAGCTATGTTTTATCTTGCTGGCCAGACTCCTTGGTCAGAAATGATTTACTAGACTTGATTTTGATGATGAAAAGAAGCACATCCTAGCCATCTCATGGGCAGAGTACATTCTCAGAAGCATTTTGCAGGTAGACTTAGCTTTGAGGAGGATGGAACATCATGTGCCACAACTGTAATTTCTGTAAGGAACCACACTGGTATTTCAAAACTAAGACATATTATTTATCCAATTAAACTGATTTTTAATTCCAAACACCCTCAACAAATGGGGGGTGAGAGAACACTGACATTTTGAATAAGTAGCGAAAGATTCTGGAGAAGCCAGATATACTGCAGAAAACACACTGAATTACTTGGGGAAAAATGACTAGAACTGCACTTGGCTTTGCTGGTGGTTTCTGCTTATGACACAAACTTAAATCACAGCACTGAATACCATGAAAAGGAGGCTCACTGCCACACTAAGCAAATGCACTAGAACCTCTGCAGCCGGAGACTTACACTTCCTTCTCCTCATGTAGTTGTAATGCTTCCTCCTGAAGCACCTGTAACTGTTGTTGAGCCAGGCTTAGTTCCTGAGATGTTCTCTCCAGGTCTCTCAACAGCTCCTGGTTAGTCAGCTTCAGCTTGGTGTTCTCTATTTTGGTTTCTTCTTTGCCACTGAGAAGTTCTGTACACTGCTGCTGTAACTGGGATGGAAGAAAAGAGAATGGAAAGTATTATAACTAACTGACACATCTTGGTTTTGAGGCTTTCAAATCTTAGAGGTTAGTTGAATAGGGAAGCTATTTCTATCAAAGCCAACATACAAATAAAACACATATGGTGGTCTTCAACTGCTCTGTGTACAGGCATAATTATGTTACACAAAAATGAAGCCATTCCACTCTGTGACTGAATTTCATCGAGTTCAAAAATGCATGAGGACAAACCACAAGAAAGGTGTTAAGAGAGCAGATCAGCAGTACTTAGTTGATATTCACAACTGCTATTTTAGACAATTTCCCACAATGTCAAGGCCTACACAGAGTGATTCAGAGTTCTGCCTAAAATCTGTTAGATTTAAATCTGGTAGCTGATAAACCTCCCCGTCCCCCAGTAATATTAACAAGCAGTAACCTTTTGCTGTAGATGCAGCTGAATCTGCCAAGACGTGTGAATTAGAGCTTTTTTATTCACTTTTATAGTCAGTCTCGAAAGTATATACGAAGGAAAGATACATCTTCCCTGGGAAATAGATAACTGCAGATGACTGGTTTCTGGTATGTAAAAAAGTTCCACCTGCTTTTCCCTGGCCAAATGAGCAAATCAAGGTGACAAAGCAACAGTTAAGTACACTAAAATTAGTCCACTTCATATGAGGAAAGACATTGCTAATCTGAAGATATAAAAGCTTTTTTTAACATTTTTTTTTCAGTATATATTTTAGGGGATGTAAAATGTACTAGGAGCATTTCAGTAATACTAGTTCAATCCTCCAGAACTGAGACACAACAGACAATTTTTTTAGAACTCTTATTTTGCACATTCCAACAAGCAGAGCTCACCCAAACCAAAATCTTTCTTTACCCAGCTTTGTCAGTCTGTTCACAGACTGTTCACTGCACAACACTGCTGCTGTTTTGAATGCAACTTTAAGGCCCAGATTCAAAACAAAAGCAGAAAACACTTTCTAGCTGGGACTGTGAAAGGTCAGGAAGAAGAGTAGAGTGGGAGCTGTTATCTCAGCAGCAGCACCAGCTTAACTGTAGCGTCAGCAGGCTCACAGTTCATATGGAACACTGACTAGCAAACTACTGCTGAGCAATGTTGGTTTACATTGATAGATCACGTCAGTTCCTGAGTATTGCTTCCATTCCTTGACAGAATGAAGTTACTTACTCTAAGTAAAAGACTTCAGGTACTAGAAGACAAGACTTTCTTATCCAGAGGAGTGGTTTTGGGAGGAGCAAAAAGTGATCACACAAAGATGAACTTTCAAAAAGCTTAAGAGCAATAAATTGCAGGCAGAAATCCCACTTACTGAATACTATGGCCATCTAAAAAATTACACAGAGACTGGTCTGGAAATGTAACTGCAATGGTAGCCATCATCAGCTCCCATAATCATAAGTACTGATGTTAAAAGTAATTGCTATAAATTCTGGTGTTTAGTCTTGTGAGAAAAACAATTATGTTGAAACAATGCTCAATAGCAGATGCTCATAATATTTAAACTCCAGGACACAAGAAGAGTTTATTTCACAGCAATACAGAACTCCTTTCTTTCACTGAAACTATACAATTCTTTAAGTGATGTCAAACACTACTTTTAAAGCATTCATTTAAACAACTCCCAATACCATGGAATAATTTATTAGGTGGATGCTGAGCTGGTATAGAATAATATAGACCCTGTAGGGTCTAGCTGCTTATTGGAGCTGCAAATTGACTCCCATGGTCATCAAGTAGAGGACAATTGATTGGGAAAGACATGTTTAAGGAAATCTAGGAAGCAGAGAGAATTACCCAATTATCATAGGTCAAGCAGAGACACAGTAGCTGATGGTGTATATTATCTTTATGTACAAAAATGGGAGGGAAAAACTCACAAGTTAAAATTGAGTAAAGAACTAGTACTGTCCAATACAAACAAACTGTTGCAGAGGACAGCTATTGCTATCCCTCAGACACATACATTAAGCACTCTCATGCATTCCCTTGTTCTTAGCTCAGCATCCTTTCTGTATTTTTTCCCTATTTATTTCAGGTGCACATGAAAGATGAAATATTTATACAGTGTTATAAGTCTAGGGATTATTTTGTTCTTTATCATGAGGGATATTAACTGCTTAATGTAAATAAGTAGGGTTTAATTAGAATAAATTACTTAGGAATATAATAGAGTGTGATTTGTGTTGTTTGCTTAGCTTTGCTTGGGGTCTCACAAGAGCGGAGTAGAGGGGCAGAATCACCTCCCTCGACCTGCTGGTCACGCTTCTTTTGATGCGGCCCAGGACACAGTTGGCTTTCTGAGCTGCAAGTGCACGCTGCTGGCTCATGTTGAGCTTTTCATCAACCAGTATCCTCAAGTCCTTCTCCTCAGAGCTGCTCTCAATCCACTCTCTGCCCAGCCTGTAGTTGTGCTTGGCATTGTGCCGACCCGTGTGCAGGACCTTGCACTTGGCCTTGTTGAACTTCATGCGGTTCGTACGGGCCCACCTCTCAAGCCTGTCAAGGTCCCTCTGGATGGCATCCCTTCTCTGCAGCGTGTCAGCCACACCACAGCTTGGTGTTGTTGACAAACTTGCTGAGGGTGCTCTCAATCCTGCTGTCCATGTCACCAACAAAGATGTCAAACAGCACCAGTTCCAATACTGACCCCTAAGGAATGCCACTCATCACTGATATCCACTTGGACATCTGGCCAGATTTAATTCTATCAGGGCTTTAGCTTTATTACCCTGATCCCTGGCTGCTCAGACAATTTCTCTATATTTGCATGAAAAGCTTCTGTGGTTTTTATACTAAATTTAGAACACGTATGTTTTCAAGAACCACAGGAAAAGGGTTTTACAGAACTACTGATCGATAACTAAGTTATAAACATAGCTTTAAAGAAAACAAAGGGGAAAAAAAGCAGAATATTAAAATATAATCATTACAAAATTATGATAAATAATTTCTTATATTTTTGCAGTTATCTTCAGACTAAAATTTTCTAATTTGTGTGCCCCCATAGATATCTTCAAAGTATAGATTATTTCACTATAGTGCTGCAATGTGGTAAACAACCTGCATAAAACCAAATCTATTCTGATTCACAGTGGTACTGAACAAAAGTAATTAACATCAGGCAGTTGATTTCAATTATGTAATTGCCTTTTAGTTCAGTCCTATATCCTCATCAGCTAAATGTGCATAATTATAGTAAACTAGACGTTTGTCTCCCCTCCTATTCAAGTACAATCCTACAATTCCCATCAGCTTCAGCAGGACCTGGATTCTGGATTCCTCCAGAAGAGGATCTAAAAACTGCATACAACTAGCAAACTCCCCCCAAACTTCTTTTTCCTCTTCCTTCCCTCCCCCTCTTACTTCTCTCGACTAGCACTCCCAAGTAGTGTTGACAGGAAAAGAAATTTTACATGTATTTTATATTCTACAGAGGGTGTTGGTTGTCCTGGTTTTCAGCTGGGGCTAAACCACGACAGTTAGTTTAACAGTATTCCATTTCAGCCCTTTAAATTTCAGTGCTACCCCACTTCCCCAAATCTAGTCTTTCATGCAGTGACCTTGGAGACACTTTACAGCACGTTTATACATGCAGAACGATGCTGCTTCCCCAAGCAGGCCATGCATTTTAAGAAGTAAAACACATCAGGCTTTAATATGGAAACTTGACAAGCTGTTACCGTGCAAGAGAACCATGCACTGCTATAAAATGGTTATCACAGAGAGATGTATCAGGAGCAGGTTGTTCAGGAGGGAGCTTTTCAAGTTCACAGTGCTGAATCATCCAAAACAAGTAAATGAGTAGTTGGTACAAGCTCTGAGCAAAGGTGTACACTATAACACTCAAATCATTGCTCTCTCATCTTGACCTGTCTGTGTATTAAGCCATTTCCTAGCACATTGAAGGCAGTGGAATTCTGCTTCATTTTCATAAAATTAACCTAGTACCTGGGGAGAATACCTGGGGCATTTTTTTTTTACATTTTATCATATAAAAGGAAAACTGCTTTAGAAATAGAGGGCAATATTTTTCCTAAGCACATATGTATAAGTCTAGCAGTCATAACTCCACTTTTAAATGCATTCTGGTATCTACACTCATGGCACAAAACAAACAGAGGGTTACAGTTTCGCAGAACCACATCACACCAACTTGCATTTTTCGACCTAAAATAGTACCTAATCATATGAATAAATAAAAATAATCTGTTTCTTTACTCTGAAGGATATTGGTTAATACCCTTTTCTGGTTTTGAACCAATTGTTCCAGGACTGAAACCTCTCTGTGTCCTGCAAAATTCAAAGAGGAAACAGATTAACAGAACAGAATGATTTCACTAGCAGGAGGAGACATAAGGAATCACGCATGAAAATAATAGGCAAGCTTTTCACAGTGAACATAACAAGTTACTGATAGAACTCAATTTAGGGATGACATCACTCATGAATTGAGACTCTGAGCTTCTGCAAACTGGTGTAGTCCAGCAACATCAATGACGGCAGCAGTTGCTACAGGATGTGCTGATTGCACATGAATAGGCATCAAGTCTACAAAGTGGAGGCAGAAGTATTCTACCTTAGGCATGAGCCTTAGGAGCTTAGCCAACTTAAATCAATAAAGCTATAATGCATCCTTCCATTCCCAGCTATACGTACCCTCATCCTCCTATACACTAGCATTCATGCTCATCTGTTGTAGCAGTGAGCTGTTTCAGAGAGCTAAACAAGCAGAAAAAAAAACAGCAAAAAAGTGAATAGCTTTCTGCACATTTGGTTTCCTGAACCAGACAACTGCTGACACAGAGAAGTGATGAGAATATATTGATGGAAACAACCTGGACAAATTTAAATTATTATGGAGTCATATTGTAACTCACATACAAGATACCAAGATTGACATAAGAGATACAGGCTGCTGCAGCACAGTAACTGAGGTTCAAGTATAAGAAACAATACCTGCTACCTTTAAAATCCATCACTAACAACAATTTGTCACAGATGTTCCATTGGTATAAGCAAGTGATCTGGGCTTCAGGGTCTGCCATTCACTCGGCAATTGTATCAACCTGTCCACTAAGTATCCTGCCAATCACTGGGAACTCCAGTCCTATTTGGGATTACTCCTTCAGACACTCCTCAGCTGAGACAAATTGTCAGACCTCCCCTGAGTAAAATCGGGTTCTAGCAGTTCGTATTAGCTGGAAATCTGTACTATTCCTCCACAACAGGCTTCTACTCTCCAGAATAGGTCCCCAGGAAAATGCCTCTAAACAAAAATAAAAATTGTCTCAAGACAGCAATGGCTCCTACATGCTTTTCCCCTTCAGCAGTACATGTCATGGGGCAATCAAATGCATGTTAACTGGCTTTTTATGTGGAAGAATATATAACCAAATGAAAAGGACTGACTGCCTCTTTTGTACAATCTTCATTCAGTAGGTTATTAAGTGTTATAAATAGCTACAATTTGTACTTATTTGCATCTTACCAATTTCTTTAAATGCATTCTACAAGAGCTGCTCTTCATTCAAGCCATAGTAATTCCCCTTTTTCATGATATCAATGCATCTCTCCAGGCTATGAAGTCTTTGTGAAACTTTGCATTAGAGAAAGAATTTAAGTCAGATCTCCCCAAATCAGTCATGCCAAGAAACAATACTTCTGGAGTGTCTGACAACCATTAGTGTGAATGCTGACTAAACTGTAAATAGCTTCAGCACGAAACTTTAATGAAAAAGCTTGAAAGAAATGGCTTTATCTCAAATACACAACTAATAAGGAGATCTAACAATCATTGCTTATAGAAAAGTCTTCGTTGTTTTAGGATTTTCAATATAACTTCAGTTGTGGGTTATTAAGAGCATATAAAACATTTCTTCTACAACTTCTGTCAGGCAAAGTTGCAAATACTTTTTATCCTGATATACAAACTTCATATAAAGGGTTCACCTCATCCACCACTAAAAACTGCTCTCAGCTTGGAATGGAAAAAAACTTGACATTTATGAATCAGGTTCACTAGCCTGGGAGGCAAGTGAAAAGACTGATTCCTTAGCTGATTAAGGCTCTTTTTGCTCTAACACACTTTATCTCAGGAAACGAAAGTAATTACTTTGTATATTTGAATCACAAAAGGATTTTTTAGCTATCATATTTGATTGAAAACAGAGGCAGTAACTGATGGAAATCTACTAGTTTGGGCAACATTTTGTGTACCATGTGTTGTTTGAAACCACATATTGGTTTAATTTATATGATTGCTTTCAAAAGAACAAAAAACCATGAGCCAGTAGCATCATGGCCACCCAGAGAAGCTATGGAATCTCCATCATTTGCATACTCAAAATTCAATTGGACAAGTCCCTGAGCAACCTGATCTACATTGAAAATTAGCAGCAGTATAGGTGCCTTCCCACCTAAATGATTCCAAGATGACTCTTTCCTGGAGCATACTGGGAGTTCTTGTTAGTTTCCTTGTTTTAGGAGAAAAAAAAAACAGGACAGAAAAATCCAAAGAATAGACTATAAAAGCAGTAGAGGAGATTTAAAGGAGATTTAAAGGAGACTTTGCAAGAAAAGGAAATTCATTGTCAGGTGTTCTGGAAGCACCATGGCAGCGACAAAAGAATCTGACCTATTTTTATTTTGCAAATAGCTGTGGTGTTTTCAGAAATTACCATCACTTGATTTATCTGTTGTTGCTCTCCAGTGAGAACTTTTTCCCTCCTCAAAAGCAGAGACTGCAGAGCTGAACAGGATTAGTGCTGTTCTGAACAACCTCAGAGAGCATTTTTCCTAATTCTGACCAGAAGTTGGACCTATAGCAGCATTGATAATATGAGACTGTTGTTCAGTTGACTTTCAAAAGAATGCCAGCTGCTACTGTATGCCAGCCACTGAGCACAGGACATCGACGCTCCTCTCATCCAACAAGTCACTTAGTTTGAAGCTGCAGAGCCTGGATCAGCACAAAAGTTGCAGTGTGGCAAACTATGTTTTTTCTTACTCTGTTGTGAAACACATTTTGTGGGCTTTCATTTCACACCCAGAATGAATATAAAACCACTGGAAGTGACAGCAGAATCCATGGCTACAATAAGAAAGAGACACTCACTTTCAACAGAAACTGCTCTTTCTCCTTTTTAATTTGCTGTTCCATTTCCTCATAGAGATGTTGAATTTCTTCATCATAAGCAGCAATTTTCCTAGTAATAGATAAAAACATACTGAGTGGATCTTTGTAGCATTACTTCAAGTCATGTCTTACATTATGAGCTAAGCCCCTGTCCTGGTTTTGGCTGAGATAGTTAATTTTCTTTCTAGTTACTGGTATAGTGCTGTGTTTTGGATTTTGTATACGAACAATGTTGACAATACACTGATGGTTTTAGTTGTGGCTAGGTAGTTGTAGTGTCTACACTAAGTCAAGGACTTTTCAGCTTCCCACGCCCTGCCAGGTGCCCAAGAAGCTGGGAGAGCATAGTCGGGATAGCTGACCCAGAGTGGCCAAAGAGATGTTCCATACCACATAGCATCATGCTCCAGATATAACTGAGGAAGCTAGCTAGGAGGTGGGATTGCTGCTCAGAAACAGACTGGGCATTGGGTTGTTTTTCCACAGGGGGTGAGCAATTGTATTTGTGCATTGGCTTCTCCTTCTTCTATCCTATTAAACTGTCTTTATCTCATCCCACGAGGGTTTTTTTTCCATTCTCCTCCCCATATCCTTGGGGGGAGGCAGGGGAGTGGTGAGCAAGTATCTGTGTGGTGCTCAGTTACCCGCTGGAGTTAAACCATGACAGCCCCACATTTCTGCCTTAACACAAGACTCCAGAGAATGTTCTAGGGTTAAGAAAATAGGAATTTTTGTGCAGGAAAGATCACAGGTTAAATTTTTATTTTTTTTTCTCATGGAAGGAAAGCTTCAACAGGTCAAAGGCTAATAAAGCTACACAACTGATGTTTCCATATACAGCAGGTGTTCATTATGTAATTTTAATGACTACTAAATCTTAAGTTTAACAAACAGATTCCAAGTGACAATACTAACAATATCAGAGCCTAAGTTTGCCAGTTAAAAGTATTTTCACTGCAACTTCATTTTTGCATTCTGGAACTGCATTGTTCACTATTCTAGAGCATTGAATGAGCTACATCTATCATGTCTAAGATGTTTTAGCTAGAACAGACTTCTTGAAAGTCCTTCTTGAAAGCTACCTTACTGTCTCTCTAACAGCTTTGCTGAAACAAATTTGAAAAGCCCAGCTGAGGAACAGAAATAAATATGCTTTGCACAAGTGCATGTGACCGCAGGAAAAAAGGACTAACAAAGCTCACTTTTTCCAATAGAATATTGCAATTAATATCACTGCAGTTGGATACATGAAGGGTTACATTGAGAAGATGCTTTGGGCAGAAAAAAATTAACAGTTGAAAGGGAACAAGACAGCTGCTTTGTTCTGTTCTATTCTATTCTATTTTCATTAATCCAGAAACTGAAAAACAAAACTCACTTTGCATCAAACTCAGAAGACATCCTGAAAAGATTTTTAATAGACATTAATAGGGCTTTTATATGACACTACTTTATATTTACCCACATTCCTCGTGTTAGAGCTGCTCCTCAAGCACTCTGCAGAATGCATGTTACAAATAAAGTACATAATCTCCTAGGGCATTCACATCAATAAGAGCAAGACAAGAATATACAGTAGAAAAAAAAGCCATTAATTTTGTAAACTGGATATCTACTATTTTATTTTGTACATAATGCTCTACATATTCTATGTTTTCACTTAGTAAAGGTCTGATTCTCTTGTCAGTTAAAGCCCAGCAAATCCTAAAGAACTTCAAAAAATTTACCTAAGTTAACAGGAGTGAGAAACACCAGAAATAAGTCTTTCTTTCCCCCTTTGAACATCAGAACATTTGACATTGCCAGCTTGCTTTTTCAGTCACAAGTAAAAAAATGGGGGGGGGGGGGGGGGGTTTTTTCTTATGTTTTTTNNAATATCAAGCCACACCAATTTGAGGAAAATGATTGCTGTCACTTAGATTTTTGTAAACTCTGATTAGGTGAGAATAGCAGCCCAGAAAAGGGCCTCTTCATGTGACTGCAATGCTTCCAATAGAGTGTCAGAAAATGCAGAAGCCCTTCTTGTTGCCTTACTCCCCATATAAACTCAGGTTCTATACTGATCTCAAATTCTATATTCTTAAAACTAAGAAAATGCTTCATAACAAATTGTCAATGGAATAAAATTATACAAATTCATAAAGTATTAACAATTATCTAGAAAGGTACAGCAGAGATGTTAAGATCATATTTAAAAATACTGTATTTGTGGGTTGTAATATGACTTTGATCAGAGCTAGGCAGACTATGTACTGAAAAACCCTGTAACTTTGCACAGGCAGAACACATTGCACAGCAATCAGTGTTTCCATGGGAATCATAAAGTTTTACTTTGTTTCTGTGTGACAGGGAGAATAACTTTAGTCCCCTATTATTAAGCTCCTGATTTAGATATTTTGTTCCTTTATGTGTTTAGAAGCAAAGGATATGGCAGCACCATCACGAATACATCCAGCAGGTACGTCTGGATGTAGGAATGTTTTTAGTTGGGTCTGGCACATAAGCACGCGTCATTTCTGCAGGCTGAATACTCCCCAAGCATTTAATTCATAGTTTACCATTCTTAATTCTGATCAAAATAAAGATAAAATAATAACCTGTTACAATCAAAAGTGTAACACAATTATACATAACATTAACTAACGAGCAGCAGCAGAAATAATCCAATACATTAGCTGGCAAATACTCCCCACATGCAGTCAAAGGAAAAAAATTAAAGCCATAAGGGCATATCACTGTGATGTGAAAAACACAAACTGTTTTGATTAAAATCTCTATTCCCTGGGATCATACCATCCACTTTCACTCAATGCATAAATGTATAATTTCAAAAATATTTTATATTCTTTCTTTCTTTATCCAGTAATGCTGTGGAATAAACAGAGATAGAGATGAAAGGGAGACAGTGCTGTTGTTGAGCACATTAACCAAAATGGAATGTAATGTGAGTTCACTAAATTCATATGATGAGTTCAGGATCAACACACTCACAAGGGTTTAATTTCTGCCCATTCATGTGAATTGTTTGGGTTTCACAATTGCTGTTCATGCAGTTTGTTGTAATAGTTCTTCTTTTCCCTTAAAAATTACAGTGATTTCTGCACTTTGTGCACTAATCTTCTGAGATGATGATTCTCTTCTTCCACTGAAGGTGGACTCTGACACTGTCCCATGCTAAGCCCAATTAGAATTCAGTTCATCCTTCCCTTCCCCTTTACCTTTACGTCTTCTCTGTTTAGAACTCTGTTGTTTGAAACACAGTCCATCTTTTTACTAGGTTTGTCTTTCAAATGCAAAGCACAGAGGCAGGCAGAGCCAATGGCAGTTGAAGATTTTATCTATTAGAAGAAAAAGGTCTCTTTGTCATTTGTTTTAAGCTTACTTCCTATTAGTCTTATTAATTGTCCCTTGGTTCTGCTGCTATGGATTTGAGGAATAACTTCCTCATTCAGCCTAGTCAGTGGTCCCATGGTTTTGTAAAGGTTTGTCATATCCCACTCCAGCCGTTACCTCCTCACTCAAGAGATAAAATTTTAAAAATAACTCTCTCAGAATAGCTGTTGCGTTCTTTTAACCACTGAGCTGCCATTCTCTGTACCTTTCTTCATTCCACTGCAGTCTTTTTATGTTACAGAGACCATAACTTCACTCAGTACTCAAGACGTCAGTGCACCAATATTCTATGTAGTGGCAAAACCATGCTTTGTCATGTTCTCAGTGCCCTTCCTGATCATGCATAGCATTTTACTGGGTTTTTTGGCTGCTATTGCACCCTGAACTGATGATTTCAGGAAGCTCTCTGCAATGACCTGAAGAGCTTTCTCCAGAGTTGTAACTGCCTATTTGAAGCTCAGCATCATATAAGCATGACAAATTATTTTATCTTCCTTACATTTATCTACAATGAAGTTCATCTACTGTTTTTTTGCCCACTCAATATATGACCCTATTATTTTCCCCCCCCCCACTGCTAAATTTCAAAAGCTATCTAATTTAAAATTAGCACTTAAAATTAAATACAAATATCAAAAAATCAAGGTAAACTAACTTACCCTGGCAAACAAAAATTGTATCCACTGTGTAGATGTCAAAAGCAAAATGGATGAATGCGTGAAGCCACTAGTCCACGCTTTCAGCTTTCACAACTTCGCTATTGCTGATTCCAGCACCAAACCAAATACATGTACAGCATTTGGTTTGATATGTTGCTATAGTAAAAATCTCTCAATTTAGAATCATAGAATCATAG
>VXBL01002322.1:503259-527043 GCA_013400195.1 Aramus guarauna | reverse complement strand
CTGCTTCCCAGCAGGTCAACCCCTGACCTGTACTGGTGCTTGGGGTTATTCCTCCCTAGGTGCAGGACCCTACACTTGCCTTTGTTGAACTTTGCTAAGTTCCTCTCTGCCCAACTCTCCAGCCTGTCCGGGTCTTGCTGAATGGCAGCACAGCCTTTTGGTGTGCCTGCCACTCCTCCCAATTTCGTATCATCAGCAAACTTGCTGAGGGTACACTCTGTCCCCTCATCCAGGTCATTGATGTATATGTTGAACAAGACAGGACCCAGTACTGACCCCTGGGGCACGCCGCTAGCTACAGGCCTCCAAATAGACTCTGCACTGCTTATCACAACCCCCTGAGCTCTGCCATTCCGCCAGTTCTCAATCAACCTCACTGTCCACTCACCTAACCCACAATTCCTAAGCTTGCCTATGAGGATGTTATGACAGATGGTGTCAAAAGCCTTGCTGAAGTTGAGGTAGACATCTACTGCTCTCCCTTCATCCACCCAGCCAGTCATGCCATCATCAAAGGCTATCAGATTGGTCAAGCATGATTTCCCCCTGGTGAATCCATGTTGACCACTCCCAACAACTGTCTTCTCCGCCACATGCTTATTGTTGACCCCCAGAATGAGCTGTTCCATCACTTTTCCAGGGATGGAGGTGAGGTTGGCTGGCCTGTAGTTTCCTGAGTCCTCCTTCTTACCTTTTTTGAAGATAGGAGTGACATTGGCTTTCCTCCAGTCCTCAGACACCTCTGCTGTTCTCCATGGCCTTTTAAAGATGATGGAGAGTGGCTTAGCAATAACATCTGCCAGCTCCCTGAGCACTCGTGGGTGCATCCCATCAGGACCCATAGATTAGTGGGTGTTGAGTTTACTTAAATGATCTCTAACCCAATCCTTCTCCACCAAGGGAAAGTCTACCTTTCTCTAGATTTTCTCTCTTACCTCCAGGGTCTGGGATTCCTAAAGCCCCATCTTAGCAGTAAAGACTGAAGTAAAGAAAGCATTCAGTCACTCCACTTTCTCTGTATCCTCTGTTGCCAGGGCACCCACCTCATTCAGCAGCAGGCCCACATTTTCCCTAGTCTTTCTTCTGCTACTGATGAATTGAAGACCTTCTTGTTGTCCTTGACATCCCTTGCCAGATTTAATTCCAAGTGGGCCTTAGCCTTCTTCGTTGCATCCCTGCATACTTTGACAACATTCCTATATTCCTCCCAAGTTGCCAGTTCCTTTTTCCATGTTCTGTGAACTTCCTTCTTCCATCTGAGCTTTTTTCAGAAGCTCCTTGCTCATCCATGCAGGTTTTCTGCCTCCTTTGCTTGATTTCTTACTCATAGGCATGCATCAATCTTGAGCTTGGAGGAAGTGGTGCTTGAATGTTAACCAGCTCTCTTGGACCCCCCTACTTTCTAGAGCCCTAACCCATGGGATTCTTCCACGCAGGTCTTTGAAGAGGCCAAAGGGTTTCACCTGTGCAGGACAGAGGTTTCCCAGAACATCATCTTAGCAGTCATCTTGAAATATGAGATAAGGCTTCACTTAGTCCATCAGTTCATGTATACTCCAGTATCACTTTGATTCCTTAAATACACATGATGAGTTGGTCTGCTGTACACAGCATCTCTTGGCATTTATATCGTAGGTAGTTTTTGTAAGGCCACTGTTGTGCTTCCATACATAATGGAGTGACTGAATTTGAATGCAGTGGTGAGTACTGCTATCCACAAACACAACAATAATTTTCAGTTCACTTTTTAGATTACTACTCCTGGAAAATTGTCTGGGATATTCTTTAAAATCATGAATATGATCATGTCCAAGCATGATCATAAATTTAATGAAAAAAAAGTTATTATTTATGACAATATGTGAAAAGTTCAAATGGTTTTCCAATATTTAGGGTGAAGATGATTCATAATAGTCTCTGGGATCCCTGTGGAAATGCATGTGTAGATATTCTTTTCTGTTACATAGTGGTGTCTTTGTATAAGGTGTTCAGTACCAGCATTCACAGTAAGGAGTGTCTTTCCATACATCTACTGCACACTTCCCTTGGTGACAGATTCCAGTAATGTTCATCATTATGCACCAATTTTATATGTTGCTGTAATGGTCAAGGCTGCTCAAACCTGGGTGCTCTCTTTTTTGCTACTTCCACCCAGGAAAATGAGAAGGACTGATTCTTTGCTGAGTGCTTCAGAATTGAAAACCTCATTGGGTTAACAGGGTTACCGTTCCCAACCCAACTGTCAATCTCAGTCCCTTGGAACGTCAGGTTTCACAGGTCAACCCATAGCTTGTTAAGCCATTTCAACAGTCCAGAAGCAGTAGATGTTTAGTTAAAATCTTTATGCTGTGCAACTTTCATTACATTTTATCTGTTTCCCTACATTCGTTCTTAATATCACTGCCCTCTAACAGAATACATTGCTCTAAAAATGATTAGAAATATCCTTTACTCTCCCCACTGCAACCAATTGACCTCCAAACAGCAACAAGAGAGATCTGGAAAATAACCTCTCTCAAATTTAAACTCTTATTGTAAGTCTGAGTTCTTCCTGGAGCTGGGAGTCACAGTAAAAGGTCAGTACATTGATACAGGGTATATTAGTGAACTGTACCTCATGTTAGCCCAAAACCTGTAGTGCTTGAGGTAAAAGGAGTGATAAAATGGCTATGAAAACTTTCCTATCAGTATACTCGTTATGTGGGAAGGATGCTTTTGTGATGATACAGGGAATCAAAGTAGTTATTCACAGATTCATTTTTGGTTTAACAATCAATTAATGACCCCAGGTCACAGAACTCTATTTTTTAATACCTCCTTATCTCTAAGCAGCTTAGGATAGTGATGGCCTCTTGGTCTTTTTCTTTTTTTTTTTTTTTTTAAGATGTCAAGTGTCAAGGAAATTTATATTTGGGATTTGAAAAAGCTCTGGGTCTTCTACAAGAAGTGGAATGCTTTGATTAATTTTGATATGTTTTCATTGCCAACAGTATAAAAATTATTGCTTATAGTAATGTGTCTAAAATGTTTTCAGCCAGCTTGGGAACTGAGCAAATTTACCATACAGGTACTACTCAGAGCTGGTATTTACTTCAGACTCCAGCAGGAGGTGTCAGTGGAAAAACACTTTGTGTTTAACATAAAATGTGAATATTATTTTTCTTTTGGCATTGGATATTTATGCACTTGCAAAATGTTACCAACAACATCTGGTGATATTTCCATCCTGTGCCACTTACGTTTACTGAATTCTGAAGATTTATAGGTGCTTAATGATAATGACATAAATGAAAGGTTTGGTTGGCTAACAAGAAATTCAGCATGACTCCAAATTCAAACTCACTCTCCTTAATTGTCCAGAATGAATGAAATTAAAAAAAAAAAAAAAAAAAAAAGAGCAAATATCTTTATTATGTCAATTTATAAAGAATTTAATTATCATTTTTCAGTTGGTGTAGATAAGATGCAAAATCTTGTCTGTAGATTCCTGGTGTTCCAACTTTGTGTCTTAATTTACAGTTATCCATCTAGCTGTAATGTTAAGGGTTAAATTTGGTTTGGTTTGTGATACATTTTTTTGTTGTTCTTGATACATATATGGTTTTTCTTTTCATTGTGGGTTTGGTTTTTTTTCCCCTGAAGTGGAAGTCTGAGACCAATCTCTAGATGCCCTGTAACAGAAGGCCTATAAACATTTTCCCCTTTCTGTAAGTTTTCTTGTGGAGATCATTGTGGAAACTTTTGTCCTTCTCTGAAAGGATAAAGTTCATTACTTCCAAGGGCTTTGGTTAAAAAATTTCCTCTTAGCCTGAACATCTTGTTCAGATTTGTAAAGCTGCAATTATTTTATAAATATATATATAATATATATATTATATTATATATACTGCCACTATAATTACAAATAATTCCTGAAAGAAGATAAGAACTTAACTTTTAGTATAAATCATTTGTATGTTTTATGGAATTATTTGTATTGACTGTGTTCATAGTATCACCATCTGATCTTTTAAAGTTCAAATTAGAATATATATGACCAATTTTTACCGGATTTTGCAGTTCTGGTTCTTCCAGACTTATATTTGACACAACAGCAGGTAACCTTATTTGAATATGACCTACAATATATCAATTGCAGTGACTGAATCAGATCTAAATTTTACTTTGTCTGATAAAATCAGCTAATTATTCCTGTGTAGTGCCATTTTATCTGATTTCAGCTTTGCTGACTAGAATTTTAAAAGCTTTATCTTAAGAAGTGGACAACAGCTGTAGAATATGACTGTTTTGAATGATACAATAAAATCTTTCAGCTAAGATTTTGTGTACCTATCTCCTCTTTTTTAACTTTGTGTGTTGCCATCTCACAAGGATCCATATTACCTTATATTTTCTTTGCTGCTGGACTTCTACTGGTTAAAATACTTCTACTGTACTGACCAGCCCTGTAAGTTCATCTAAAAGTTGTTATCCAGGTTGGGGTAAAGAGTCACTAAATATTTCTACTACATAGTTTAGAGTTCCCTTTCCAAAGTAGAAAGCATGTAATTTTACCCATTTTCATCTGAACATAATCCAGTAGTCACTTCCAAAACATTATTGTCAGCATTTCCAGATTCTGAATACAAATCTTTCTGAAGTGAAGATTGGTCAGAAGAATGGTCAGAATAGGACAATGTTGTGATGTTTGCTGCATTTAATAGGTTTGGCAGCTGCACAGAGTCAGTTGGCCTCTACCTGGTGAAAATGCTTATATTCCCCTTCTCCTACCCCTTAAAGTGATTTTCTCAAGGTTTACATAAAATGCCATGATAACTACTACTGGAGATTTGCCATATCTACTACATGCCATTTCTCCAGGAATTCTTTCAGCTTCAAATTTGATTCTTTCAAAATATTGCTTATTTACCTTGCTGACTTTGAGTAGCTGANTTTACAGTTATCCATCTAGCTGTAATGTTAAGGGTTAAATTTGGTTTGGTTTGTGATACATTTTTTTGTTGTTCTTGATACATATATGGTTTTTCTTTTCATTGTGGGTTTGGTTTTTTTTCCCCTGAAGTGGAAGTCTGAGACCAATCTCTAGATGCCCTGTAACAGAAGGCCTATAAACATTTTCCCCTTTCTGTAAGTTTTCTTGTGGAGATCATTGTGGAAACTTTTGTCCTTCTCTGAAAGGATAAAGTTCATTACTTCCAAGGGCTTTGGTTAAAAAATTTCCTCTTAGCCTGAACATCTTGTTCAGATTTGTAAAGCTGCAATTATTTTATAAATATATATATAATATATATATTATATTATATATACTGCCACTATAATTACAAATAATTCCTGAAAGAAGATAAGAACTTAACTTTTAGTATAAATCATTTGTATGTTTTATGGAATTATTTGTATTGACTGTGTTCATAGTATCACCATCTGATCTTTTAAAGTTCAAATTAGAATATATATGACCAATTTTTACCGGATTTTGCAGTTCTGGTTCTTCCAGACTTATATTTGACACAACAGCAGGTAACCTTATTTGAATATGACCTACAATATATCAATTGCAGTGACTGAATCAGATCTAAATTTTACTTTGTCTGATAAAATCAGCTAATTATTCCTGTGTAGTGCCATTTTATCTGATTTCAGCTTTGCTGACTAGAATTTTAAAAGCTTTATCTTAAGAAGTGGACAACAGCTGTAGAATATGACTGTTTTGAATGATACAATAAAATCTTTCAGCTAAGATTTTGTGTACCTATCTCCTCTTTTTTAACTTTGTGTGTTGCCATCTCACAAGGATCCATATTACCTTATATTTTCTTTGCTGCTGGACTTCTACTGGTTAAAATACTTCTACTGTACTGACCAGCCCTGTAAGTTCATCTAAAAGTTGTTATCCAGGTTGGGGTAAAGAGTCACTAAATATTTCTACTACATAGTTTAGAGTTCCCTTTCCAAAGTAGAAAGCATGTAATTTTACCCATTTTCATCTGAACATAATCCAGTAGTCACTTCCAAAACATTATTGTCAGCATTTCCAGATTCTGAATACAAATCTTTCTGAAGTGAAGATTGGTCAGAAGAATGGTCAGAATAGGACAATGTTGTGATGTTTGCTGCATTTAATAGGTTTGGCAGCTGCACAGAGTCAGTTGGCCTCTACCTGGTGAAAATGCCTATATTCCCCTTCTCCTACCCCTTAAAGTGATTTTCTCAAGGTTTACATAAAATGCCATGATAACTACTACTGGAGATTTGCCATATCTACTACATGCCATTTCTCCAGGAATTCTTTCAGCTTCAAATTTGATTCTTTCAAAATATTGCTTATTTACCTTGCTGACTTTGAGTAGCTGAGTCTCTAGCTCAGGGATTCTTGTTACCGACACATTTTTAATTTGGTCAGTCAAACTTGTGAGTTGTGATATGGCTGAAGTGCTGGAAGAGGTACTCAAAATAGATAGGCCAAAGACTTTTGAAAATGAGAAGCAGACTATGAATTGAAGCTGATATTTAATGGGTCATTTGTATAGTAAGTAAAGGACAGATGTCTCTTAGCCTACCTCTTTTAGCCTTGAAGACACACAGCCAGCCAAACGATTTTCCAGTCAATTAACACTGCCTCTTAATTGACTGTATCTCTAGTGCATACTTGGTATAGGATGGATAGCTATATACATTTGGTCTGATGTGCCACAATTGTTCCAGCAGTCTTGATGATAATGTTGACTTGCACAATGACGTTTGTTGATAGGTGATACAGTCCTTTAAATGTAAAGCTATGTTTGACTATAATTCTAAATTTTAAGCAATAGCATTTACATTTATAGACTGAGAAGAACAGTGCATTAATAATCTTTTTGATTAACTTCTTTATGATCATTCTTTTTTTCCTCTGTTCCCTTGAGTAATGCCTGCTCAATCCTACATCTATTGAGGCTCTTCACCCTGCAGGCAACTGTCACAGGGAAGACAGACATGTAACAGTTACATGCTAAATGACTGGATATATTCTTTTCAGGAAAAAATAAAGAATCTCTTCCAGAAGGCAAATTGTGGTGTGAATAATAAAATGACGACATGTTATTCCCCTTCCTCATGAATTTTGAATTCAGGGAAAAGTTTTTAGAAGGACATAGCCTAATGGTTTTAACCTTTTAGTCTGGAATTTCTTTTATATAATGAAAGCCTAAACAAAAATTTCATGCTAATGTGCATATTGTAGCTTCTGTATATAGACTGATTATTAAGAGCCCTAAACAACATTTCATGATTAAAAGAAGCCAAATGTACAACTGCTAGAAAAATACCAAAGTACTTAGAGGAGCTGTATTATAAAAGATAGGCCTAACTAAAAATCTATTCATAGCACAAAAAAGTATTCATTGGTAAAATATGTTAAAAGTTCAGACTTACTGATAGACTCCATCTTCTAAATTCCTCACTTCATTGCCTAATGAAATGTAGGATGCCAGCTATCTAACATATCTGACATGTGACTGATGATATACAGAAAATATTTCTTGGAACATTGTTATGACAAAAACTTTCAAATGCTTTGCTAATTTCTAAATAAGACATACCTTTATATGGATATTTATTATTGAAAAATGCAGTTCTTAGTCTCCTGCTGCTGAGAAGCTCTGAATGTCGAGTACTACAATTACAACTTACTTTGAATCTTCACAGGGTAACAGAAAACAGCAAGAGACTCACAGCAGGTAAATATTTTGATGTTTTAAAAAAATCTAGTGGTACTTCATTCTACTCTTATAGCTAACAAATCCTTGGCTAGACTAGTTATGTTGGAAACAGAGTGCTCCTTTATTTTGTGTATGCCACTTCAAACCATTTAGGGTCCTAATTAGAGATAAGTAGAACATAAAAATAACCAAAACAGAATTTTGGGCATCCATATAAAAGGTTTCAATATTTTTGGACATCTGAACTACACAAACTCTACTAAGACAAAGAACAGAAAAACAGAGCTGTATCAAATTCTTTGTCTTTCAAAGACTGAAAATTATACTGTGAACAAATTATCTTATATTAAATGAATATGCATTTCAAAATACATGATGAGGTCTCTTTTGTCTCATCCTCATCATTTATAAATACCAAAGAAAATGTTCCATAGTATTACTATGGGACAGCCTGTCTCTTTCAGTCTACTTTAAGCTTTGAGCCATAGTTAAATAACAGATTTGAACTTGCTTGACATGTAATTCTAGCTTAAATAGGATGTAATGTTGTAAACACCTATTCCAAAAGTCTTTGTTACATATAATTGCAGCTCAAATATCATGCCTGAAGAGTTCTAGAAACTTTTACATTGTCAGCTGACCAACTAAACCATGTTTGAAATTGTTATCACTACTGCATTTGTAAGTGATCTCAAAGCTCAGTGCAGACAACCTGACAGGCAGCTTCTAGGAAGTATTGTGTCTTAGTAACCTTAAACATGGATTTTCCTTTTGAACACTTTAATAGTTGAGATAAAGTGGAAGCATTTTGGCAGCTCCATAGTCTTTGATCCAGTTTATGGGAAAAATAGTGTTGAAATGCATTGAATTAGATAAACCACGTTATCCGTCCTTTCCCCCGCTCCTCCTTCCACAGTTACTACAAGGATTCCAATTAAACTGCAGACTTCATGAGGCAAAAAAACCCAACAATCTAAATGTCTTTAAAAATCCTGAAATGCCATAGTGGCTACCATAGAAATAAACCGATAAACAGTTCCTACAATTGCTGCAGCTCACTTGTGCTCCTTATAAACGTGCTACATCTGATTCAGCAAATTCTGTGAAATTGTCCTGAAAATACTTAAGTATTTCCACTAACATTTCATAATCTCCATTAATATTATGAAATTAATTCTAACTTAAAATTCTTTCTATCTTTCCTGTTTGTTGGCAAGTATGAAGGACTAATGTGTTTTCACTTTATGGATATCACTTGCCTCTTAGTTTGCCTGTTTATGATGTTGTCTACCTGATTTCAGAGAGTTAAGGATGTTGAAAGAAGAAGAAGACGACAACTTGAGAGTAATAAAGTGTTACTGTAAGAAATAAATTGGAAAATTATGAGGAAGCTACTGATTGAGGCTATGACTTCAGCTAGTATGGCCATGTCTGTTAGTCTCAGAGCACCAGGATAAAAAGACGGTTGTCAGAAAAACTTGCTCCTAGAAAGTTTGGCATTTTAATGGATGACATGAAGCCGAAACCAAGTTCATGAGAGATGACAAGGGTTTGGAAGATGCACACTGCTAAGTTACAAGTAAAACAGTGTTTTTCTTCCACCCAGTGATAGGCTAAGATATCAGGATTAGGATGTCAGGATCTTCTGACAGCTCACAAAGAAAACAGCCTTAAAGTTAACTGAAATTTGATCTCTTGATTGGAAAAGAGGAGACTGGAACCTAAAGATCTGGTGTGAGTGAGGGAAGCCTGAGTTTCTTCCCAGAAAGAGATTTAGTAGGTCACATATTGCACCTCAGTGGGACCCTGGGAAGAGAGTAAAATCAAAGAGGCAAATCCCTTGGTAACTGTGACAAAAGTTTTTATTGCAGTCTTGCCATAGAAATTGACTGGCTCTATTGAGAGAAAGCATTCAAACCATGTTTTGGAAATCCAGCAGAAAAGTAAGGCAGAAGTTAGGTCCTTCTTTACATTTTCTCTGCTACAGCATGATTCCTGAAAGTTATTCCATTTTCATAATCAATTTATCTCAAACTTCCTTTCTCCAGTCACCTCAATATGCATTTTTGTCATATCTAAAATTATTTTCTGACTGTGGCCAATAAAGGAAAGAGATGATGTCCCACCTACTCCTTGTTAGTCAGGGCACGGCATGCTGAGTTCAGTGGGAGCCAGAGCTCCAACCAGTGAACTCTGCTTTGCCATATGAGGCAAAGCAGGAAGAGAGATTTACCAACAATGACATCACTAATGTCACTGCTGGGGCATTTACTGCTGCTGCCCTGAATGCCATGAACCTATTACCCCATGACTTCTACACCATGATCATTTCCTAGCTTGTTCTCTGTGTTGTCCTCATGGCAGAATTTGAGTCCTCTGAGGTCCACAGATGCGCTCCACACCACTCAGTACGATATTGCTCCTACCTCAGCCAGAAAGACAGCTCCCATTGCCCACAAGTTCTCCATGACACACTGCTGTGAGAAGGACTTTGAGGTTTAGGAATAAAATGCAGTTATCCCCTATGTTTCTACAGCAGTCCTGTTTATTGCTACCTCTACTTTTCTCCTCTTCAACCCCACATGCACCCATTCCTCACTGTCCTGTGTTCTCCCCTTCCTCTCCCTGTGATACTGTACAAGTTCTGTCTTCCCAAGTTCATCCTTTCTACTTCCACCCTTCATCTGGATGCCAGCAGCCACATGTCAGTTCCTGGGAAAATTATGGAGCAGGTCCATAATAATAGATGCTATTTGCAGGCACAGGAATGATAGGACCTATTGGAAAAGCTAGGGCATGCTTACCAAGAGTAAACTATACTTAACAAACCAGATTGTCCTCTATGATGAAGTGACTTCCTTAGTAGATTAAGGGAGAGCTGTAGCTATAATTTAGAATCATAGAATCTTTTAGGTTGGAAAAGAACTTTAGGATCATTGAGTCCAATTGTTAACCTAACACTGCCAATTCCACCACTAAACCATGTCCCTAATTTTTGTCCCTAACCATGTCCCCATATTTTTGTCTAGTCTTTTATGTAATTTACCTTGATTTTGTTGCTTGAAACTGCTTCCTACAACATTCTTGCAGATAAGGTGATAAGATATGGACTGGAGAAATGTGCCACAAAATGGGTAGAAAGCTGGTTAAACTGCTGAGCTCAAAAGGTTAATGGTTCAAGGTCAAACTGGCAGTCTATTATGAGTGGATTTCCTCATAGGGTGATGCGAGATTGAATATCGCTACAGATGATGTTTTTAACAGAATTGAAAGCACTCTCACCAAGTTGCATATGACATCAAACTGTGACAAGAGGTAGATATGCTGGAAGGAAGAGCTACCGTACAGATAGGATAGAAGACTGGGCCAACAGGAATTGCATGAGATTTAACAAAGATAAATGTGAATTCCTGGACCTGGAACAGAACAATCCCAAGCAGCATAACTGGCTGGGGTCTGCCTGCTGTGTCGCCCTGCTGAAAAGGACCTGGCAGTCCCAGAGGACAGCAAACTGAATGTGAATCAGCAGAATGCCCTTGCAGCAATGAAGGCAAACCATATCCTGAGCTTCATCAAAGCAAGAGTTTGGCCAGGAGACCAAGGGATGTGATTATTCCACTGTACTCAGCACTTCTTAGGCTCCTTAGAATATTATGTCCAGTTTTGGTTCCCCACACTTCAGAAGAGAAACTGATAAATGGAAAGGGTCCACTGGAGAGCCACAAAGGTAGTTATGCTGTTGGGTAATTTGACATATGAGGAAAGACTGAAGTATTTGGATTTGTTCAGCCTATAGAAGAGAAGGCTCAGGGAAAATCACAGTTGACAATAGCTCAAAGTTTAAGTATAGGGAAGATGGGGATTGTCTCTTCACAAGGATGCACAGGGCAACAGGCAATGAGCACAGATGGCTTCAGAGAAAATTCCATGTGACATGAGAAAAAAAACTCTTTACTGTGAGAACAGTTTAACATTGGAATGTGTTACCCAGAGAAGTGGTGGACTATTCCTCACTGGAAATATTCAGAACTTGGCTTGGCAAGGGCCTTGATAATATAATCTAAGGCCCTGCCTTCAAAGGAAATTTGGAACAAATGTTCTCCAGAAGTCCCTTCCAACCTGGTCTTTTCTGTGATTCTATGATTTTCTCCATTCCCTATTCTGTTTTCCCATCATTCCCAATCTTGCTTCTCCCTTATTCCAGGCCCAGCCTCAATGTTTCCTGAGCAGCCGCAGTTTTTGTTTCCTCCTTCTAAAACCTACCTTCAACTCCAGTCCTTCCTTACTTCTTCATGGAAATTCTTCCCTCAACATTATGACTGCCAGACACCCATTTACAAGAAGAGTGCCTGCCACCACTGTATCATCTCTAAGAGGCATCTAAGAGGCAACAGGAGGTAGGCTAAGGAAGGGGAGTCCTGATCCTGACTCTGGTACTTCTACCAATGGTAAAGACAGTCTTTCCTTTTTTTTTGCCTGTCCCTTGGCTAGGAAAAAAAAATTGACAGGATGGATCAGAGAACACAACAAGGCACCCTGTGGGCATTCAATTTCAATCCAACTTCACAGAATCTGTTCAGTGCAGTAGAAGTTATGACAAGCTCATCTTGGGCAAGGCATATTTCAGGTCCACCTATTATTTGGTTAGCTCTATTCCGTTGTCACTGAGCTGACAATGTCACTGTCACTACTGTCAACTCAGTCAGAAGTAATGCAGCTGGTTCCAAGAGAGTTAAATTTATGAAAGATCCTGTTGAAATATACCATTGCTGTCCTGCTTGTGACACAAGACTCAGATGTCTGATAGGGTAAAGAGGCCTGTTAAGTCACCTGCTCAGAAGCTGCCTTCTGTCTGGTTTAGATGCATTGGTGCGTCTATCCTGGTACTTGAGGTTGTGTGCTGGTGAGGTCTCTCTTCCATACTGTCTCAGTGTCTGCCTTCCCATGAAGCTGGCCAGGCTCTAGAAATATGTTGAATTATGTTGAAGAGTCATGTAGATGAGGCTACAATAGAGAAGAAATTGCATCCAATGCATTACCTTAGTAATCTCTCCCCTCTCCTGCACAGGCACTTGTGCAGACTGCATGACATCCAGACAATGGAACTCAAAACCATGCTGCAGAAACATTTATGCATGCTTGCAAATCCTTAATTCAGTTTCCTTGCCACTGTATCCCACCCAAAGGCAAAGAGTTCTATCACTATGAACAACAAGAGTGAAGAGAAACACAGTGAAAAGGGATCTAAGCAAGCTGTCCATGATCTTAGTCTGACAGTAAATCAGGTCATTTATTTGGACCTTTTGCTGACCAAAAGCAGCAAAAGCTGCCTGGCTTCACTGAGCTTGACTACCTTGGAACTAGTATAGCAGTGTTTTCATTGCATCCATCACATTAATTAATTATTTAATTCTTAATTAATTCTAAAGATCCTGAGCTTCTGCTCAACAAAGTATTTAGGAATCAGTGTGATTAACCTGCACACTAGATAACCTATTATGGGTAGCGGAAAGCTCATGTTTGTTGACAAAGGACTGACCTTTTTCTAGATCTATTAGTAAGATTTCCATCATACACGTATGTCTAGATTGGTATGGATGAACTGTGATCTTCATACAGGACTTGTAATGTCTGCTGATCAAGAAGGCTGATTGGTGCAAATAGGTGGTGGTCTGTGTAACCATAGCCTTTCTCCTCCTCAAGCCCAAGCAGAAGGTATTCAAATAAGAAATATGTGACTGGCAATATGTGAATGCAAAAGGCCAGAAATGCAGGTGAGAAATCCAGCCATGGAATCTCAGCCAGAGGGCAGAAAACTGACCTCAGGCCTGGTGCTTTGTTCTCCCAGGCAACAGAGGAGAATCCCCTATTAATATTGCCAGACAGGAATAGTCTAAAAGGTTAGGAGGACATTATATATATATGCTTGTCTTTATCTTTGTAAAGTATTCTTGATTTTCAGATTTCTTGGTTTTAATTACAGTGTAAATTATAATATTTTTAAAAGATACTGTTGTGTCACAATGACATCCTTAAATTTACTTAACATTCTCCTTTTTATTTCATATAAGGAAATAACTGTTACATTAAATTATCCCCTCTAAAGTAACCTGTGGAGCAGATCTTCTAAGTCTTAATTTTTCTATCCATTGTCCCAGCTACTAGCCTGAAATGTATGATTTGCGCAAGCAAATATAAATTCTCCCATATTATATATGTTATATATATATAATGTTATATATTTGTTCCATGTTTACCATTAGTTATCCAAAAATGTAAAAAAAAAAAAAAATAATAATAAACCCCAGTTATTCACATCAGTGTATGTTCTTCTGATTTTGCCAGCAAACTGAGATGCTAGTTTTCATCTGTAAACATAAGGCTAAAAAAGAAGTAGCACTTCAATTCGTGCCTAGATTGGACAGGTACAGTATCTGAATTTTTAAGATTTTTGGCCATAATATATACCATGTATAATGTTGATTCAATGAAAACTGCTATCATGAATAATGATCTTATGGAAGGCTAGTCATCCAAAAGTTCATCCAAAAGAAAAACTTTAAAAAGGCATTTGAACTAACAGTGCCCAAGATCACAGCACTAAGTTGCTTTCCAATGAAAATTGTGTAAAATTCAAAGCCTCCATGCTCTGTGAGATTGACTGAAATTTCCTGAGAGACTGCTTCTCCCTGCGTGGTCATAAGCATTTGCACAGCTGCTGAAGGTTTTTGGCAGCTGCCCACAACTGTGGAACCACATCTGGAGTAAATCTAAGTGACCATAAATTTCAGTACCTTCAGAACAGAACAGTGAAACTTACTTCTCTCACCTAGCAGTACCAAAGCCAAAAAATAAGCCAATCAATTCCTGCTGTTGGGAGGGATGGAAAGAGAAAAACAGAGAACTTTTTGTCTTCTCCTTAACTGATATGTATGATGCTTTAATACTCTGATAAGGGACAGAATATAAACTTAGATAACTAAAGCCTAATCTGGGAAATATGAGCCAATACCAAAGGAACTAATTCAGTTCCAGGGATTCAGAAAATAAAACCTCACTTGATTTAACTCTTAAGGGCAAAGGTTGGAATTTGAGTCTTCTTTTACAGACCATCTTTATTCACAATAGACAGCATTCTTTCTTAAGGAGAACCCTGTCTCTTCAATATAAAGTACTAGGTGATCATGACATTTTTAATTACACAGATAAATAAGCTCAGTAAACAATAGTATGGTTTTCTGTGCAATTTGCTGTTGAATAATTCAAAATTTGGGAGATAATTAAAATTTAAACTTCTAAAGGGAATTTGAATCCTTTATCTATGAAATATATAATTTTATATATTTCATAAGACTTTTTTGATTAGGTTGACATTATACTATTGTTTGAAATGGGCCTCATAAGGTGAAATTGAGATGTTGAGAATGAGAGGGAATGTATAATTTATAAACTCTACTTAATAAAGCATATGTTAAGTACAGCTCTGTGTGGAAAAAGTCTTTTAAGGTTATTTATAGTTTGATTTATTATATTAGAGTTCTTCTTAATAATAGAGTTATCTTACCATTGTAATTGAGCCTATCAGTCAAGATTACAGAGGACATTTTACATATCTGAAGGAAGATGGCAAGGCAGAGCTAATAATCTGCAGCAAGTACCAAAGACATCAATAGGAAGACAATCAATACTATTGAACCACAGCATTTCTTAACTTAAATTTTCCAAATCTTTTGAGTCTGGAGATATGTTTTATATTCATCCAAATCAAAATTACCAGTCAGACCTGTGTGACCAGCTACCTTTATTAACTGGGGTTTTTAATATGGATTTGAAAACCAAGATATTGAGTCAGCCAAAAGAAGATGACAGAAAGAACGCAGTACTCATGGGCAACTACATATAGAGAACTGATATCTGAAGAACAATCTCTCTCTGAGGCAAAGAATGACATCATATAATGTGCTGAACTGTAGCAAAACTGTTTTCGGCCATGTCCTGAGATACCCTCTCTTAGCTCCCAAGAAGCCAAGGTTACTGTAGGTGCCACCCTTCAGAATCTATTTCTTTGTCAAAAGTTTGGATCCCTGTACAGAAGTACCAAGCACCTCCCTATCTCAACTTCTGCAAGAACCATTTTAGAACTAGGAAGCTGAGGCAAAAAGAACTTAAAATTCAGATATTCAAAGCTATTTAGTCACTAACTCATTTAATCCATAGAAGTCAGACTTTAATGTCTTCATATGTTTATCAAAATAATTCTTCCAAATTTGCATGTAAAGTTTCTGACAGATCAAACTTCATATTGGCATTTAAGGCTTGTACTCAGCCAACATGAAATATTTGCTCACAAGTAAAATCAATAAAATATTGGGGTCAGAAAAGATTAAGGAGGGGTGGAGTAGAAAGAAAAGGGATAGGTAAACTTGTGCAAGAAAGAGATAAACAGAGCATAGATGTTTCTTGCTTCACTGTTTGTTCTGGAGCAATATAATCAGCTTTAAAAGTATTATAATGAAAAGAATGAGAAGGAAGGGAGGTGATAAAATGTGAAAAGTAATCTACAATATTGCTCAGATTTTGGAGAACATAGGAAAAGAAGATTTGAAATTTCCAGGAAATCCACTGGAGGTTTTCCTCTTCTGGTTCTTTTGCATTGAAGTAAAGATCAATTAATGTAATTTTGGAAGGTGTTGCGATGCTGTAAGAACAAAAGGAAAATTGAAGACTGAATAAAATTTTGATTGATTAATTGATTGATTGCATAGGAAAAGAGGAATATTTTTGTTGGTTTTGTAGGGTTGTAATTGTTTGGTGTGGGGTTTTTTTCATGGTTTACGTATGACATTAATGATTTTCCAACAGGAATAACTTCAGGGAAAGCTGGGTGTATTCTTCATTGGTTTGTCAATTGTACAGAAAAATTCCATTTATATGAAATTTTTATTAGTCAGAATTATTTTTCTTCTGCATTGCTTTCAGCTAGTTAAGTATATATAATATTAATGCAACAGAGTCTTAAACTAAAACTCTCTTTCTCATATTGTTTCAGTATGTTCAGCTACTTGAATGATGCAGATCATAGAACAAGGGTATTTCAATTATGTGTGGTAAAGTGACTCTTAAGCCTTTTAGCAAAGCATAGCAGGCTCTACAATTAACAGAAGTAACTAGGATTTTTTGGTTACATATGTTTTTGTAGCAAAAGAGTGCTCGTAAGCCTGTGAAAATCATATGAGTGGCTTCAAAAAAGGACAGTGGAAAACAAAATCACAATTGAAGTTGTGAATCCTTTGACCTCCTGCACTACTCTTCTAATATCTAAATTTGCCACTGCTTATGCCACTGATGGCATAAGAGATCCTTTGCTTTTTTTTATTGATCCCCAACCAAAAATCTTACATAGAAAAACAAATAATATTACATCTTTGCTATGTATGGAGACATTCAGCTTTACAAAGAGGAAGACAGTTTAGTATCTGTTCCTTTCAAAGGCATATGGAGCAGATGCACAGCAGAAAACCTCGACAGCATTAGCAACAACCTAAATTCTGATGGGTTAGGATTTATGATGTAATCAGGAGAAACTATCACTGGTGACTCCTCTGCAAGACACTTTCCTCTTCATGCATGATTCAGTCCCTTTATACGTCTGTTCTCATGTTTATGTTTTGTTTCATCACTCCACACAAATAAATTACTTACTGATTTGAGTGTAATGAGCCACATAACTTCTTCCATGTTGTCTTCCTGAAAGAACTGTGCTCCTTGGCTTGATCCAAAAAACCAATAATCCTTACCTTCTGTACCTCTTCAGAATCCTGACTTTTTGTGTTACCACATTTGTTAGTGAATGTGTGTGAGGCATTTATGGTTAATGTGTATTTGCGATTTACCCAGGGGTTTTAATCTTGCATCATCTTCATTACCCTCCTTCATATTTATTTTGTGTTGGGTAGGTTTGGGGGTTTTTTTATGGGTTTTTTGTTTGTTTGTTTGTTTGTTTGTTTGTTTGTTTTTTCTTTTTTCTGTTTTTCCTTTGATTAGATCTCAGTACTGCTACTGGAATTAAAGTAATGAAGAGATAATTATGCAGAAGACTTCAGGATGCATGAAAGATACTACATCCTTCTGGATGAGCACTTAGCAAACCAAAATTAGTTAAAGACCTATTTTGTATAACTTGTCTTTAAGAGTTTTCTCCTTAAGGACTGGATTGTGCTTTCCCCTCACAAGGTAACAAACATGCTTAACTGAAATAAAACATTATATTCTGCTACACAGAGGACTTGAGCATCTGTCATTTGCTGCGGAACAGCACTTCCTTTTCTTTAAGTTCATTTTTTTGTCAACAAATTATGGATGGAGATAGGCTGCATGAAGGGTTTATGTTGACCAATAGGTTTTTTAACTAGAGGCTATTTTAAGGACTGTGGAGACCAGAGATACTGTTCTGTGGCCTGGAATGAAAAAAAAAAAAGAAAAAAAAAATATTTTGCTAAGACCTGAAATGCTTTAACCAAAGATATTTTTCTTTGCTACTCTACAAGGAATCTATATATGGTCATGCCTCACCTCTTTTTTTCAGAAATATAAGTATTTTTTAGTTTTTACATTTAGTTTTACATATTAATGTCTTTACTTTCTCTAATTTTGGGTTGCCTGGATACACCTTCATCATCTTATTAATAGCTTCAATGTTATACACATGCATACACAGATCCATATATACACAATCATTCTGTTATGTTCCTGTCTACATATTACCCCACTTCACAAAAGTTAGATATGAAGCTCCAGACCAGTACCTACAACTAAAGCTCTCAAACATTTTTGGCAGTATTAATACTGTTTTATAGAGAATATCAAATAACAGTAGTTGAAAACAACATTCAGAAAAATGTAGTTTTGTGATGCATCTAATAACCATTCCCACTATTTCTACATCACTTCAATAGGTGAAAATATTCAATAAGTATCAGAAGTGAATAAAAAAATCCATGGGATACATACAGTACCTACTGTCGCTATTATTTTCTGAATTCATTAAAGGAATCAATACATCTATTTGATGCTTTCTTTCCCACTAATAGAGTCCTGTTGTACTAGTCCTGGTACTCCTATCCACAACTATTTTCTAGTCTGATAAATTATATTTTGTCTACTTAGCTCTCCTGCAGTTATAATTGAAAGAAACTTCAAACTGCATGTAATACTCCTGTAAGTACTTAAAGCATTACTGTTTTTTCACGCAAGTACTGAAAGAATTTTAGGGAAATGCTTGCAAGTTCTTGTAAAACAGAGTTTCATGTAAGATGTTATCTGATAAACTAGTAGTAAAAATAATTTAAAATTTGTGAGAAAACAAATTTGTATTATTAGCATTACTTTTTCATTATATTTTTACTCCAGGTTGTGGGATCACTCATTCTTTTGCTCTTTGCAATTGACTGACTTCCCTTAACAATACTAGTACTTCTTAATATTGAATGCATGACTTCAGTGAACTATTTGTGAAGTGAGTTATTACTTCCCAGGTCTTATCTAAATCTTATTGAAATTGAAAAGCTATGGATAAGACCCATATGAAAAAGATTTGCAAAACTGAGTATCATTTTTTTCATTTTTCTTCTTGAGGCTGGCACAAATTAATTTCATTAGAAAGGGTTTTTTTTTAGATTTTCTGAAAAATACATTCAAATCCTTATAGCATTTTTTAATTGTAGGCAGAGAGTTTTAACTGTGTTTTACTATAAATAACTGTCTAAAGGTAGAATAAAACAAAAAATAGCAAAAAATGGGGTTTTTACTTAATTCTGTAGAAATGTATTGTATTTTCTATGTGCATCAATTTAGATTAATCTTTTGAAATAGAACAGAGCATTCATTTACTGTGCTTCATGTATATGTTATGGCATCAGTTTTTCATAGTTCCATGCATTTTCCATTAAAATGAATGGAAAGCTCATTCCTGCCAGAAAATGTAGACACGTTGGACAGATTTAGCTGAACATATTCATCATCTGGCAGTGAAGTGGTTAGTTGTATTTGTATTTAGCGTAGGTGTAATTAAGCTTCAAAGTCAGCACTTTAGCACCTCATTAAAATCAGAGGACAACATTTGCACCTCTCTTCCTAATTTTGGGCTGCTGACTGAATAACTGATGTAGATTGAAGAGTCTATTTTTAAATAACAAGAAGCTAGAAATAGAAAATAACACCTTGAAGTCAATGAACAAATTCCTGAGACCCACTCTTAGTCAGTTTTTATTCATAGTCACAGCAATGTGACTTACATTGTGTACATTGAGATGCATTTATCAAATAAATATTAAAGATTTTAGGTTTGGATTTATTTTTATTTTTTTATTTATTTTTTTATTTATTTTTATTTTTATTTATTTTCCCCTGCAGTGAGAGGGCACACCGTTTCAAAATGCAGTGGGGAAGGAAGGAGAGAAAAGATCTTCATATGAAGTCATCTGTGACTATGGCAAGTCTTGGATCCTAAGCACCAGACTTTCCTTTGGACTTTTTTTTACTTAAGGTGTTTGATTAGTAGCTTTTGGATAAGTATGAATAATAATAATCTCTGAACAAAATGAATATGCTGCTGCATGAGATTATTTGGAGACTATCACTGCCATTTCCAAATGCATGCATATTTCTCTTACGTAACTCAAGAAGCACTTGTGTTGTCATAGAGCAGCGGAGCACCATAATTCTGATAAACTGTTTGGGCTTATTTTTTTGGTTGTGGGTTTGGGGTGGTTTTTGTTGTTGTTGTTGTTTTGTTTGGTTGTTTGGGTTTTTTTCTCCTCCTACAAATGTTGTTGTTTTGTTTGGTTGTTTTTTTTTTTTTCTCCTCCTACAAATGCTTGAAGAAAGGTTTCATTCCTGAGATTACAAAATGGTCATAATTTTGAGATCCAGAATTATAGTGACAGTGCTGTTATAAAGGTCACGTGCTAAGATGTTGGAAGAAAAAAGATGTGAAAGAAAATATAAATTGCCAGGAATGTTGTCCACCATAGTATTATGAAAACTTAGGCTGAAGCAGAGAGGTTAAAAAAAAAACTCAAGAAGAATGGTAACTTAATACATGATAAATTCCATTATATAATAGTTGATCAACACTGTGCCAATATCTGTTTATAGGGTGAAAATTGAGGAACTTGGAGATACTGGAATGACAAGAAATACATAAAGGAACCACAGAAAAAGGGAGATTCCAAGAGCTTAATAACACTACTGGAAAAATGCCAGAGACGGATTTATAAACCTTCTATCTACAGGCTGAAGGAATTATTCCAAGGAGCCTTAGGTAGCAATGTATGTATTGGATCATATTTAACTATGTGATTTTCTTGTGGGTAAATGTTTTCATGAGCTCTATTATAATGTTTTACAAGTAAAGTAAATGTATGAGGGCAGTATAATTTATTTTCTAATGAGGGATCAAGTAGTTTATTTCTATTGTACATGTTATTATAGTGACTGTAACATGCTGTGGGAGAGCTGCATGATGAGCAGTCACATCTTGCTAACACATCTTAGATGATAAACAGATGGAGACTGTGGAGACATTCCATGTTAGGACATGCAGGACAAATTATTTCACAAACATAATTAGCATAAATTACTATTTAAAAGCTTTGGATTTTTTTTAATAGCCGCCTTCTCTGCCCCTTAACAGTCATGACCTTGGCAGCTTCAGTCTTCAAGAGCAGATAGAATTATGATGGGTGGATGAAGCTCTAAAGGGTTAGAAGTTTAGTTTGGAGAAGTACCAAAAAGTTTGGATACTAATCTCAGATTTATACAAACTAATCCTTGGAGGTCTCTCTCCTTCCTCTTCCACATCTTTCCTCCTCCTCTCCCCAAGACTATGTCTTTTTTCAGGTTTCATGCTTGCACTGACACTGTCCTTTCACACTCCTCTTGGAAATTTCACATCTGGTATTGCTTTATGCTTCCTGTTATTTTAAAATCAGATATAGTGGGATCTCCCCGAGTCAGAGATTTCTCGCAAAGGTTTAGCTACTTGCCCTAGCAAAGTCTCAAGACTGATGAGGTTTGAAATGGCAAAAAGTGAAACAGAATTGTCAGGGCCATTAACTGAATCTGAGATAAATTTTCTGTACAATTTAGGACCAGAAAAAGAGACCTCTAGTCTGATCCCCTGTGTAAAGTAAGTAACAGATTTTTAGCTCCTTATTGCTGCATTGAACCAAATAACTTGAGTTTGATTTAAGTATATTTTTCAACAAAGTGTCCTATCTTCATCTGACTACAGCAAGAGAAGCTACTTCCCACATCCTCACGGATTCATGCTTTTAGTTTGAGTTTGTCCCTGTTCAGCCTCTAAACATTCATCCTAGCCTCTCTTTACCAAATTACATATCCTTTAGGACCCAAGTCTTTCTCCCCATGGAAGCATTTCTATGCAGTTATAAAGTATCCAGTGTTGTTTTTTGTTTGTTTGTTTGTTTGTTTTTGTTTTGTTTTGTTTTGTTTTTTAATGACCTAAGCAAACAGTTATTTAAGTCTTTCATACTTGAGATTTTTCTCCAGACCTTGAATCATTTTTTATCTGCGCCCTTTCAAAGTTTTCAGCAATCTTTTGAAAATGTAGAGTGGAACCATAAAAATAAAATTGTTTCCCTAATCCTATTCTCCCTTTACATATCAGCAGATCAGACTGTCTCTTTTTGCCATGACATTTAACTAGAGGCTTATATTGAATTACCTGTCAATGGTGAACACTTTGGTTTATAAGGACCATTTATGATACTCTAGAAATGGGACCCAAACTTGGTGAAGTCTTGAGATGGAACTGTATTCACCTTTCTCCTTCCCCTAACAACAGAAATCTCAGAACCGTGAATATATATGAAAGGCACACATGTAAATAAAAGGGTCAAAATCCAGTCCATTCTTAGAAGAAAGTTGAGAGAGTCGGGACAAAACAGAGAAGCAGACTTTTCTTCTCTTTTGCTCTTGCATAAAAATGTATGTGCCCATCTTTAACAGGACATATGCTATGCATATTGGAATGACCAACCTTAACTTTTCTGATATCTGGCCTAAATGGTTCCTTATTCCTGCAAAAACAACAGATATGACTTTGACTGTATTAAAATGTACAATATTTGAATCAGTTCAGTCATCAAGTGATACAGATCACTTCCCATGACTGCCTGTCTTCATTATTTACCACTATGCCAATCTTTGTGTCATCCTACAAATTTTATCAGCTCTGATTTTATCTTTGCTTCTCAGACAATTGATAAATATTGAAGGGTGTCAAGCCTAATATGAACCCCTACTGCAACTCTTAGAATAAGCCTCAGTTGATTAGGATTCCTCGCTGCCTGCTACTTACCAAAATGTCAGCCTATTCTAAACCCATATAAATTCAATTTACCTTGATGAAAGTATGTGTTAGGTAACATTGTTAGGGAGCAAACATTGAGATGTATTCAGATAATTTCTAGATACATACAGTGTTCAGGAAAGTGAGGGACTAATTGTGTGGCTGAAAAGATGGAAAGTGTCATGGGCTGGATATTCTGCTGGATTTGTCTTGGTCTGAGAGAACTCTTGTAGGCTAGTCCTGAACCAGTGTCACCAACATGTCATGGAGACAAAACATCAAATATCATGGGTCACAATGCATACCTTCAGCCTGTATAAAGTAGAAGAAACCACTGTGGCAACTCTCACACTTGACCTAGGATAGAATAGGATATGTTCTACTTTCAGTAGTAAGGATAATATTTTTAATAACCCAGTGTTCTCACAGCATCTCATCTAAATAAGTCATACGAAATGCAAACATCTTTTTTTTTTCAGCTGAAAAATCTAAAAGAATTACCTAAAAAAAGGGAGAAACTCAAAATTCTAGGGCTGATTACAATTACTTGTCCATGGTTTCCAGGTAAAGACTATATATTGGGTAAGAAATATCACTACATTATGTATAAGCTTATTCCTAAAAATTCCTGAGGGGTGTGTGTGTGAGAAATCATAAAAAGAAGGATATGCCAATAACCAAATAATCTGTTTTCAAATCTCTGGGGTTTTTTTT
>VXBL01002322.1:454525-500824 GCA_013400195.1 Aramus guarauna | reverse complement strand
AAAAAAGATTTGTTTTTTTTTTTTTTTTTTTTTAAATGGTAATCACTTCATCTGTCCTTCTCCCTTCCTGGACTATTTGAATATACTGGTATGAGTTGTTTCTTATTGTGAATATAATAAAAATTAGAAGGAATATTTGGTCAATTCACTCATCCAAACTATTCTTAATACCTGATAATGGGACAGAGACTATGTAAAATATGGCTTGGAGTAGGAAGTAGTAGAAACTCACCAGCTGTTGAAATAATTACAAATCTGATTTCGTGTACCACTTATCTCATTTGTAATTATATTTAAACTTTAATAATGCTACTTTCAAATAAAAATAGTGATTTTTTTTTCCTTCAAAGACATTTTGTACTAGTTTTTCTAAAAAAAAAAAAAAAAATAAAAATAATAAAACTGAAAAAGCAGATTTCCAGTGGTTTAAAGCTAAAAAGTATCTATGCTTGAAAAGCTTGCTGGAATTGACTGAAAACAGAAAATGTGAATTTTTAGGAATTTGAAATACAAGATCAATAGGTTTTAATGTTTCAGTTTGTAATGCTAGTCTGTATCCTGCACTCAGAAGTGTCCTAAAGCCCATTTGGTTTTAAAGTCTGCCAGGCATACATTGGTGGCAGAATGCAGTCCAACAAGAACAGCAGTAATGTATTACTTGAGTCCTCTTCCCAGTGGGAGCATCCATGAATAAGGCTTGATACCACTGCCAACAGCAGACCTAGCACTCTAGATTGGGGAAATATGCCCATATTATAATACATTTCTTGTAGACTAAAGAGAAAGAAGAATATCTTTCATCAAGAATAGGTAGAGTTGTTATCATTTTCTGCTATTTATTTCTTGCAGTTGTGTAGAATGCCAGTGGCCTTGCAGGGGATTTGCTGGGCTGTTTAAAGAGATACCAAAAGAATGAAAACTCTTACAGCTGAGTCACCGAGTCCCTTTCCTTTCATAACCCAGTTATGAGCAGACAACAGATGATTCCACATATGTTACCAAGATGTTATCAGCTATTTAAACCTATGCGAAATGTATAGGTTTGGGGCTCTTTGCCTGAGCCCAATCAAGTGCATAATTCAAGTACTTTATTTAATAACAGCTACTGATATCTCTAGACAATGTCACTCTCCTACTATCGTATATGACTGGTAATAATTTTTGTTGCTAAAACAGGTGGAGATGTCTCAGCTAAGCAGAAGCCTACAGTAAAAAATCAAGAAGATATTTCTCCTTTTGTTCACATCCCTTCCCAGAAATTACACTGTTGTCTCTACTCCTGTGTTAGGAAAAAGCATTCAGGGCAGATCAGCTGGAAGAACTCCTGGCTATTGTCCTCGTGACAGCAGACTTTCTGAGAAATTGTTACCTCTTCTTTCTAGTTAGAATACATATGCATAATGGCATTACAAAAGCTAAAGATTTAATTAAATGACATTTTCTTAAAATCTCTATGCATTACTATGGAGATAATGAAGCTCTTCCTAATTGTATTGGCCTGAATTTATGTTCTACAATTTATTCCTGCTTTTTATGTAGACTTTTTTCTGATTAATGACTGACCATATATAACTTATTATGTTATAGACAACAATTATAGGAAACTTCTTGGTTTTACTTTTAAAGTGAACAATTTCATAAAACATTAAAGCATGTTGTGTTTCCTAATACAGAACCAAAAAAAAAAATATATAATGATATTACAGAAATTAGCTAGAAAAAAAAAAGAAAACTTAAGTAACGTTTTCAATGTGGCAATACTTGAAACATCTCTGTATTCCTAAAGGGATATGTATAACTCTATATGAGAGAAAAAAAAAGATTAAATATTTGTCATTGAAGTTTAAGTTATACATTTAGGTTGATATTATTTTCTTAGAGATGGTTAGAGAGAAAAATAACAGGGAGAGAGGAAATAAAATCATTCAAAGACAAGAAATCTTAAAATGTTCTGTTTCTTCAGTTGTTCATTAACAGAAACAACTTGCACCTCTAGGGCCCTTTTCATGTAAATGCACGTCTCAAAAAGCCAAGTCTTTAATTACACATCAGCACCGGAGAGAGCACACCAGAAATGAATGCGGTAGGCCTTGTAAACCAGAAAAAACCTTGTTGCAGGCAAAACATTTGTGAGTCAGAGAGTTGTATGTAACTTATTGCCAATAAAAGCAAATTTTTGATCACTGACTTGGGTATTGGGGAAAACAAGAATACAAACAATGAGTCAAACTCATATATTCTCCCCTTCTCCAGTGTTAATTGCCCTTATATTCACCAAGGGTTACACACAGTTGATGAAAACTCCTCTGGAGAGGAGATGAGGTGATGAGAGGAGGTTGAGGCAGCTTCAGGGATGTCTGTGCCCCAACGTGGGTGGCCAGCGGCTGCAGTCCTTCAGGGTGTCCCTGTCCCAGCGTGCGTCACCCGTGGCCACAGTCCCTCAGGGGTGTTCCTGCTCCAGCATGGGTGGCCTGCAGCCACAGCCCCTCAGGGGTGTATGTATGTACCCCTCATCCCCGCCCTACCCCTAAATACATCTGCTGAGGTGCCCATGGGTTCCTCCAACTGCCCCAAGTTCTCGTGCACACCAGGATGCCCACGCCAGTGCCGGAGCCACTGGGAACCGGGCAGCACAGGAAGCCGTCATGAACCAGCACAGCAAAAAAGGTTTTGGTATCCGTTCTGGTGTAAGGCAGTGAGAAACCACTGTTTCCAGTAACACTCTTGTTAATTTTTATCCGTATATGGCACAGACTCAGTCTGAACTTCATGTTTTAACAAGGAAATTCCAAACATAAATCCTCATTATTTTTACAGAAGATTTTAAACAAAATATGAAATGAATCCTGCTCCCTCTGCTCTCATGAGTAGTTCAGTTGACATCTATGGTGCCGTGTTAGGATTATATTATGCTTCATAATGAAACTGGAGAGCATTTTATCTTGATCTCTAAAACCTTTTTTGGCTTAGAAAAGCCTGGATTTCATCTTATATTTACAAGCAACCAAAAAAAAGAAAAGTTAAGTATCATTTGTATCAAGTAGTTTTATTTACACATGCATTTCTTATCAATACACATATTTAGAGAACTGAGAGTAGAGTAGGAAGTATATAATAAGTATTCAAAAAAAAAAAGAAAAGAATATATAGCATACTTGTATACAAGTTTACATTTAGGGTTCAATGTCTATTATACAATCCACTCTTAGGTATACGAAATGTTTTTCCAATATTTCAGAGTAACTGTAAGTTGACTCATGTTTTTGTCTGGAAGCCATTTCTATTTTTGTATGTAATGACCACATCACATAAAGGTGGACTATATTCAAGCAGCTGAATAACTCAAAATATTTCTGTTACGAATGTGTTCCAGTGTTTGGCTACCTGATATATCTATAAGTTATGGTGTATATAGCTAGCATGACAAGTTCTTCTATGCTACGTGTCACTAAAGCTTGTGAGAGTGTACTGGGAGAACATCACTAGGTGCTTACTATGATGACGAACTACTGTCAGTCACTGCTGGAGATGGGAAGATGAGCTGGGTTCAACTTCTTATGAACACTCTTAGGATTAATGCTGCTTTGCACTGTCTTGCCCAAACAGATTGAGATGCTGCAAAGAAGAATCAAAGATGTCAGGTCTCATTGTAGGGAGAGAAGTTATATCATACACATACAGTTTACTCCATCCTTCTTTCAGCTCTTGAGATGGACATCTCACTTCCACCCACCTGCAAAGCTACAGACTCGTCATACATCTCTGAGGTATGAACCTGGAAATTTAAATGAGTGAACAGCCATAAGGTCAAGCTTCTTATGCTTTAAGTTGAAAGGAAAAAATTGCGATCCCTGATCAAAGCTTTTTTACTGCTCAACTTTTGGGGAAAACAAACTGAATGATGCTTAAGAATCAAAAAGGAATGAGTCCTGAATTTGCCCCCTAAAGAAATAAAAAGTAAAGAATACCATGCTGAGGAATTAAAAATTACTTCTGTTGCAAATAATAAAAATGTCATGGATTTTATTTTTTTTTTCTGATCTAATTTGCTAATTCTGTATTGATGAATTTTACACTTAGTAAGTAAATTTTGTTGTTTTAGCAGCAAGATTAATACATGAATAGTGTGTTAATTAATTATTGCAATAATTTGAATTATCTGCTGAAAAAAGGTGCAGAAGAATAAAAATAAAAATTAGAGTCTAAAATAAAATGCAGTAAAAGCAGGATGATGACTCCAGATTTACATTGCTTTAGGAACAGAATCAGATATTCTTTCACTTATTTATATAAATAATTTTTAATTAACTCAGTTAAAATGTAATGAATAGATTAAATTAGTACTTTTCATCACATCATTTACAGAAAAGAACTTTCCACAGAGAGCTGGTTCCATGAAACTGAAGAAATATTTCTAAAATCAGTAAATGAAAACTTATAGAATCTGCCAACATTTGTTAAGAGTTTTCACAACTACTATTTTAATTCAGTATCTCAATAATAAAAAGTTCCTGGAATCTTCTCCTTGCTTCCAGAATGGCCTGGAGGTTTTCCATTCTGTGTGCCTTCTAGTCTGTTTTCTTGCAGCTACTCTTTTTTTATTAGATCTGCTCTGATACAACTGCTTCTGGAAATTATCCAGTCTGTTCATCTTATATCTTATGGAAGCAATGAGTTTGATCTATTTTGTCTTAGAAGGACATCTAACTGATTTTTTCTTCTATGTCCAGTATGTAAGTACATATGGATTCATTGTGGCAGTACTTTTGGTTACCTCTTGAAAAACTCATTTTTATTCAGACATCCATGAAGTATAGCGACTAGCTTGAAGAATAAGTTTGCTTTCACAAACTCTATCCAAGCTATGTTTAGCAAATGAATGAAAAGCAAACAAAAGAGAATATTTCAAATGTTTTTCATATCTATAACAGAACTAAAAAAAAAAACAACCCCCAAAACCCCCAACAAAACCAACCCCAAAACAACAAAAAAACCCACCCCCCAAAGAAAACCCAAAAAGCAAAAAACCCAAACAAAACCAAGAAAATCCCCCTACCTAATATCACTGAATTTCTGCATAGAATCATCTAGTTCTTCTGTAGGCAACACCTATGTTTCCTCTCCCGGAGGTTTACTTTTAGCATTTTTAAGAATTGTGAGACAGGTTTACAGCTCCCTTTTTTTATTTAGACTCTTATTTTTCATATCCTATTACACTTAATGAGATTGGAAACCTGCATTTGAGTCTAGGAGCTATGAAACTGGCTCAGCATATTGCATGCAACACAAATAACTGGAAATCAAGTGGTGAGAGCAGGAGACATATTAATTATTCATAGAACTAAATGTATTGAAGAGCCCACATTACAGCTCACAAAGGAGTATCTCTGAGTCCAGTGAGGGGAGGAGTAACTGCCTTCAAATCCAGTTAAAGTGCACCTGACACACAAGAGGATGGTTCTCAAAGTGACCGTGAGAATTTTCAATAAAAGCTAGGGTTTTTAAAGAAGTTTCTGGTGCCCAAATCCCAGTGAAAGTCAGTGAGATATGGGAATTTAATTCCCTTTTTCAAATCATAGCTCAAACAAGTGGAAAAATCTGACCTACATTATATTTTGAATTTCTGCCTATCTACCTTTGATAAGAATTTTATAACACTTACCATTGTATCTACATGTGTTGTGACTGAAGCCTTGTCAAACTATAGGGAAATCCAAGACTTCTGGGGAAAGTGCTAGTATATTTACTGTGAATGGACACAAAGAAAGGGTCTTCCAGTGCAACAGGAATAATTTTCATCATTGTGTCAGTGAAAACCAGGATGAGCTTATGTATATGGATGGTAATTTTCATCTGCATTTTCCTTCTATATGTCTTAAATATTCAAACATATTTCTCTGTTTTTTTTTCCAGTTTTCACTTCACTAAAAAGTTTCCAAATGGTGCAAAGTGGATTAAAGACTTCTGACTTTAAGGTCTTTAGTAATCCTTAGAAGGAAGCAAGAGATCTGTGGACCACATGTTACTCTAAATAAAAGAAAAAATGAATAGGTTTCACTGCAACAGTGTGGCACAAATAATCACTACTGACATTTTTGTTGCTAAGAATCTTCTAGAGGAGGAATATTTAATGGTTTCTGCACATTTTACTACTTACTATCTTTTTACAGAAAATAGTATTGATTTATCTAAAATTTCTACTTTCCTGAAAGAGTCTAAAAATGAATATTGTATTCTTAGTATCAGTCTATGCCCCAAGCTGTATTATTAGCTATTGCTTGTAGCGACAATGTTGCTGCTTGGATAAGCAAAGCCTTTTCAGTATGCATTAATACAAATATATAATAGAATTATAAAGTTAGTTGATACTTCATATGGATTCCCTGAACATTACCAACCTTACGGAGATTATAAAGATTCAGCACTGCTATGTTTTGGGTGCCTCCTTTTTCTGAATTAGCTGGAACCTCCCAAAATTTGCTGTCAGTGAAAAATAATAGGAAGAATAAAGCTGTTTTCTTCTTTTCTCATTTTTCCTATTTTTGGCTGCAGCAGTGCTTAATAGTGTACAAATTGCCAAAAACCTACAGTTTGATTAATTTCCTTATGATTTTTAAGATGAAAGTGAAGACTTACCTGCTGCAGGGAAAAAACTACATAATTCAAACCAAATCAGAATTGACTTATTAATTTAGTAACCACATATAATTAACTAGCAATCACTATTGAGAATCAATATGGGTAAAATAATAGATAAATCACGTCACTAGACACTTAGAAAAAGTTAATAAAACCCTGCAAATTTCCAAACACCCTTCTATAACTAATCCCAAGAAGTTCTAATTGTGCATGCACACATGCGTGCACACACATACAGATACGTGCACCTCCTCATAGGTCTTGGAGGGCGCAGCCTCTGGTCATCTCAGCATGAGGGACCCCTGCCTGCACAACACTGGTGGGAGAGCCCGGCCCTGTGCCCCAGCCCCGTGCCATCCCTCCTTACCCCAGAGGTGACAGCCTGTAGGAAGAGACCCTCATGCACCCGGGGTGCGGGTCCCCAGGCTGCACCTATACTAGCTGTGGGCGAGCTGCATGTGGGGGCTGGCAACACCCATGGGGGGAGCATGGGACCACTTCTGGCAGGGTCTTGACTGCTGCTGTCCCCTCTGTTATCTCTCCCCACTGTTACAAATTTTCATGCTTGTTTTATACTGACTTTCAGGCTGAGTCCTTCTTTGTCTCAAACACCTCTTTGAAATGCCCTGATTACTGTTTCATCTGACTGATGCTTATCTTTCTCTTTAATATGATCAGTTTTGAGCAAATACACCCCAGAAAATTTTGTATATTCAATCCGTGTACACACGGTGTACACCCCATCTTCTTGTTAACAAATATTGATAACCAGGCTGTTTGCCAAAGGTGGGCCATATGAGCAAACTCATACATACAAAACACATTTTTAAGCAGTAGTGTACCATCCTGGACAATGATTTTCCTGGTCTGTAATTCAGCCATTGCCCCAAATACCTGTGTTATGTTAATATGATGTACAATAAACTGCACACAGTAATATTTTGGAACAACATTACCACATGTATTAACATAATGACTTTAAGCATTACATTTGACACTAACAGTGCCGAATGTATTTTTTTTTCTCTTATGGGTTGTTTTAAAAGGAAATTCTCCCTTTTCCCATGATAATGAGACTGTCTTGTACGCATTTTATACATATACATTACTCCCTCTTTCACAGTTCTGAGCTCTTGTGTAAAGATCACTGTGTAGAACCTCACGCTTATTTCCATGTTGTTTTGGTGAAGAGAGAGGTGGTAATTTTGCTACATCAGCAAATGGATAAAAGTAAAATAGCATCATATTAAAACAGTGGAAGAAAAATTCCATGTGTCCTCAATCACTTTCTGCTTGTCAATGTACACTACATCAGGGAAGGAAGTAAGTTGGGTTATTCACAGTCTGTGAAATCCTGGAAAGGCAGGGTTTGAAGGCTTGGCGGTTCTTTTCACTGCTTTACACGTCTCTGTACAATAAATCAATTTCTGTGTTCATATGGTGCCTACAATAATTGGACCTCAATCTAGGTCCAATCTGGTATTTTATTAAGTACTAAAAAAACCTATGCTCCTTTTCAAAAATATGTTACCTTAACTTTCAATGTGTATACTCCTACTTCTCTACACCAATAGTGTTTGCCCTTGTTATTTGTCTGTCTGTAGTTATGTCTCAAATTTGTGAAAAAAATTTGTCAGTGTCAGCTCTCCATTACTGAGAACACATGTGCTTTGCTTCCTTTTTATTAAGTTAATATTGTTTGTTTTGCTTTTTCTTCAGGTTTCCTCTTTTTTTTTTATTATTTTTTGTTGTTTTATCCCCCCCCCCCCAGCACAATACATGAGGTACTATATCTGTTGCTATATAAATTATCAAGTGGGAGTTTTCCTTTGGATTACATATGAAAAGATATTTGAAAAGGTTCTTTCCTCTTTTTTTTTTTTTTTTCAAAAACTATTGACATAAAAAGTAGACTTAAAATGGTTTTATAATATAGAATTTACAATTGTACTATGTCTAATCCTGAGTGGTAAGAGTAAATGTAAAACTTACAATAGTTCAGTAAAATTATTCCTTTTTTTTTTTTGCACTGGTGGGAAAGAGATTAAAAATTAAAAAAAAAAAAAAAAAAAGAAAAAGGAAAAATGTACTGACTTAATGGCAAAGAACATACACATTGTGGACTTGATGGAAGAGAACATACAATCCTGTTCTATCATTGTCCTTATGAGAAAAAGGTCATGCAAATTCTGGTGCTGGAAAAATGAAGGAGATAGATTCTAAAATAAGGAAATGATGATAAATATATTCTTTTGCATTTGCATTTAACATTCCAGTTGATTGGTATTAGCATTAGGTTAAAATATTTATGACACTTGTTCTGGATAAATTGCATCAATATAATTTATTATTTAAGAAGAAGTGAGAATAATCTGCTTCAGTGAAGATAATATTGTTATTCACGCTATTCTGATGAATGCCAGCTTTAAACAAGTGGAAAAATGTTAAGTCTTTGTACACTCTTGATTTAGAAAACTGTAATAATGTTATGATTTTAAATATCTTTTAATTTAGAAGCAAACACTCAAAAAAATAGAAGGATTAAAATGTGTAAAAAGAAAGAAGATGATTATGCCCCGCAGACATCACCAGAGTATTCTCTCACTGAGTACCACTGTATTGGCATCGGGTCAATCAGATTAGCCCTCAGTGGATTTTACAGTCCTTCAGTTGTTTAGAATATCATGGATTATTCCTTGCAAACACATTTTAAAAACACAATATTAAAGATAGTAATGCACTTGTTTTTCCCTTATGTAATACAGATATTATTCCATTAATGGAACTTAAATATTACTGTGATAACTTAAATAAAGAAAAAATTTCCTAAAGAATTTAGAGGTAGCAATTGACTAAAATAAAGATGTGTGAGAGTTTTGAACTGAAAATTCTATTTATTTGATATTTGAAAGAGTTTTATAATACTGCAGTTATTATCTCCTTAACATCAATCTGTATGAAAACAGAAAGATGACCCAAACCCAAATCTGAAGTTTATCCAAATTAGGGAATATTTCAGATATAGAACACTATCTATGGCCAAGAAAATGTTCACATTTCTTTTTAAATATTACTTTACCTGTGGGCAATTATCAAAGAAAGAGTTTATATAAGAAATTTGCAGTAAAAACTGGTCTGAATACACAGGAGGAGTGAATGCTCTTTGTAATATGCAAACTGTAAAAAGAGAGATGAAGGAAATAATCAGACTTAATAAAGTCATTTGAGATAAATTTATGTGCTAAGCAGGAGTACAGGAAACGTTGGAACTTGAAAATTTGGAACAGATGATACAAAATCACAGAGTAATTCAGGAGATGACTGTGGAATGGGCAGCGCTTTTTTTGTGGTACAGACAGAAAAGAAAACCATCAAGACTGCAAAAAGTGACAAAACTTGGCATCAATAGACAGTTCAGTGAAAAGCAGGTTTCAAGCCTTGCGTGAGAGGAGCATTTTGCAGTTACTCATTGTAATGTCATTAGGAAAGGGATCAAAAAGCTTCAGGAAAAAAATGAAGGGAATACCACGTTGAGATTGCAATAATGGCAAATGAGAAATTGCTACGAACTCACAGGGAGGTATGTAAAACAAGGACTGGAAAAAAGTTAAGAACAGCCAAAATATCTGGCAATCGTGAACACAGAACCCAGAAAAGAATAGTTCAGTGATGACACTAGGGAGCAAAAAGAGCACAGTGCAAAGAGATAGAGCAAAAAGAGAAACAACAGAAGTACTGCCAAAATTGAAAATAAACAACTACTTGGTTGATTAGATGGCGAGAAGTTCACATAAACATGAAATTTGGGAAAATAAGCATGAAATAAAGGAACAGTAGAGAAGCAATATTGTCCAGGACAATAGGGCTTTTTTAAACTTTAGCTGCAAACAATGTAGATAATATAGAAAGAACAAATCAAGTGGCAACGAATCAAACACAGCGTGTTGGTTCTGGCTGGAGTAGAGTTAATTTTCTTCATAGTAGCCAGTATGGGGCTGTGTTTTGAATTTGTGCTGAAAACAGTGCTGGTAATATAGAGATATTTTAGTTACTGCTGAGCAGTGCTTACACAGAGCCAAGACCTTTTCTGCTTCTCACACACACCACCAGCGAGTAGGCTGGGCGTGCACAAGGAGTTGGGAGGGGACACAGTTGGGACCGCTGACCCCAACTGAGCACAGGGATATTCCATACCATATGAGGGGGAAGAAGAGGGAAGAGGAGGATGTTCAGAGTGATGGCATTTATCTTCCCAAGTAACACTTAGGCATGATGGAGCCTGGCTTTCCTGGAGATGGCTGAACACCTGCCTGCCCATGGGAAGTGGTGAATGAATTCCTTGTCTTGCTTTGCTTGCATGTGCGGTTTTTGCTTTTCTTATTAAACTGTCTTTACCTCAACTCACGAGTTTTCTGTCTTTTCATTTTCCAATTCTCTCCCCAATCCCACCATGGAGGTAGTCAGCAAGCGGCCCTGTGGTGCTTAGCTTCCGGCTGGAGTTAAACCACCACACAGAGAGAAATAAAGATAAGAATGCAGAGCTTTAAAGTTAAAAGTGAAGAATAAAATCAAAGAGAATATATTTAGAAAATAAGACCACCATAAAAATCTAAAGAAAACTTATGATGGAGAAAGAGAAGGGCGATTTCTGAGAGAGTGTATTTAAGAAGTTTGGTTTAATGGTTGGTACAGAGTGTCAGGGAGATGTATATATGAAAAGTGAAAAAAAAAAAAGAACTGAGAAAGAATTGGATAATTTTTACTAAAAGATGTCATATAGCCATCTAGAAGAAACTAGCAAGACCTTATAGCAAGAAGACCAAATTGCTTCCTGTCTTTTTTGTAGGAAAGCAGATCGTTGTGTTCTCTTTGCATAAAAGCAGAGTAAGAATGAGATTTAAAATTAAGCAGAAGAGCAAGATCAGAGTTTGGGATTAGGGGGCTGCATTAGGACTACCTCAAGGTACTGCCATTGGAAGGATTTCCAGGAGAGAAAGTAGCTTTTTAGTAGGTGGCTATTAAGTAAAAAAATATTTAAAAGTCAATCTAGCATTTCCTGTGAACTTTTACAATTCTTTTGACACTGAGACGTGTTTTTCAAAGCCTGTTTCAACTTCATCTTTTTTAAAGCTTGCTGAAGTGTTTAGTAGTTTTTGTCCACTTTGTTTTTCTGTAGTCTTTATATGACAGTCTCCATACATTTCTCAATGCATGAACATTGCAATTGGGTCTATGAAGATTTGTACTGACCTCATTGTGTCATCAGTTTGACATTATAATTTCATCTCCAGAGAAACATTGAAACACTTTTCATCATAATTTGATATTGTAAATGTGGTGACCATAGATAGTAATAAAAATTCCTTGCAATTGCATTTTGACATCATAATGTAATCTCCATAGTCTTCACTTGACATTGTGATGAGATTGTGGCAATGCTAACTTTGTATGAATGAAGCTGCGGCAATAGAATGAAAAATTTAAAGCACAGATTTGTGCATAGTGAGCGAATGGTTATAAATACATAAATATTATCACAATTAAATTTTAGTTAAAAATTAGAACACACTCTCTATCCATCTGAGGAATGGAGATCTGGAACAGTGGGGAGATGAGAAGACTAATAACTTTTCAGACACAGTGTGATCAACTCATGCAAGACAAAATATAGCATAGTTTGTGTCATAGCAGAGGCTTGGAACCTGTGATTGGAAAGTTCTTTCCAGTTCCATTATTTTCCGAGTCAGGTACTTCTGCCTTAGTCCTTGAGTAGTATAGAAGTAGGAACCAAACTTAGTATGTTTATAAAAGAACTTTTCTATCTGGAAGCCGATGAATTTTGAATTTTAAACACGTCATCAAAAGTATCATGCATATTTCTTGCATCACAGATCTCAGGTACATTATCTGTGATGTGAAAAGAAGGGCATCCTTTGGAATGAAAAGCCTGGTGCAGGCCTATTTATTTCTGTAACTTCAATTTTATAGTTGTTAAATGTAGTGAAAGGCTGCTTTAAATAGTGACTTTGATGCTCTTAAATTAGTCGATAGTAAAATATGAACTGGAATGACATTTTTTAAAAGTCAAAGCATTGCTGACTTTTGGTGGAACCCAAATTGATGAACTCCTGGTAAAATATATTTATCTCATTATTAGACTTTTGAGACACTATAACACTTGTAGCCTTAAAACATTCTTGCAGATATCCTGCTGATTTAGTAATACAGGCAATAGCAAATATATTTAAAAAAAAAAAAAAAAGAAAGAAAGATACTGAACTCTGAAGAGCATCCACTCTTCGCAAATATTTTTACAACCTACCGTTTTTTTCTATATTTGCTTCACTTGTCTGTTTTTCTTGATCTTTTCTCTTAAACTACACAGTTTAAGTGTAGAATTATGTAAAGCTGTGGTCAGATGAGTAAAGCATGCACTTAGAACTGTGGAGTTTGAAAGTCCTAGCTCTTGAAAGAAAAATCACTTCAAATTCCTGTGCAGGTTTAGATGACAAAGCTTGTTTTTAGGTGGCAAAGTTTGCTTGACCTGCTGGCAGAAGCACACAAAACAGCTGCACTATTTTATTTGAAAAGTTTTATAAACTACTTTTAAAAAAATAAATTATTTTTATTAATAGTCAATAGCAATGATCATGGTTTTCATTAAATCACAGAATTTTTTTTTAAAATTTCACCTCTATATCTGTGAAATGATCATTTCAGTCGTCTTCTGTGTCTTATATAGGTAATATAATAAGGCTTTTAAATATCGTGGTTATCAAGGATATGAAGATACATGATTGCACTGATTTGTTTACAAATGTGTTAACTGAACAGTACCTTTCTCATGAGGGCAATAATTATTTACCTCTGTAATACATTTAAAACATGATAGTGTACAGGACAGGCTTAGAACCTTCCAAAAATCAACTAGAATAGAATATATGTAATAAATGTATACAAATATATTTTTAAAGTATTAAATGTATTTTTAAAACTATTTTAGGATGTAGTTTTGCCATTGAGTCATATTGCTACAGAAAAATTATAAAAAAGAAAAAATATAAAGTAACAATTGACACTTTTCCATTTGCAGATGAGGTGAAACTAATTGTGCACAGATTCTATATATGTCTGGTAGCTAACTAAAAAAAATCTCTTTTCCTAAATGGTATAATAATGATTTTTTTAAATAATTGTATTTCTCTGGAAAGATTGTGGGTTTTTAATGTGAAAGTGACATATACTGAGGTTCAAAGCAGAAAGCTGAAATGAGCATAAAGAATGTGTGAGTAGACACTAACTTTGATGAGAAACTGTGAATTTCCTGGGAACTGTTTCTAATTATTTTGATGACGTTCAGAAAATTAGCTGACACACTAGTAGAAACGTTTTTTTCATTCACACTTACTTTCATGAATAAGGAACATTGTAGCACAGGAAAGCACCAGTTCAAGTATACTGTGAGAACTTGTTCTTGCACTAGGGAAAGTTAAAATTATCTTCAAAATTATTTTACTTATATTGGAAAATAAATTTACTTAAACTGGAAATAAAAGATTATTAGGATATTGATGACATAAACAGCCATGATATGAAGTATGGAAATAAACAGCTGATATATTGAAATACACTTTTATTTTAACTTTGACTACATCACCAGTTGTTTCATGGGATTTTTTTACTGTTGAAGAATGCAGTGATTATATAGTTTATTATTATTTTGAGTTTGTTTTTAATATTTTGAAGATGTGTGTAAATATGAGCTGTTAATCAAAACCATGTGGCTAGCATTGACTTGAATGCTTAAAAAAATCCTATTTAATTCTCATACAATTTCATACAAAAATTATGGTATATCCTTTGCCCCGAATGAGTAGTAAAGAGTTTGGATTTTCAATATAGAGAAAGAACTTGTCTTCTGACGAGAAAATGAAATTTTTCAGAACAATTTTAGGCCTCGAGATATTACCTGAATATGCCTCATTTCTTCAGATAGAGTGTATAATCTATCCAGACCAATTATAGTAACCAGGCTGATGGGTTCTCTCAAAAGTGATCTGTGCTTTTCCCTAATCCCTTTACTGGGGCACAGCTTCTTCACTAGTGGTCTGACAGGTAGTCTGCCAAAAGGAAAGCATTTTTAAATGGCCATTAATTCCAAAATGCTTATCTCCAATGGACAGAGATTCTTTCTGCAGTCAGTTGGGAAAAGGGATTGAAGTCTGCTGGACTGAACATTTCTACCTCAGGAATCCCCACTGCACTGATACTGGGTTGAATCTCTCTCATTATTACTTCACAATTGAGATGTGGGTCCAGGAGGGTCCTTGCCAAGATAAATACTTACTTTTAACAAAAGTACTAGTGGCTACAAATTCTATCTGGCACTTCCATCTAGACTGTAGACCTCACAGATGAATGGGGGATGTGGTTAGACCTGAACCAAGCAGAGGGGGGAATTTTTATGAGCAAGTAGTATGTCAGCTGTGGAGTATTATTCCTTCTCATGTTAGGCAGTGTGCTTACCTTGTTTCAATAGACCACATATAATTCCATCAGTAAAAATGAAAATTGTCAGGTTTTTAGTTTGGAAAAATCTTGTAGAGTACCTACAAAATTGTGTAGAAAGTTGTTTTTACATGATTTCCACTTAAAATGATGATAGTTAATAAGGTGCACCATGATCACAAAGAGTCCAAGCAATAATGAAATTGCTGTTGCAAGTATTCAATGTTGGTATGTTAAGGGATTTTATTTTTTTAAAAAATATCCTTTTATTTTCTGTGGGATTTGTTATTTTAGATTCCAGAATTCTTTTAATAGAGACTGAGAATCAGTTTACATGTGTGATGAAAAAAATATTTATGCCTGTCAGAATTCATATGCAGTAAACGTACTCAGATTTGCAGATCTCAATTTTCCGATTTTTTAGGATAATACTTTAATTACTAAAATAGTTTAAGACTTACTTCAGTGCTCATACTGCCTTAATTCAGTACACAAGTAGGGCAATTGATGTGAATCCCAACATCTGGCAATCAGAGTGCTTTAATGAGTTACTTTTTAAAGAAATGTCTGTCTGCCGGAGGGGTCTATAATGCAATTAGACACATTAGCACTTTCTCAGTCATTTGGGGGTATTTTTCATGAGAAAATGTGATTGGTGCAAGCTGTAAAATGTTTGCACTTTTGGAAGATGAAAAGTCATAACACATTTACATTTCAGCTTTATAAGGAGGATTTAGTTAGAAGGATGTTATGTAATACATTTGTTGCAATTTCTTAGTATCTGTTTGCAAGATGCAGGAATTTTGTCTCATGTGCTAAACTATCCACAATAGTCTACAGAGTTATAGGCTTTTTTGGCCAAAATTTTGGTTTCACCTACAAAGTCACGAAAAAGATTGTGATTAATAGAATAAACAATTTTGAATACATAGGCTGCTAATGAATTAGTTGGAGTCAACTATCCAAATTTAAAGAAATTCTTGAGAAACATGGAAACATCTGCATATCATTCTTTGCAATCTATGATACAATTGGGAAAGGATTCAATTATTTTGATTTTTAAGTTTTTTTTTTTAATTGGTTTTGTTATCTTAGATGTATTTTATTTGATTTGTTAAAGTACTTGTTAATTTTATTCTTAAAGTACATAAGTAATTTTAAAGTACATAAGTAAAATTTCATAAGTAAAATTAAAGATTTTAATACACAGCAATAGTTTAGAAGATTCATATTTGTATCCACATCCTAAATCTCCTGAATATTCAGTGGTAGGTGTAAAAAGTAATCCTTTTGTTTCACTGGAAATTGTGCTGATATTAATGCTGAAAATTCTGTGTTCATGCTGTGGCTTTTGAGAACACCTAACTTCTAAGAAATTTAGCTTGCATGATTAAGAACTAAATGCTTACAAATGTAAGTTTAAAGATGTACATTTATATGTTACTATATGCATTTTACACATATTGTAACTTTTTTATATATATATATGTACATGAGGCAAGTGTGTACAAGGCTAAGATTGTGTGAATAAAGCTTTTGACCTGTAAGACAAAAGAAGAAAATTAAGCTTAAAAACTACATTGAATATTTGTATAATGTGACACCATATAGAAACCTACTTGCAATTATTCCATTAAGAGATAAAACTATTGTCTTCAGAATTTATATAATTTAAACTGGTGTTACAGAGTTTTTATCACAGCATTTTAAAATAAAATCAGTTGTGTGAATAAAGTGGAAATTTGATTTTTTTGCAGTTGGGTTTCTAAAGTGTTAGGACAGGTTCTAATTGAAACACTGGACTTCACGTGTTTCTTGCCAACAGCCTATGAATATAATTTCTGCTGATTTAAGAATCTGATGTCAGGGCAGTAAGTATGCAATTAGCTTTAGTTTAAGTGATAGCAACATGCTGTAAATAAGATTCTTAATTGTGTTTGCAAGATTAAAATTCAGTCGCCTTGTTTTTTCCCTTACTTCTTTGGTGGCTTTGTGGTATATTCGCATTGCTACCTCTAAATGAATGTCAACTTGTTTTACCTCGACTGCAGCCAATCGATACTTCATTAGGCTGAATTGTCTTGTGCCCATGCAACCTTGAAGCTGTGGCTTAATTACCACCCGTATTATGCAGTGGTTCAGAGAGCTGTGCTCAGCTGTGTCAGTTTTGAACAAAAGCCATGCTGTTGCCTGTATTTAGGAAAAATGGACTTTTGAACTAAAGAACTATAATATTTTCTAAGTTAACAATTCATGATGATAACCTCTTTTATAATGTGTACATCAGTTTTCAGTAAGTTTACATTTGAATAGATTTCTGCATATTGCAAAACTTTAAAAGACAAGTACCTTCGCTTTTCATGTTCAACCCATCGTTGATTTAAGATAATTTTAAATTAATGGCAAAGTAACGTTCATCTGAAAGAGAAGACAGGAGAAAGTGCAGTCAAATGGCAATCATGACAAATGACATCTCTTGTCTGAGAGTCATTTTTCCTCACTAGACTGATTTGTCATCCCCACTTTTGACATTTTTCATCCTGCTATGAAATCACATTGACAGAATAAGATATTTCTACACTTAACAGTGGGCCATAGAAGATGGTTCTCTGCCTTCATTTATTTTTTGTATTACATTTAAGGGTTTGTAAAATTTGTAAGCAACTAAATTCTGATGACAAATTTCATGTGCTTTATAAAATATAAAGTTCACACTGCCCTATAATCATAAAGTAAATGTTGCTGTTTTTGCGTCAGATCATTATACACCCTAGAGCAAAACAAACCTCTCTGTGAAGAAAATTTTCCATTTGGGAGTATTGTCTTGTTCTAAGACAGGATTATCAAAACCAGTTGTAACAATGAGTATAAACTACCTGACTTTAACATATTGTGTCCATTGCCTTGGACAAGTCTAAAGACCTGTGGATAGTATTTGCAGTTTCTTACTTCTGAACCACAAAACGTAAGGCTCATTCACTGCTGAGTACATTATGTCCATACAAATAGATATAGTTAGCTTTTCCCTCCATATAATAAAAACTATACAGAGGTCAACAGCACTTTCTTTTAAGTTATGAACAAGGATAGACTCAAATACAGTCCAGAACTGTAATTCTCAGAGATCGCATAAATGCAATCGGAAATGTAGTGATTTGTACCAGTGGCACAGACTGTGATTCTTCTTTTTTGTTTGTTTGTTGTTTGCTTGCTTGTTTCGGTTGGTTGGTTTTGGGTTTGTTTTTGTCAACTGTCTCCTGATTATTCTTCTGTAGACAAAAGCATACATAACAGTATGTAACTGCAGAACCCCCTGTACTGAATACTTTACTGAAGGTGAAGGATTATCACCACAAAACAGGAAGGCTCTTCTTTTAAGAAACCATGTTTGGATGCTCAGAGCCTGACATTCCCCTTTGAACTTCTTTTACGAAAATCCAGTGAAGGAAAATGAAAGACTACTTCTTGAGAAAATCTTTTTTTGATTTGTCTGGTTGTTGTGTTTTATGAATCAGATTTGTGGGTAGATATCACTGTTAGTGCAGTGTCTTCCAGTGTTCACATCAGACGATCAGCTACTAGTAACCTCTAACGCTGTTTCTAATTATCAGCATGTTGAGAATTTTCACACCCTTTATAACATGTAAATGTAACTCGTTATACATTCCTTCTGTGTACAGTCTAGTATACATCAATTGATGATCAGGCCTATAAAACATATCAGAATTTGTACCAGCAGTGTGAGCCTGTACCTTCATGCCAATACTCCTGTATATTATGTTGTATATTTGTATGTGCTCTCTCTTCTATTATAGTAAAGTATTAACAAACAACTTTCAGTTAATTACTTACCAAAATTTGTATAATGCATCAGATTTTTTAAATTATTATTTTCCTTTTTGAATGAAGGTGACCACCTTTTGGATTCATATTTGTTGCAGACTTCAGCTGACTCAGTTCTTATTCTTCATCCACATCTATCTTCTAATAGATTTCAGGCAAGGTTCAAATCATCGTCTTGTGAGAATGAAGATGACATCTCTGCAGAATTGGTGCTTGTCTTAAGGAATGCAGACACAAAACATGTAGTCTATAAAAATCCCTCTAACCTATTACAAAGAAAGAAAAGAAAGAAAGAAAGAAAGAAAGAAAGAAAGAAAGAAAGAAAGAAAGAAAGAAAGAAAGAAAGAAAGAAAGATCTCCATATGGATCTAAAGCAAGGCATATTTGAATCTGTGTGATGAATTACATCTGTTCATAAGAATCTTTTGAGCAGCTTGTTTAATATTAAAATGTTTATTATTTACTTGCAAGATTTCAGGAAATTAGTTTCCTACATAACCACGCTGCTGTATAACATTCTGCAACCACAAGCAACCAGGAATATGGCATATAGTAAGTTCACTCTTCAGTTATACTTTGTGATGACCTCTCTTTAGTCTCATAGTTTCCTCCAGTGGCAGACCAACTTAAAATGGTAAAACTTTTCCCCAATACACTATAAGTATGTTGATAGCACTTGTCATTCATTATAATACTATGAGGGAAGAGAATTTATGTTGTAAAATGATGAAATATGATGTTCTGTACTGAAATAATGTGTCCATCTCAGCATTAATCCAAGTTCAATCTGGGAGGAGCTATGAACTTTTTTTTTCTTTTTAATGATTCAATTATTGAAGGCAACAAAGAACCTGGTCCTGTTTCCTAGAATATTAAACCACTTAGGACACCCATATAACATTGAAGACCAAATATGAGTGTTTAAGGACATGTTTTACCAATACTAAATTTACTGTCAAGATAGATTTTTTATAAGTCAGTTGCATTATATCTTCCAAATCAGTTCCTGAAAAGGTAATGCTATACTGATCAATATTTACCTGGAAAACATATGTTCTTCAAGGATGAAATAATGAAAGGCTCTGGATTTACACATTTTCCTTGACAGAGGGCAGTGATTAGTAGGGAACTTTGATGACTGAAACACAAGCAGTAAATGATAAGTTGTCTCTTGATTTTGTGATATCCATATGTGTATATGAGCTGTTACAGTTAATCGGAACGCAAAGGACCAAATTGAACTGGAGACAAGTGATCTGGTAAGACTGGATGATACGGGGCAAAATTCATAGTTACTGCCCTAGTTTACTTAATGGACAAAAGAAGGCATAAACCCAGCCACCCACCCCTATATACATTCTAACAAATAACCCGTAACTTGTATTGTTTTCCCACATTTCTTTGCTTGCTAATAAGACAAAATAGAAGACTTATGATTCATTTTGCTTTTACTGATCATCTTCTTCATCAGAGATGAGAGTGAATTCCATGAACTACAATTCAACAGGAACCCACATCACTCTCATGAGTGTCAGATGTGGCCTCGTGTGACCCCTGGAATGTAAAAGCAGGGCAGCAGGGAGTAGGGAAGATATTTCCTTATGTATACAATCATGATGAGAGAGATATAAGATACGTTATCTCAAGGGATTGACTGCAATTTAAAACTATTAGGGTGGGGGAAAGAACCTTCAAATATTTTTGGAGTGGGAGAAAATGTTTTTGAGGGAATAAATAAAGCATTAAATTTGCTTTGTTTCTGAAAAAAAGATAATAGGGAAAGGATGCCATAATACTTTGTAAACACTTGAAGGTGTATTTATAAATATTAATCTAGAGAAAATGCATAAGAAGGAATGAATATCCATAAGCCAAAGTAAATCACATTAGAACTAGAAACATGTTAATTTTATCTAAAAATATTGCTCTGGCAAAACTGAAGCTGTAATTTAAACTAATCCAGGTTACTGATCTCAAGATATGGTTAACTGGGTGAAAACTAAAAGGCAGTTGTGTACCTTAGGTCAGACTAGATAATTTTAATGGTTCTTTCTGAGTTTAAAGTATACGAATATATGAATCCAACCCTCCACATTAATTCATTTAAATACCACACAAAGCCTCTCTGTTGGCAATGATAAACTACATTCACTCCCAAGTACATTGAAATATCTTCCTGAATGTCTCACTTTAAACTCCCTCACTCAAAAACCAAAATAAAATAAAAAAAGTTATCTAGTTGCAAGTTGATTTCAGGATATAAACCTAGAAATATAAATTTTCATTATGATTTATTTTTATTACATAGCTGTCAGTAAACTACAGAAATAGACAATAGTCAGGAGTAAACAGTGCAAGTTGAGACAAAATAATAAGGTTATTTCATCTCACCTGTCAGACAGGAATGTTTTTATTATTGCAAAAGAAGAATGTTCAAGAACATGTTAAAACATTAGAATTATATTGTATACTTAAGAAATCTTGGTAAACAGAAAAAAATTATTCAGAATGTATGTTAACTATAGTACATCTTCAGTTAAAACATTGAACAACAGATTTGAATGAAATGTCAACATGCAATTTCTAAGTGCGAGAATGCAAATTTTTAGCCTTGAAAGCAAAAATGTGTTTAAATCATATAAAATTAGTTTTTAAATATATAAATAGCATAATTTGCAACCAAACTTTAAATTATAAAGACCATGATAATGTTTTTCAATATCAATTATAACTCAAACACAGTTTATTCCCTGATATTAAAAATTTAATATAAAGTTTGCTGTCATTTTACAGGGCTATTTGTTTGTTTTCATTTTAAAAAAGTAGCAATGAAGTGTCCAGCAATTATTATTATATTTAATAATTTATAACATTGCAGTTAGAAAGAGGTGAACAAGGCTGGATATAATAAAAACTCTCATTGTTTCATACAGTTTAAGGCCAGAAGGTTCAATAGACCATCTATTCTGACCTCTTGTATATCACCTGAGATAAATCCCCAGTGAATCCTAGCTCAATCATATACAAACTGTGCACTAAACTACTTTCATTTTTAGGGCCTTAAGTGAGTACTTTTCATTTAACTATGAAATTATTTCCAATTAACTAAATAATTTTCTTTGTTCGTCTTTAGAACTTCTGGTTCTATTGTAGCTGGAGGCTGATCCACTGTAAAAATGGTTCTTTCTGGGTGAAGTCTCATGCTTTAAGAAGACTGGAATATGACATTAGTTTCCAGTGCTGGGTGAGGATATGAAGCCACTGTGGAATCTCATTATAAAGCACTATTCCAACCAGTTTTGATCATATACTATGTTTCATCTTTTTTGAGTTATAGAAATAATGGAATCACGGTACCCATTCCCATGACAGATCATGGTGGAAAGGGTACGTGCTTTTGCACATTTGCAATCCACGGATGGACTGTAGAGCCTCATTCCTTGTGGGGCTTTCACAATACACCAAGCCTTTAGTTGTACGTTAGTACCCTCATTGAATTTCACCCATCGCAAAGAAACTTTTCCAGACCAATTTTGCAACCTCTAGTTGCTCGGCATCTTGGCCTTCAGGTGGTCTTAAGCTCCTAAAAGGTCACAAAGCAGAAAAATTTTTGGAATGGAGTTCTGGGTGTGTTCAGATGAGGACTTTGAGTATGACTGCATTTGATAATGAAAAAGACACTAAATTATGAAGTCAGTAGAAATTTAGGGAAAACTGTCTGTCAGAATAGTTTTATGTGTTTCAAAACCTTTTTTAATGTCCAACTTACCTGAACAAAATTGCATTTCTCCAGTTTTGTCTGCGTTTGTCATGAATGATAAGGTGTTTTTTACTGGTGCTGATATTGGTATACATACATAATCAATATTATGTATTGATCCCTCCCCTCTCTTCCCTTCCCTCTAAGATTATAGGGGCAAAATTACTAAAAATATGAACAAGGCCCTGATCAGAAAAAGACCATCTTCAACTTTTGAAAGATTTTTCTTTTTAAAGATGTGTTCTTTAAACAATTGTTGCAGTGCGAGCACCTATGGACTATGGAACTTGCTGGGGCTGATTGTGTTGTATTTATGATCCCTCATTTTCATCTTTCCTGCTATTTCTTGGCTTGTTTTGTTTTCCCTAGTATATAAAACAATCTCTAAAAACAGTTTTAGAGAATTGCAAATATATTTGTCTTTTAAGACCTTTCTTTTAAAGTTACCTGTGAACTGTTGCATTTGATTGCTGTCCAACTGAATCTGTAGAGGCAGTAGGGTGTCCAGACTCATTGGGTCCTTTTATAGTGTATTTCATTGTCAATATTTTTCTTCCCTGTTTTTAAACTACAGTTGAGTGAATATAAAGCTGATGGACGACATTCTAAAAATGGAGACTAAGAAGACTGGTAAGCAGTGTTCAACATATTAATTCTAGGATAATCATATGTAAGGAAGAAATATGGAAATACAGCGATGATTTACCAAAATGAGTAGTATATCTTGTAATTCAGCTTGTCACATGGTGCTAGAGTCAAGAAAATAAGGAAACCATCACTTAGGTATTTAAGACTAAATTCTGCTTTTGGTTTAAGCAGCTGGATTTAAATGACTTATTTATACAAGGGCATTATTAAACACTTTGAGTGGCTTAGTGCATTGGAAACCATAGGGAATAAAACACCATATGAAATTTGATCATCATACAGGCAGTAGATTTTTCTGCAAAAAATATAGAAATATTTAAAAGGTTTAGCATATCATGCAGTATCAGGTGAAGCAGATTCTGAATTGAAGTGTTAGACTGGAAGAACTGCCTTAGAAAAATAAAGATGTACAACATCAAGAAGATCATGTTGATTCTCGTTCATTGATAGTAAGCATGTTAGACTCAATCATTTAAAATAACAACTTAAGTAATTTAAAAAATAAGTAATAATATTAATTAATTAATAAGTAATCTTAATCTTAATTTGTGTATGTAGGCAAGTAACACTTTACTGTAGACATTTGACTTGGATGTCTAAGCTATGAGCTTTCTCTCCTAAAGTGCTATATAAAGCTAATGGAGAGAGCCATCTCCAGAAGATCAGAATTGAAGCCTATTTTTATACTCTTTAGATCACTTTCTGAATGAGACTTTCTTTTCCATTGACTGCACAAAAACTTAGATGCCTGCAGTAGGTGAAATGATTACACCTGAAAAAGTTACAATTATTAATGCTGTATATTATAATTTCATCAAGGATGGAAATGATCAGTAATGGTCACATATATTCGCAGATAAGAGAACTCAAGTGATGGTCAAAACATGCTGATTTTCAAAATAATTTTACACTGTTCAGAAGTAAGAATGTAGGAATATGTTATTTAGGTTGGAAGAGCTTGACTGTTTTGTGAGGTTTAATTTTTAACAAACTAGCATTTAAATTAAAATTGAAATAAAGTTTAATATGAAGTTCTAAGATAGTTTAAACTTAAGAAGTGCTGTTGGTGACTGTGAACAACTCCAAAGAAACTTATTTCTATTTTTTTATTCCCTTCAATTGTAGAAAACTCAAAGCCTAACTAAGTTTGCAAACAATGATTCAAGGTATGAAGTATGTTCCCTTGCTAACATTCTTACTACTTCAGTGTCAGCTTGACAGCTGACCCTCAAATTAGAAACCTATGTAACAAAGTCAGCATCTAAAAAATAACAACACACACACAAACTAGTTTCTTGATCTTAATTTCTAGTGTAATATACTGCAAACATACTGTACATAACCTCCATATTTCTTCTATCTGAGGTTTTTAAAGAGTTTGAGGGGTAGTAGACATCATGCTTTATCATTCAAGTCTACTTGCCCAGGTAAGTGAATTGAAATGCTTCCTTAAAGCTTACTTCTTAAACTTTCTTATCAGGAAAAGAGCCTTCCAGTTTACAGATTGAATTCACAAAACATTGAATGCACCCTGAGAGAGAAAGGAACTTAAGCCCTTATTATGACAGATCCAAATTACTTGCTGACCTTGCCTCTGTCTACATTTTAGATAAAACAGGCATAATTCTGTACTTCTTTAAAGAAAGTTTGTGAGAGTATCACTACTAGTACTTTTCTGGTACCTAGATGATGCACAGAAGTGTATGGATCTGTAACTGCCTCAGTAGTAATTTCCACTTCTCTTTATCCCATGGGCGATGAGCTGATGCTTTTAACTCCAGAGGTGACCCAAGCAGGCTTGCCTTCTTGGCTTGGAAATGCTGCTACCAACAGTCTTGGGCTCATTCACAAATCATTGCATAATGCAGTGAGAGAGACAGTGTTTTCCCTCTGTGGGTTGCACCTCATAAAATACAACAGTGTATTTCCCCATAGAAGTTATTTCCATGTGTTATAGGTCTATATTCTGACACTTATGGGTACAGCTCACTCAAGAATCACTTAGGAAAATGTGAATAAATTAAGATGAGAACTCAGGTATTGTTTGTACAATAACCTGACACTACAAAATGTACTTATGGGCATATTTACTGTGTACATAATAGTTCTAGTGTTGACTTTTAACATTCTTACTTGATGACAACTGTCTCTTTAAGAATTTGACATTGTATAATTTGGGACTGAAGATGATAGAGCCATGTGTGGGAGATGTTGCTTGTTTGTGTGGTAAGTGGAGGACTGTGCTTCTGTAAGCTTCAAAAGGTCAGAACTTGATTTAATAAACTTATCTTCCCAGAAAACAAGCTTTCTTCTTGAATGTGTAACATTGTTAGAGAACTGCATGTCTAGAGACATTGCTAATAAGCTTGTGAGACCTTTGGCTGTATGCAATGCTGTCTTTAATAGTCATACCTGACTTTAAATAAGCCAATATCCTTAAAATGGTATTGCCTGATCTGTAGGCTTTAGATCACCTCTGCCTTATGCAGTACCACTTATGAAGGTGCAAACCTGGGATTCCCATATATTTCATATGCCTTTATGCTCTACTCTAGCATATCCTTTTATCATGGGTTTAGTAGTGCCTTTGTTAGTTGGCACTAATAAAACCTTACAATCCCTCTTCCATTTCTTGCTCACTAGCCAGCAGCACTATAGTGTTACTGCTATAAATGTCCTTAGCCTCTCTGTATCATTTCTACTTTTGCCACACAGTAATTTTTCAGCCTACGTTGGCTAGATGACAGCACAAAACATCCTACTCAGGGTATTCTTTATATTTTCCTCAGGTCATGATGCCTCTGAGGCAAGGTGATTATTGTCCACTGGAATATATTATCCTCAAATCCTTGGATGACCAATAGGACTGAAAGTACCTTCTGTCATGAAGCTCATCTTTGATGTTCTCTGATAAGACACCTATCTTCTTGTTCATTGGACTCTGGCCACTCTCAGCTTCTATGGCTTCATAGGCAGTATACTTGGGATGAGAAATCATTGCCGGGGTAGGCACAACACAATACTGTGTGCATCATCAGTGCATCTATGTGACATAATCCTTATTTTTGCCAGTATAATGCCTAATACAGAGGCGTGTGACACTAGCAAAACATACTACTTTTTCTGCCTGTTCTAGCAGGCTTCAGAAGATGATCATGGGTGCTCAGACCAGTTACATTGTCTAAATAAGTGATGACCACACATTCAGGATTTCTAGATTTTTTTTTTATTTTTTTTTTTCCCAGTTAGCTCAAAAAGAAACCTTTCCTCCTGAAGCAAGGAATTTCTAGAGCAGGTGGATGGATATTGCCTACAGAGATGGTGAGACTACCACAGCAAATGCTGTGACTTACTGCACCCTCTGTGATCTTTGTTGGGTCAGAGAAGAGAACTTTTTATTAAAAACTGTTTATAAACTAACCTAGGAAGCCAGTCCAGGACATCACAACACTTAATGATGGTTTTGGAATCCAGGAGAGAAGACTAATCAACAAAGACATCTTGATATATGCCAGTATCAAATTATTAATCATATCTAAATTAAAACATTATGGCCATCAGGTCCATGTGCTTTGTTACATTACATGCTTCCCTCTTACTTGTTCTCATCTTCTTCCAGATGGTTGACCAAGACAAGGACTATCTGAACTACCACAGAAACTTCATAAGATGGGACTGGAAAAGTGGGCAAAAGGAGGAGAGAAAGCTAGACCTAGTCTCTTTCTACGGTGTGATTAGATCCCAGTGGACATGCCCTGACGTTCCACATTCTGCTGGTTCAAAGTCCTCCTTCAAACAGTTACAGACATATGAGGTGTCAATTATTTTTGATGTGTAGTACTTAGGGCCAAAACACATCCATCCCAGATTAGGTTAGCCTGGAGTGCAATAGACTCTAGACTGGATCTCGGTTGCCTGCTTCAGCATATTCATTGATTTGCAGATAGGACAATTTGAGGAAGTGCTATGCGCTTGGAAGGACTCTGCTAGAGCTAAAAAAACCCCAAACCCTCAGCTGGACCCATCATGAACTGCTACTTTTAATTAATTTATGAAGCCACCCACATCCCATGTCCTTGGTATGGAGCAGGGAGAAGGAACTGAGGTTAAGGAGAGGTAGCAAATATCAAACTCTCCACAGTTTTCAATAACACTTCCAAAATACTTGCATGATTATGAACTGGAGAAGGACTGTAAATAGATTGGGGGATACTCTTGCATATGGCTAAATAGGTAGTTATTTTCCTGGGACAAGTCCTGTGACAATGGACAGGTCCAGGCAGTGTTTTTGAATACCACATTTAAGATTAAGAGTGTGTCAAAAGCAGTTATGTCCAGATACGCGCAGGGAGAAGACCAGAGTTACAACTGGCAGAACCACAAATTTTGAGAACCTTCGCAGGATGGTACAGGATTGTGGTGAACAATGTTTTTCATAGTGTATATCAATGTACCAGATCATTAATTCAATAAAGTGATTTTTCACTGAGACATATTCTGATGGTAACCCCCAAAAATTTATCTGCCTCTTAGGTTGGCTGGGGCATGAGTTCTGGTGCCAGCAAGCTGTGTCAACTGAGATAAAGATTAATTCATTAAGCTAGATAAAATATCACACAAAGAACTGAGGAAAATCTAGCAGTTTAGGCATTTTGACAACTACTATGTCATTTCAATAGAGACAGTCCTGCTACTGTCCTGGAAGTCCTATGGAACCACTGGGTTCAGTTATCATTTTGGCATGTTGTTAACATGAGGAATTTAAGCCAGAGAAGGGAAATAATTTTTAGAGTTTATGAGTTAGCTTTACTTAGGTTTTCCTTGGGTAAATACCTTGACCAAATTTCAAAGGCTAGCTTCAAACACTGAGCTGTATTAGAGCTTAAAAACCTTCCTAGGTATCTCATGTGCTAAGAACTGTTAACAGTCATAAGATGCTGCCTGCTCCCCTATAGTAGTCATATAAAAACATTGAGTAAGTATAACCTAAATATCACTAAGAAAATTGTATTTCATCGAGGGTAGCTCGTATACCATGTTTTCCTCTGCTGAATAGAAGACAAAACCAGGGAACACTCATTGTTAAAAATGGACAGTTTTAGATAGATTTAAGAGCACTGGAGCAAAGAGTGGCCCTCTTGGTCTAAAGAAAGATTTGACTACAACTAGAGTATGTGGATCCAAGAGAAATGGAGATGAAACTTAATCATTTACTCAGGAAATGCTAGCAAAATATAAACAGGATGATGATAAAATAAAACAATAGAATTTTCTATAGGCTAACTAATATGAAGTATTACTATCTATGAGGAATTCTGTAGCATAAAATGACAACAACAAAAATGTGTGGCTCAAATGATATGCTCAGAATATTTCATGTCACCTAATCAGACTGAAAAACGAAGGCAGAATGATTAAAATAAACTACTTTTAAATGAAAAATGCAAAGTGAGTATCTCTGTTATTTAACTGTTTTGCTGGCATACAAAAATTCAGACATAAAACATGGAACCAGGGCTTCAGTATTCTAAACAGATTTGATTTTGGGTTTGGACATGTAAGAGGAAAAGGAAAATATGACAGACTGACAGTTTGCTGGTTTATAATCAGCATATATAATTTTCTTTCAGAATGCAAATATCAGGAAACTGGAGCAAAGGTGATAATGAGGGAAAGAATTATGCGAAGTTTGGAATAATTTGGCAACAGCTTGTGCAAATCAAAAGATTTCTGAGACCAAGTATGGTATCACGCCTTTTCCCTGTATGAAGTCCTAAGCATTTCCATGAGGCACTAGATCTATCCATTTTTCAAAGAAAAATGGAAATCTGTTGCCAAACCTTTTGTAACCTGCCAAGTAGGTTCAAAATGTCACTTGAATAGGCCTACATTGAACTGGCTTGAGTCAGCACTCAAGCCATCAAATCCCTTGACTTGTTTCATGGCCCAGTGGAGCCAAGAAAGACTGAAAAAAAACCCGAGAAGTATTTAGAGGGGAACTTGACCTACAAAAGAGTTGGAGTAAAACACTGTATGGACCCTGATTAAAATTTGTTATGAACCAGATGATTCATGATGTTAAAAGACTTATCTGTCATTATGGCTATGTGGCAATGTAGAACAAACTCAGGATTCATCACTAAGAGATGGAAAGGCTAATAGTGGAACTACACAATGAACAGCAATCATGGATTATTTCTAAGGATAAGCAGTGCTGAAAAAAGTCAAAAGTCTTTATAAAAGAAGATATATCTCTATATATTAAGACATTTGATGGTTAACTTCATGTGCTAGACAAAATACATCTCCAAGGAGGGCACAAAGTAGGTTAAACAGAGGATTTAAACAAGAATCAACTATTCTCTAAGTAGAAAGTGGTGATGCAGGTCAGTTTTTAAGTGGCCTTGACAGTGAACTAAAAGGGTACTTGTGAGATGAGAAAGTTTTGGACCTTGTTGAAAGTCCTTGAGGATCAATTTAGGTTTCTGATGTACTATGCGGTCATGTGGTCACACAAACAGCTTAATTTACTCCTGCTACAATGAGTATTAGCTTTTGCTGAGAAAAACCACAGTCAATAAAAAGACAGAGATATAAAATTCAAAGTGCTTTCTTTAGAAAATATGCAAATATGTGGGTCTGACAATTTAATTCAGCTAGGGAATACTGGGTTTTATTACTTCAGCTGATTCAAAGCTGTAATTCAATTTTTGACTACAAAAGTCTGGTAAATACTGGAAAATCTGGCTGTTATAGGACTTAGATGATGGAAGCAATTCAAAGTTTAAGTTTATTTGGCAAAAATGAAGCACTGCAAATTTTTCTTCATACTACTATGAAAAAAAGTAAGTTGCACTAGTGAGAAATATTTTTTTCTTTTTGTCCTCACCATCACAAATGTGAAGAAGATAATGACAAACAAAGAATACATACTCTAAGAATTTGTTTCATCTTGTTCTAGACCTCAGCATCTCAGTTGGTCATCCTGGGATTCCTTTGAGATCAGTGTAGAGAAATACAAATTTTTAGGGGGTGATTTGTCTTACATAGTTTAGATGTTTGCTATAGGAATGAAATGGATAGCAACCCAAAAGTGCCTCTCTCTATTTGCAGGATAACCCAGACGTATATGACTATATTCTCATATTGTATACTTTTTGCATCCCAGTTCTTCAGTCTCTTATGCATATGTGTATACTATGAGCATTGCTTCAGCTCCTGCATGTTTAGTGGTGTTCCTGCAGTATAAATATGCACCTCAGGAGGCCAGAATCAGGTGCATTCTTATAATGATGAGATTTTCCTTCTAATTTTTTCTCATAAATAGCCTAGTAAAAATCTAGCAAAAGTTAAGTATCTAATTACAGATTCAGGACAATTTGAAAGTTATTCTTTGAAGCTGAGAATGAAAATCAGTGTAGTAGTATAGGTAGTGTACTCACATGGTACTTTGTGTAGAAGCTGTCTAGGAATGCTGAAAGGCTTCAGTTCAAAATACAAAGCATAAAATGATGAATTCAACAACACAAAATAGAAAAGGGAAAACACTTTCAACAAGTTCCAGCTTTCTTGTGAATCCCTATAGATTTTGTGAAACTCCATAAACTTTGAAACAGAGGCCACCAGCCATATTAATTTTGGATGTACTTGAGTAGAAGTAATTAATATAAATCAAGAATATACATATATATGGGATATACAAAGACAGAGAGAGACTGAGAAGATACAAAAGTGTGAAACTAATCTAGTAAAGAAATAAAATATTTCAATTATATAAATAAATCTAACCAGCTTTACTCTGGGGGAGGAGGGGGGGAGGGGGAAGAATGTGAGAAAGATAGTAGAAGTGCACAAAGAAGTTGCATATAGACTTGTTGAGGTATCCCAAACAGAACTCTGACTTTCGATTACCTGCAAGTATAAAACTTGAGTTGGATCCTGGAACAGTGGTATTGGCTGAATATTACTATTGCCAAGCAGTATGAGATATGTCAAAGGCAAGAGAAAAAGCACTTGAACTCTAACTGAAAACGTACCAGGTATTGCAGGAATGTAGAGAGTTGGGGGTTTTTTTGGGGGTAGTTTGTTACACACAGTGACTCTCTGGAATATTTTGTGAGGGGTGACACTGAAACTACAAATAGTAATTATTTAGGCTGTAAGTTCTCTGGAGCAAAGGTTGATTCCTCTTATCTGTTTTTACAGTGCTTGCACTAATAGACACATATTTGTACACAAATACTAGCAGAGTTTTCTTTACAGACTTATATGCATATGCATAGGTATATAAATACACACAGACATATATATGTAACTGTTTTAAACAAACAAGGAAAAGAAAAGAATAACTGATAAATTGGACAATTTAGATAGGATTCCAGGCTTTACTACCTCCTTACTTAGTCACAGTTCCTGAAGGATATGGCATGCTCCCGTATTCACTTGCAGTTTCTGCACAGTATAACAAGGCATTTGCGGTAAGATACATATCTCAAAAGGTTTGGAGTTTGGGAATAGATTCAAACTATTCAGATTTGTTGGTTTGTAAAATTGGTTAGAAATCTCATGAGAACAATGTTCTCACATGAGATTTCTGGTATTTTCTTCTCTGAGTCAGATCATAAATACTGCAAGAACAATTTTATTTTTTTTTGTCAGAAGTATTTCTGCAGTTCTGTTCTCAGATGGAAATTAGAAGTAAGGAGGTGCATGAAAATGAATAATAATGGAGATAAAAAGTTAACCAAACACTGTAGAAAGTTTTTAAAGATCAGTTTTAAATTTTGGTAAAGCTTCAGAGACTTTCTCTTTTTCTCCAGTGCCGCTTGCTCATTGAAAGTAATACACCCTCATTTTTTACTCATACTTCACATGTATTGCAGTAGATCACTAATACTCCATCTATATGTATATGCTATCAGTTTATTAAGGTTTCAATTATATAACTTTTCATGTTTGGCCTGTGAATCTCTCTTCGTGCCTTTCAGAATGGTTCTATTCAACAGCTTTTGATCTGCTAGGAGCTTAAGGACTGAGTTGCCACTGATGCTGTTTGCCAGCAGCAAAGGGAGCTCGGATATGGCATGACTTTAACTCCTGACCATGGAGACTGATAGGCCATAAGATATTAAGCTCCCGCCAATTTCTATTTTCTCTTTCAAAGATTGCTAACCTCATCTCCCCAGGGTCTGCAACTCCTGCCAGCCTTTAAACCAGCAGGAGTAATATCTGTCTCTAATTCGTAATTACTAGGGCTCCGTCACAATGAGCTGGATCAAGCATTGTTGGTGCTTGCCTTTATTTAATTAGTGAGTATGTGCATTTGTAGTGGTGAGAAGTACAACTGGATGGAAACGTAACCTCATTGCTTTAAAGTTGTTTTTCTATTTCTCTTTTTTTGTGTTTCTTTCTATTACTATATCCATGATATACAACAGATCATTATCAGTCACATTAATAACATTCAATGCTGTGCATATTTTTCAATAAAATTTGTATTGCAAAAGAAACAAGGATAGCACCTTGTAGAATTGAAACAGACAGTCTGCTCCTGAATTCTTACCTCTTCCCTGTGCCTACTCCCTATTATTAATGTATATTATTACTTCAAGTATGTCAGAAAAAGAGACAAACAGTCAGAGGCAGAAATTTCTCCCTAATTCACTCTGCCTAGCCAGCAAAATGTAACACAAAATTATTCAGGGGAAAAATACAATTTTCTGTCATCTCTGCCATACACTGATAACAAAGCTACAGGCTAATATGTTTTGATATTTTTGTCACTCGTTTATCATGTGACCTTTCATGCTATCATTAATACAGCTGAGGGACAGAGCAGATACACTGAAATAAGGGTGTGGAGAAGTCAGATTGCTTCTCTAACAACTAACGGTCAGTCACAGCAATTTATGCTTTTCTCCAGTATAGCACTGACTGAAGAAGAGAAATTGTTATTAAAATTTGATATTACTGTCTAGGCTCTGCCATATAGAATTTGCAACTTTTAGCTATGATGGGAATACTGGGAGGGGGGAGGTTTAATAAATTTCCTTTTGAATTATGATATTAATACAATACAACATGCTTGCTCAGATATTCAAAGGATATACATGGGGAAAAATAATATTCAGGACACTCCAACACTGGATATTAGTCATAGTCCAGCATTGTTATACCCAAGAAAAGTATTTTAATAACAAGAGTACAATCACCTTGCACTGGCTCAATTAAAATGGTTGGGTTTTGTGGTGGCGGGTTGTTTGGATTTTTTTTTGACAAAATTCCGGCTACTAATAGTGTTGTGTACTATTCAGCAATATTTTCAGGACATCCAAGAAAGTGTAATGTGTCTTTTTTTATGTGTGTATATCTTTTATGATAAATGATACCTGGTTTGAATTTGCATTTGGCTTTACACCATTTCTGACAATGGTCTAGCTTTTTATGTTGCCTGTAGAGTCTGGTTTGTTAAAATTCCAATATAAAACTAATTTATATTTGACATTAATGAGTTAAGAAATGTTTTATACAGTACATCAGAGCTGAGAGAGAACTTTACAGCATTCTAGTAAAAGCAAATTACTTCTGAGTACAACCATTATGTAAAAAATGAAAAATCTTTCACTAACCTAAGCTACTTGTCCTTTCAAAATCCTGTGATTTTTAATGTTTATATTAAGAAAGGATTGAAAATTTAACAAAGCCATTTTTTCTCTTTTACATTCTATTGGGGGATTGTAATTTAACTACTTGGAAGAGATCTTTTTCCTCACAGTGCATGTCTGTGCCAGGTCAGAGTAAATCATTGTATTCATTGATAAAACATTTTTTAAATAATTTAATTATTTTAAACATTAAATATGCTGCAAACTAATCTATTTAAGAATTAAATAATGTTTTTCTTGAGCATGACTTCTTTGGGGAGTATTTTTTTTAAGTGCATTAGAAAATGACCTTTACATGTGAAAGAAAAAAAGTAAGGATGAGTTATAAACAGGAGGATTTTTAAATAGATCCCAAAGAGAGGCTTGCACACTCGAAATGAATCTTTTTGCATTAGATCTGATTGCAAAGTGAAAGTTTAAATATCTCATTTCAAATGTAATGATCTGGTTTATGGAAAGCATGTGCAAATGAATAATTGAAATTGCCAAAATATCAATTGACTTAAATTCGACTACTTCTGTGACTAAATTTGCACGTGTTTGCAGAAGCGAACACTAAATATATTAATAAAAACAGTGGGTGTATTAGCACTACTTAGAAATATGATTTGCTGATTGCATTACTTAATATTTTGTAATAAACAAACCCATAACATGTATTGTTTAACACTTTTAGCATGTTTATTCAAATGGACTGCATACCGTATGCATGTAAATGTTTATATAGAAGCATGTATATAAAGTGACTTAATCTATTTGCAATCTTAGTATCTGATTGTGTGTATGGATAGTAGTGTGAGATAAAAAATGAGAAGCCTGTTAAAGTCATGCAAACTTTAGAACATTCTATAGCAATACTTTTATGGGAGCTGAAGGATTTTTACCTTCTAGTATTCCTGTAACAATGTTCTTAACAATGTTCTTGCTGCATTAATATAACTTCTAATTTGTTGGTAATTAATAATAGTGATCTCTGAAGTAATTAATGAGAAAGAACGTAAGCAGGAATAATCCTGTTAATACATAGAATTCAAAACTGTGTAAACCCATCATAGAGTATTTCTTAATGTGGTTAAAAGACACCTGTAAAAATGTTAGTGAAGTACAAAATAATTACTCAGAAATACTTTTCTGTGCTGATGTTACCCATTAAATTAAAAAAATGTTGTATACTATTCAAATATAAGAAAATTAATTCTCCCTTTTTCTCAAATAATAGCCTTAAAACCAGAATATCATGAAGTGTTTTCTTTTGTTAATGCACACTTTATTAGAGTGTAAGCAAGACATTGGCTAAGTGGACTTCCCTTTTACCTCCCTATCACTAGCAACAGTCCTGACCTGGAGATGCAGCCTCTTTCAGGATAAGAAGAAAATGTGTCCATGCATGCTTAGTCTATGCCGCTCTTGAACAGATTATATATCGAGCTGAATTATATTTAGTTCTTTTTCTTTTTTCTTTTTTTTTGGTCTTTTTTTTTTCCCTTTTTTTTTTTTTTTTTTTAAATCAGAGAAAGTAACTGTAGTGGAGGCTTTGGAGAGGTGTGTTTTTGGCTACTATCAACAAAGAATTCAGCTGGACTGAGAATCTCCAACCTGTTTCATATGATGCTGAAGGGAAAATTCGGAACCTTAATCCTAGAACGATGCAGCCTCTACAGTTACGTATTTTATAATTTACATTTTTCTCAGTCTACTCCTTAATATTGAAATGACAAAGGAAAGAAAAAGATAGAAAAAGCATGAAATGCTATTTTATGAATAGCTTCCTACTGAAGTGCATTAAAAAATACAATATTTTTTTTCCTGCAAGCTGGAATCAATGATACAACATTGTTGCTTGCTGTAAGCACACCTTAATGGCACAAACAGCAGAATTTTGTTGATCTTTCTAACTTTGTTCAAAGTGCATGTGCATGTGTTAAAGTGGAATCACTTATTGCTTTAATATTTGTAATAAATTGATTGCGGAAGAATGAAAAAAGAGCCTTTCATTTCCCACTCTCCTCACATAACGTTCAACGGAAACATACAAATGAACAAAAAAAAAAGGACGAGGGATTTTTAAAGCTGACATTCATGTTTGCATGTAAATAAAGCAAGAGCCACAAACAAAGCCAGCAATCTCACATACTTGCCTTCAGTGGTAAAGGATGGAAAGGCTGCCTGCTACCAATCAGCAAGTGGTTGCTATGGTTACAAGGTCAGGAAATATGCCTTTTCCCCAGTTGTCCAAGGCTTGCACATGTCACTTCTGAAACTATGAATTTTATATACAGGTCAGGAGATGCATACCAAAGAAATAAACAGTGAACTGGACCATAATGACAGCTAACGTTCAAACGTCCTTGAATTTTTTAAATTTCTATCCAAACACATTTTGTCATTTTGAATGGGTTGGGGTTTTTTTTTTGTATAAAATTGGAGCAATTCTTTCCTGTAATGAAATTTTGCAAAGTAGGTACAAACTATGCCTCATTATTATAAGCTGCATCAATAACTTGCCTCAGAAAGATACTTATGTTCTTTCCCTCTATTTTTTTAAACTCTTTAAATTACAGCTTTGGAATATTATAAGAATATAATTTGATGCAACTTAAGAACTCAGAGTAATAACTACGTTCTGAAAAACAGATTTAATAATGCTGTATTTATCTGTAGACAAGATGGTGGTTAAGCTGTTAATGAAATGCAGATGGTCCTGTTTTAAAGTACAAATGCTTCTTTACTCAATATGCTAAGCTTTAGGGGAGTTTTAATATAATCTCTAAAGGTTGAAAATGATATAGTATTTGTAAAATGAGTGAATTGTGAAAGAAACCTTGATTGTTTATGTGTCGTTGAAGAATTTACTAGGAAAATTAGTCAAAGGCCTCTCGGGGGACTTAGCATTTTGCTACAGATAAGGTAGGTCAAGTAAATTTAGTGATGGTTATTAAAGGGTCTGTATTATTTTTGCTTTGTATTCTGTAGTGGTACATAATGATCTTTTCTTTATTTCAAACCTTGTAAAAATCGAGGTTTTATTGTATTAATATTTAAGATCCATGATAATTGTTTCTGAACTTTCAACTGGGAACTGCTTAATGGACTTAACAAACAAAAAGTGAATGACAATTTTGAAGTGATATTTATACAATTGCAGTTTGAATCTTAAGTTATGCTGCTTCTCTCCAAATGTGTATTATATACATGTTATAGCTATGTAATTACATCATGCTTTGTATAGAGTCATTATTTCTTTACTAACTGGGGAATGTACAGTAGAAGTAGTGTGCAGCATTTTAATAACACAATGTGTAGCACACAGAGTTCACAGCACTTGTAATGTTTTTATTTTTTCTCTAGAAGCTGTATATAATTGACATTAAAAGTTAAATTAATAGTTCTTTTTCCTAAAGCTTCCTTCCCACTTTATTTTTCAAAAAGTTCTTAATACAGTATGTCTGTTGTTTTTATCATGCTTTTTTCCCTTGCTACTTGCTGTGGATCTCAAATTTCATTCATTGATGTGAAAAGCCTAAAATAGACCAAAATAGGCAAGCAACACAAAGAGAATATGTTGTTTCTCTTTCCNCTTAGGGATTTTTTTGTTTGTTTTTGGTTACGAAAGCTTAGTCTTTATCTTGATAGCTATCCTTTCCTTTTATTTCTTTTTTACCCCTATTTTTTCCTCTTTTTCTTTTTTAGCAGAAAGCAGCATTCAAATGAGAAACTAAGTACATTTCTTTTCAACAGGCAATTTACCCCATGATGAGATATGCTTTCACTTATTTTTCTTTGACATTCTAGCATCTAGCAGCACAGCAGGTATCCAAAGGTTAGGCTTCAAATAAAGGATAACTGCATTCTTACATTAATAGATGCCATTGTATGAATATGTCATATTATGCCAGCATTTAGTTCCTTTAATTGTTTTTCTAAAATTATACATGATAACAAAGATCTAGACAAAGTGAGAAAGATTTCAAAATTTATTCCTTTATCATTATTGTTATATTTGTGCAGGTTAGCTTTCTCTGTAGTGTTAATTTTTTTTTTATGTACATGTGATAGCATTTGAAATTAAGAAAATATTTGAGAAATTCTGCTAACATTTATAGAATCTGCAAGAAGCATATTTTAATTATCTGCTTGCTACTTGAACTGAAAATAATAGATTCTGATGTTCTACCTGTAAGATTGAAAACTATTCTAAGCAGTCTGTAATATAATACTGTCCTGGGGAAACTGTAAATATAGGTTTTATAGATGTGATTGAAGAATACAAATGTGTGTTACTAAGAACAGACTGTAGTTAATACACTTCTGAACAGTAAGATTAACGACATTTTTCCATTCTTACATAGTTTTACCACGAGACCATATTGTACTGTCTTAACGTACTTTTTTCTCCTTCTGTGACCTTTTTGTATGGCCAAATGAGTCTAGGTTATGTGTCTTGTGGCCTGTGAGCAACCTTGCCCATTAGCCAGTCCCCAAACCTTTGATGTGAACCATCAGCCCTACGATTTCTGTGGTTCATTCATTTTTGTGGTTCTCTAACGATCTCTGCCCTAGCTCTGAATCCTGCCTTTATTGTAGACAGAGCTGACAACAGGCAGCCTTGTCTTTCATTTCCTTGATGTACTTTGTACTGCAGTATGGCTTTTGTTAGTATTGATGCAAACATTACCATAAACCACCACCTAGGGACTAGAAACAATTGACTAACTGTTTTCAAATCCAATACACTTAAGTTGATCAGACACAAAGTTTAAGTACAGTTAGCTATAACAGCACCAAAGCTGTGTGGTCTCAGCCTCTATAGACTGAAAAATAAAGGTCAGTGGAACGAGGATGCTTGTGTCAAGACAAACTGCAATGAAATTTATTCAGGAGGTGAATATTGGACCAAGAACTCATTCCTCCACTTGTTTAACAGGAGAAATATCCGTTTTACTATCAGGACTATTTGAAATTATATCCTTTTTATCTAATTTAAAAGTTCATTCTGAGCAAGAAAAAAAAAAAAGATTGTGGGGAGAGAGCAACCATTTTAGGAGGAAGTTCAGATTGCGATGAGAGGTACGTTTCAAATTGGCTAATGTTAAAATTTCTCAGTTACATTCTAAACAGCAGGCTAACAATCACTGAACTCATTATAACTCAGTATTTCTCCGCATATGGAAAAATTTCAAAGTTAGCATTACTGTAGATGCAAAACTGTGCCTGACCCTTTTTGTATAAGGAGCAGTGGCAGGTCATTTGCTTTTTGAGCTTTGTTAGATCCTGGATTCAAGCCTTTGTAAAAAGGGCTATTCAGATTCAGTTTCCGTATGATTCTTCAAAGATGTCAGTTGTATCTTTGAAGTTTCTTCCTAAATTAAGCAGTTGAGAACTTAAGAAAGTGAAACAAAAAGACTGAGAAAATGAAGTGGATTCAAGGATCCATGAATATTTCAACTGTCATAAAAAGCTTCATATTGAGCATACAGTAATATGATTATTAACCTCCTGATTTTTTTAAGTATGAATATGTTAAGCTATAGTATTTAAACAGTGAATGCAAATGCGTTAAGCAGGAGCTGAAAGAATTTGGGCTTTTAGGGGAAAGAAAGGAGCAGGAAAACAAGAAAGAAAATATTGATGCTTTGATTTTTTTCAAAGTTTTGATGCAGTCATTCATTACTTCTAGCTGATTCATTAGTCATTGATCTAAATTAGTGTACATTACCAAAAAAAACAGTTATGTGATAAATTTATAAAAATCTGACTTCAGAGTTAATGTAATTATTTCACAGGGAACATCTTTTAATGTTAAAATTTACAAGCTCAATTTCTCTTTATTTGTTCTTTTATATAAATGGCAGTAATGCTTTTCGAAGTAATGTTAATCTAGAAATTAATTGCTGGCATTGACTCAAGATTGCTTATATTTATATGCTTAGATTATGTTTTTAATTGTTCTGTTTCTTTTAGTATGAGTAAGCTCTCTGGGGCAGAGACTGTTTTTCTCCTCTGTTTAGGTAAACCCCCCAAACTACCTTTGAAAATGGTAGCAAATGGTAGTAACAATAATAAGACTATGTGATTGTTTTTTTTTAGTATTTGGTTTATATTTTTCAGCAATATTAATTATGTAAAATAATGAACATTTAAAAATTAATTTCCTTTTTTTTTTTCCCCCTTTTTTTTTTTTTTTCCTCTCTTCAATATGGACAGAAAGGCAGGGGACAACTTACCACTGAAAATCTGCAAGGAGAGAGGAGAAGAGACCTGCTTTATTTTCAAGTCCTTCAGCATTTCTTGCTTCTCAGAACAATATGATTTTGAGGGAGAGTAGGCATTACTCTGCCTCATTTTGCTTCCCATTGAATGTCAAAGGAGATTTGAATTAACTCCTTGACTACATTTCAGTTTCCCTTTAACTATTAAAGTCGTCTTCAGTATCTCACACAACCATGTTGTCACTGTGGACACTCCATCGTTTTCCTTCCACTTGTAAATCTGACGTATTGTCAAGCCCTGTTTTCTGGTTTTGGTCTCGCCACCACACCCATTTGAAGAGAAATATTTTGGGGGTTTTTTTCCTTCTCCAGGGGACAGGATTTTTAAGTTAAAAAAGAATGAGATGTTTGAAAATAAGAAATATTCATTCCTGTTGTGACTTATTATCAGTGTCCAGCACTGACTAAATCTGAAAGGGTCAGCTCTTAGAGGAAAACATGATTAATAATCTCAGTATTTCGATAGTGGAACTTTTAGCCCATAAAGAGAAAGAGCAACTATAAGTCTTTGCAGAGTAAGAAACATCTCATCTCTGCTTACAGAAAAAAAACAAAAACAACCAAAAAGAACCCCCAGGATGATTCAGAGGTGAGCTGAGACCTGAAGATTAGGCTGAATAGAGCCAACTCTGATTTATTGTTTATATCACATGATGCCATTTAACCCTGTGCTGGACCCAATTCAGAGCTTGATGTTTTGGGGTGAAGGGGAAAGGAGGATTGTACTGCCCAGCCATTCACTGTCTAATCCCTCCGTGTTTAATAAAGAAGCAGCTTTAAATCTATGTGTATCTGTATTTCTTATGTCTTGTGCATTTTGAACAAAAAGTCTTTGTTTCCTAGTTACTGTTACAGCCTGTATTTAATGATGTGGAAATAAGACAACACGAACACATGCAGTGACAAATTTCATAACTTTGACTCTTAAATAAGACATTTTCTGAGGAAAATGTTCTGACTTTTCATCTATGCACATTGTTTTGATATTTAATATGCTGTAACGTAATTCTGAAACATTTAATACAGCAGCACACTGTTCAAACAGGTCTTTACCGAGACAAAATGATTATTGATGCCAATTATGACACTTTGCTTCAGCGTTTCAGTAATTGCAATATGTACTACAGTCATTTTATAGCTGAAAAAATTATCAGTGATAATTGACTGTGAGTCCTGAACAGGCAGCTTATCCAAGTTCAGTTCAGACAACAAAGGTGCAGAAGAGCCAAAGTGATTTAAGTCCTCAGTTCAATGTGTCATACCCTCCCTGACATCACTTTATTTTTTAACCATCATCCAATGGACCGTATAAGATATATAGGGGTTGATGGCTTTGGCTGCTGAATTTATGAGTAGAATCTCTTGCTGAATTGTCCCATAATTGGGTTCTTAAAATAGATTTTCTAAGATAAGTGCAGTTGTAGTTGTGTATTGTAGCCAAGTTCAGAATTTTTTTCATAAATGTTAACCAGCCATAGGAATTTACAGGGAAAAGTATAATGGCCAGTGATTAATAATGATCATATAGATTAAATGTCATAATTAGACTGGCAAGAAGACTAATAGGTCAAGAAGGAAATAGAATTTTATGAAATTTCATTAATACTAGATTTAAGCTTTGCATTCCAGCATATAAGCTGTTTGTAGTTAGAAATGTTGCAGGATTAATTAATTTATTTCAATCTTTTTGCTAAGAGATGAAAGACTCTGTAGTTTAATGCTGCAGCTGATATTTTTTAATGTATGATTAATGAGTAATTATATTATTAGAATAACCCAGTTCTAGTTAAAACATTTATGTTCCTAATTCATACCTGCATTTTTGTAATGACCTGGTAATCCTTGCTTAGAGTTTAGATTTTATTTTCCTACTTCTATATTGGATGCAAAGTGAGCAGGGTTTTCATTTCCTTTGTTTTGTTTTCTTTGGTTTTGTTTGTTTGTTTTTTTAATCTATACTTAATTCTTTCAGAATTTATTTTTAGTCTAAGTGAGTATGTTGAAACATTTTACTAATTATGGTTAAGTAAAGATATTGCTGAAAGCAATCCAAGTAAAAAGTTGAAATTATATGCAAAAAGCAAAACACAACTGAAATGTTGCACATCTTGTCACAGATATTCAAAGAAAGCAGGACAAAAATATCTACTCTGGTTGTGGCAGTTACCAAAGTCTTTGAAGTAATCTGATATACCTGAAGTCATGCTGAAAAGCATTACCGGTGTATTTCGTACCAGTTAAAAGTATCTGGCAATGCTAGTTTCTTTCATTGATTTAGTAACAGCTCATCTGCATTCGGTGTCACTTCTACATGGCGGAATAGGAAAAAATACACTGAAGTATAACAAGAGGAGGAGTTAAGAGAACAGAGCTAGGGGAAAAAAAAGGCTTTCTGAGTGTGAAGTGGACTTGATCTCTCTCAGGGATACTCCTCTCAACCCACTTTGTGTCAAGCAACTAGCATGGGTGAAGTTCTCAAGTTCTGCAGACAAATGCATCACACTCACATACACAAGTCCTATAGCAGCATTCAATTGGTGCACCTGTATTTGAATTTTTCCCCTCAAACTACCTGAAATAGACTAAGCAGAAGCTTCCTTTTTTTTTTTTTTTTTTTTTTTTTCCCCCTCCCCCCCTCCATTTATCTTTTAATGGGAGTACAGACAGGAAAGAGGAGGGAGGAAGGGAGGTGACAACAGTAGGAGGGGGTTGCAGACTCTGTAGGATTGGCAGCAAAGGTTCATTCACATACGTTTATTCCCCACAAAAAAGAGTATTCAACCACTTTGAATAGATCATCATAACTGCTTGTCTGGTCAGCTTTCTCCTTAGACTTTCAAGTTATAGGGGTCGATGTGTAATCTAGGGGTCTTGTCTAGCTGCCTCTATTAAAAAGTGAGGCACTCAATACCAGCTGCACTAAGCAGGGTGCCTCTATCTGTAATAGTGCCATCAACAATTCTGAAGATGTACTTTGAGTGCACACGGGATAGGCAGACAGACTGGTGCAGCACTGAAATTTCCAGAGCTGGCCACAGCTGATTTTATGCTAAATACACTAATCTTTTACATCAGCTCTAGTCCTTTAATCAGGAAGATATTCATTCATTTATATGCTCCTAGTCGAGGCAAATTAAGTTTTCTTTGATAGTCCTTTTCCCCCTTCTGAAACAATTAGGAGACAATCCAGAGTTTAACCCACACAACAGTACCAAAGGGTGTTTTGGGGGTACAGTGTGTTCTGTCATTAGATTGTTGGGGGTTTTTTTGCTGTTTCTCTTTTTTTTTTTCCTCTATTTTTATAAAAAGAAGTATTAATTGTATTACAGCTGGTGATTAAATAAAAGAAGTTCATTAGTGTCTCTGCTTCTTTTTCTCTTTTTTCTTTTTCTTTTTCTTTTTCTTTTTCTTTTTCTTTTTCTTTTTCTTTTTCTTTTTCTTTTTCTTTTTCTTTTTCTTTTTCTTTTTCTTTTTCTTTTTCTTTTTCTTTTTCTTTTTCTTTTTCAGTAGGATGTGCAGGAAAGGAAGACTGGTGTTAGGAACTGCATTCCCTATCTTGAAAGAGGGGAATTCTCTTTCTGTTTTGAAACAGGGAGGAACACAAGAAAGTGGGCAGAATCCAAAGCCCTAGGAAGCCGAGCTTAGGTGTCTGAGGATCTGGAGGCATTCTTTTTAAAGCAATAAATGTTGCTTTCCTTTGTCAGCATAGTTTCCTAGACACATTTGTTACTGCTGGCCCCTATGCCCTTCTCATCTACTCACCTGAATAAATCTAAAAAGAATGGAGGAAACTAATTGCTGCTTGAATCAAAAAGTCTCATGTAAATTTACTCTTTGTGATATATACCATAGATACAGAATACGCTCTGCCCTCTCCTTTTCACATACCTTGCATCTAGACACACTGTGCATTATTTACTTAATCATCCAGTGAAAAGCTTCCAAGGACAGATGTAAAAAAGGGAGAAAGACAATCACAGTTTTTCCTTTCCAGACTCTCAGTCCCATTTCTGTTTGCTTTTGCTCCTCTCTCTTAAGGCTTAAGACTGTAAGCATCAGGCCCATGTTATAAAAGCTCTCAAGCTTGGAGGCTGAGAAGAATGTGGAAGCTAATAATGACATGGCCTTCAGTGCTTTGTTTGCAATGAACAGCAACAACAAAAGATTCCTCCAATGATCTAAGCCTGCTGGAAACACAGTGCCATTTCTTACCCTGAGATGTGAAGCAAGGAGTGCATTGAGAGTATGTTCTTCCTTTTTAGACTAAGCTGTTTGAATCCTAAGACAATTTTAAAACATGAGAGACTACAGCATCTCATCTAGATCCACATAAATTTGGCTTCACCCTCCCTCCCCAACCCAGGCATGCGCACTGGAGACAAGAACTAGCAGTGTTACAGGTAATAGCAGGCAACTAAATGCTACCTGCCTTTACCTTTTTCATGTTGATCTGCATGAACTTGGCAAGGCCGAGGCTTTGGTTTTTGAAGGAACGATGTCAGACAAAAAACATGAAGCTGATTCTCTATGATATAATACTGAATTTTGAGCTTTAAATAATCATGAACAGGACTCTCAAGCATATTTTCTGCAGAAGAAAGCTTGCCATTTGATTTCAAGGTAGCATATGTGGGCAAAGCGGTCAGCTCGACTGCTAGTCCCCAGTGTGTGTTAGGAGGAAAGCCAAGGTTTGGAATAATATTCTTGGCATTCTGTTTGTTCCTTTCTGCCAGGGTTCACCGAGAAATAGAAGCAGCAGAATATAGGCTGCAGTAGCCTTGAAACTTGCTCAATGCCTGTCTGCTACGTTTTCTTTTGCTTCACTTAAGTTCTGCACTCTGTTCTGTGCAGCTGTGTGCTTTTTGAAGGATAAAGAAGAGAAAGCTTCTTGTCCTCGCCATTAAGAACTTGCATAAATCTCTGTCTTCCTTTTTATCTATCTTTTATTTTGCCTGGATAGCTCTCTAACACTTTTGCTCTGCCACATTTGTCTGCTTTGATATTCTATTTCCTTGTTTGTCTTCCCAAAACTACTGCTCTGTTTGCTTCATTATCATTCGCAAGATGAGAATGTCCTACCCGAAACTAGCCTGTCTGAAAGTGGCATATGTTTTACTGGCCTCTACAAATGTTTGTCCTGTCTTTCCATCTTTACTGTGTTTCACTGTTTTATTACCTGGGCTATTAAGGTCTGATCTAATAAACAAATGTTTGTGCAATGCTGAGTGGCCAAATGGATAATTCTGAACGTAGAACAAGAGTCTTCACCGGAGTTCTCTTTAGCCAAAAGGCACATATGGTAAGTGCTGCAAAATAAAGACAGGAAAAAAACCCAAACCAAAAAAGAGCAACTGCTTAAAAAGTAGCCCACCTTACGTACTACTTAGAAAGCTACAGGCAAATCTCCCTTTTTATGCTGTATTTTGCAGTGGTGTTGACTATTTTATCTTCTTCTTTGACACAAGATATGACATAGTAAAAAAGATATTTTTTAAAAATAGAAATATTTACTGCCCCTACCCTGATAATACCACAGAAAGAACGTAGGAATAACTTTACCATTTCTATCTTAAATAACAGAGTTCTGATTAAATGTATTATGCAGCTCCTTTCAGATCACCTTCCTGTGAGAGAGGGATCCAATCGCGGACTGGGTTACTATTACCTCTCAGGTAGTAAGGCAACTTTGATGCTATTCTGGACTTCTTAACCTTAACCATAATTTGTATTTGTTAGTCCATTCATTAAGGAAAAAAAGGAAAAAAAGGAAAAAAAGGAAAAAAAGGAAAAAAAGGAAAAAAAGAAGGAAAGAAGGAAAGAAGGAAGAAAAGAAAGAAGGAAAGAAAGAAGGAAAGAAAGAAGGAAAGAAAGAAGGAAGAAAGGAAGGAAGGAAGGAAGGAAGGAAGGAAGGAAGGAAGGAAGGAAGGAAGAAAGAAAGAAAGAAAGAAAGAAAGAAAGAAAGAAAGAA
>VXBL01002322.1:432799-454491 GCA_013400195.1 Aramus guarauna | reverse complement strand
CCTTTTCTTTTTTCCTTCCTTTTCTTTTTTCCTTCCTTTTTTTTTTTTTTTTTTTTTTTTTTTTTTTTTTTTACAGAAAGGAAAAGGTTTTGCCAAGAAATACCTTGTTTGAACATAATATTGTACTTAAGGGGATATCCCAGACCAAACCAGGAATGTAAAATTTTAGTCTGATTCTGTGGCCACTGTCAAGCTGACCACAGGTCTTCCTGAGAAATCTATCTGCCGCATATATCTTAGATACTATATGAAGCGATAGCAGTATGAGTGTTATTAATGGTACAAGATTAGCAAAACCTGTGGGGGTGGCTTTTTCTTTCTTTCTTACAATCAGTAGGGTCATGGTAGCAGTGTTCTTTCTTTTTGCCTGGAGCAACTTATACAGTATATTCTACTAACATTTCCTGGAACCTTGTGATACAGAGAACTTTGTGTTGTTGCAGGTGAGGATAATTTTGTTGTTAAACACAGAAATTTGAAAACCCTCATTCCCTGTGCTGCAGGTTAGGAATGTTAGGTATCCTGTATATAGTCCTTATTGAAGCAGGCTCTTGAGACACATATTTATTTTATTTATTTATTTATTTATGCATTTTTCAAGATAAATTAGAATTTCTCCATTGACTGCCATTGGACACCAAGGCGCCTTGTTTCCCTCTTTCTCCCCAGGATTAGACTGGATTCTTTTGTGTAGAAATATCTTATTTGGTTCAGGTTTTTCCTATCCTGAGAAATACAGAGAAGTTTGTTACAAGGCTCTATAGTTTTACATGTTATTTCACATTGTAGCGCGGTTTTGTTTTTTTATGGAGCTAGAACATGAGTTTATCCAGAAGCCTAAGTTAATGAAAAAAGTCTTCTCATTAAACATTGCGTGTTGGGGGGAGCACATGGCTGCTGTCCTCACAAGGCTACACTGTCTACCTATTGATTTTTCATGTCAAATTTAAGGTATGTTTTTGACCTATAAAAACCAAAATGGCATGAGACTTTCACAATAGCTGCAGGCATTTGAGGGACTTGAACTGATATCTTGTAAATCTGAGAGGGAGGACTGGCAGCAGAGTTTCCCTGAAGGTGCCTTCAGCTGTGAACTTATTAAAACCATCTTTGTAGACCTTCAGGGTACTCTGTAAGGCATTTCTCTTTCCTTATGCTTTTGGAAAAGAGAGAGAAGCTTGAAAGGACTGATACTATTTTAGAGAGGCAGCTTTTAATAGAAAATTTGTCCAAATAATTTCAGGTAAGTTCTTTTGTAAGTATGTATTAAAATCAAAATGACATGTCCTATAAAAGTATCTGAGTACTTAAAAACACATTTTAGAAATAACTGTGTACTCTTTGTCCTGATGGTATGTTCTTGCATGCGGGGGGAGCAAAAAAGAGAGAAGAAAAATCTTCCTGATTTCTCCAGACTGATAAAGCTTAACTGCTCTGGGTTGTGGAAATTTAAAGTGGGCTTGGCAGACCATGGATTTGTTGACTCGTCTAGAGTGCTCTATATTGACCCATGTACTACCAAGTGTAGAATAGACTTTCTGAAGATGCTACTCTATCAAAAATAGAAGGTAAAGTGTATCTCTTGACTTGTTTTAGCAAAGTAAAGAGATATACTGGGGAAGAAGGAAACAAGACAAGCAGAACAACTTAATCTGTTAGATTTTTTCTTTAACAGAAAGGTAAATTTCCAAGGAAGACTATCATAAAGTCACTGTTCATTTTACAGGGAGATTGTTTAAGGCAAGGAGGCGAGGAGGAATATACATGTGATTATGTATGGGTAGATGGATGGTAATGTGAACAAATGGGAGAAGCATAGATATCAAATATAAAAGATAAATAGTGGATGTAATACAAGGAAAAAAAGGCAAGAAGAGGAGGAGGGAAAGGAATACTTAATATCTCAAAGGAAGTTTTGTGTGGTAGGAGACATATGAAAGAAAAATGAGATAAAGCTGAGAGGAGAGTGAATATAAAACAATTGCTCTTATCCAATGAGTTAGATTGGCAATGAATTTAATTTAATGTTGTTAGAAAAGTGCTGATATTAAAAATATTGCACAATAGCACAAGAGATGGTTACAATTTTTTCTTTCTTATTTCTTTGGGAGTGCATTTAATTTTTTTTGGGTCCAGTGGTGTTGGCCATAGTAGAAAGGAATATGGCACTGATGACTTTTTCACAGAGTTTGCTATGCTTGGTCCCTGGACTAGCTGGTGTTGGGTAAATCAAAACAATAACGATCAGTCATTTTACATTGGCCAAGACCTTCCTTGGGGATATGCAAATTAGGAATTATTTGGTCTTCTCCATTTTCACCAATAGGTGGCAATATTAATTTTCCATTGGCCTCCATAATAATCTGTTATTATAAATTTTAAATAGTCATCTCTGAGTTCATTATAACATTTTCATTTGTTTGTCCTACTGCAAGTGTGTTAAATGATAGGAAGTGAAAACATATTCATAAGTTTCCAGATCATTTAATCTTGTTTTAAATAAGTTAAAATAAAAGGGCAAGGGACATGAGAACTTCTACCAGATCACCAGGAGCCTATCCACAATGCTTTTGTAGCCCAGCACCTCCTTTTTTCACTTCCAATTTTTACTGTCTTTATGATACTGTTTAGTTTAATATTGTACCTGTTCTTCATTTTTTGTGTTTTCCAGTTAATTTTCCTTTTCAGGTCCTTAATTAGAAATTGGAGATTGTATGTGTAACGTGAAAGATCTAAACTCCTGCTTTACAGGTTTTCAATGCTGTTCTTGTTTATATGTGCTCTGTATTCTTAATCATCTTATTTGTTTTTCAGTATGAGTTTTTCTTAGCATGTTACTATCTTAAGGATCAGAGTTTTCCTGAGGCTATTGTCAATACTTGGTAGTGTTTTTCCTTGAGTTTTAGTCAATTGCCAACACTCGACTTTCTAGAGCAACGTTGATATGGATATAAGACATGACAGAGGTACTGTAGGTGCATCTTCATTTTCAAACTGAATTTATTTCTTTCCCATGTTTTATCAAGGTCTCTCTCCACACCCGTTAAATTTCTTCCACTCACTCAGAAGTTAGAAATCAATATTTTTACATGCAGAGGGCCAATAGTCTTGCCATTCTTTTTAGCCAAAACTAACACAGAGTTAATTGGAAGTTTTATCTGAGTAAACACTAAAGGATTTGGCTCATGACAAAGATGGTACACGAAAATGTATTTTCTTAAAAAGAAGATGGCTCCATCTGAAATAATACAATGGTATTTTTCAGTAAAATGAACTACTTGAAAGTGATATATTGTAGTGTTTTTTATAGCATTGTCATATCCTTGGACTGATGTATGGTAGCAGTTAAAGTGATTGTCAAAACAGGAAATGTACAGTACCAGAAAATATCTAGACAAAATATGCACGGAGTTTTTATGATTGTTTGGCTTGGCTTTGTTTATGAGCCCTTTTTCATTAGGCAGTTTTCTTTGTGTGTCTTGAAATTCTCCACAGCCGTTCTCATGGATTTGTAGCAGCTCACACTGAAAAGTGTTATGCAAACCTCAGTAATACCAGCACTTTCTTTCACTTCCAGCCTGAAAGTCATGCCAGGTTCATCAAATCTCAGCTCACTTGAAATCTGTGGTGAATCTAGTGTATGCAGGGGATGAACCACAGAAAAGGTAGTGGGCAGTACCCTATTTCTGTTGAAACTGGTCAAGGTCAGAAAGCTCATCCCATTCCCCCCCCACCCACCCCCCAAAAAAACAAACAAACAAACAAACAAAAAAAAACCCCAAAAAAACTCAAGGTCAGAAAGCTCATCCCATTCACCCCCCACCCACCCCCCAAAAAAACAAACAAACAAACAAACAAAAAAAAACCCAAAAAAACCCCTAAAAACCCATGAGAACTTCTACCAGTAGAAATGACAGCTTTTATAAGTAGAGATGGCACACAGATTCAACTGCTGCTTAGTTCAGATACTTCACTGTCTGTGAGATGTTTCTGCTTCTCGGACTAGATGGAAGTTTGTAGCTCTTTCACTCCTGTCTCTAAGAATCAGCCTTGAAAGTCATTTCTTCTCTGCAGTATCACTTATATCTGGTATGAACAGAGCTGATGTGAAGCACTCCCAGTACAGTTTCGCTGAGACACAAGGTACTGCTGTGTGCTAGCCATAACTGAATAGTAGCTTTTTAAAGGCCACCATTGCAGCTGAATCAACAAGCAATAAGCTAGCAAAATTAAAGATATTTAATCTCTGATCCTATGAGTAGTTTTGTTTTTGCCACCCATGATGATGCCAGTAAAATACAGACACATGAAACTGAATGTCAAGCCTCTAGCTGTGACTGTTTAATTAGTACTTCAGTTACTGTTTAATTAGTATTTGACCACAATGTATACAGTGTTTCTGAGGTTAGCTGAAGGGCTCTCACTGGTCTTTTAACTTCAATTGTTAAGCCAGAACTTCTCTCAGAAGGCAATGGGGTGCCTTAAACACAAGCTGATGACTTATTGTATGTTATGACTCAGTCCAAATCAGTACTAAAGGCTGGATAGAAAGAGGATTGTAAAGTAACTGCCTCATAGTGAAAAGCAACTGTACCTCATCTGAGGCAGATTAAAGACAAAAGTATTCCAAACCCACCACATCTCTGTGTACAAAAGCCACAAATCAAAATAGGATCAAGAATGACCTATGCAGAACTTACGAATTTCCTAAATAATTGAAATATAAAGGGGTCCTGACATCACACTGAGGAAACTCTAGGCCATTCTTGTGCTCCAATAGAGCCATAGATGTTTAGGAATATCATGGAATCATAGAATGGTTTGGATTGGAAGGGACTTCAAAGATCATCTAGTTCCAACCCCCTGCCATGGGCAGGGACATCCTCCACTAGACCAGGTTGCCCAAAGCCCCATCCAACCTGGCCTTGAACACTTCCAGGGAGGGGGCATCCAAAACTTCTCTGGGCAACCTGTGCCAGTGCCTCACCACCCTCACAGGGAAGAATTTCTTACTAATATCTAAACTAAATCTACCTTCTTCCAGCTTTAAAACATCACCCTAGTCCTATCACTCCATATCCTTGTAAAAAGTCCCTCTCCCAGTTTCTTGCAGGCCCCTTTAGGTACTGGAAAGCTGCTATAAGTTGTCCCTGGAGCCCTCTCTTCTCCAGGCTGAACAAGCCCAACTCTCTCAGCCTGTCTTCACAGGAGAGGTGCTCCAGCCCTCTGATCGTCTTCATGGCTTTCCTCTGGACTTGCTCCAACAGGGTCATGCCCTTCTTATGTTGGAGGCCCCAGAGCTGGATGTGGTACTCCAGGCGGGGTCTCACAAGAGCACAGTTGAGGGGGAGAATCATCTCCCTCGACCTGCTGCTCACACTTCTTTTGATGCAGCCCAGGATATGGTTGACAATATGACAGACAGTGTACATGAAGTTGCCCTTCCCTTGGAAATTCTTCCTAACTAGCCGTGCTTACCTGAGCAAAAACCATCCATTAAGTTCATCAGCCTCAAGAGGTCAAAACATTCACAGCTGCATGATTAGGCTATATATATATGAAATATTGCTTGATGTTCTCAAATAGAAAATTTTTTACTGTCAACAGCTGGATGCTGAGCTGAGGATTTGGTTTTCAAGAACTTATGTGTCCTTCACTTCTTAATACATGGGCATCTATTAACTTCCCAGAAGAATGAGAATGTGACTTTTCTGCAACTGAAATGCAGACTGAGACTTTGCCAAACCTGAGAGAACTGAACTCAGGGTCTTGGACTTTCCATTGTGCTATTAGGAACCTACACACAGAACTGGTTTTCCTCTTCCTGGGATACTCACTTGCATCTCATTTCAGGTCTCCCAGTTAAAAAACATTCTGGGCAGCTATGCAGATGATCTAACTGAAGTGCCTCCAGAATGACAAAGGCTGTCTTTAACCCCCTGCCACCCCCACCAGCCTGGGAGTATTCCAGGACAGCCCAGGACACCAGGAGAGCCCTCCACCCCACTTAGTTCACAAGTGGGACTGGTGACCTCCTCCATTCTAATTTTACAGCTGTGACAAGCTGAAATCTCCGTGATTCCCCTTGGTACCATTAAATTGGGGCCCAGATTTGTCCAAGCCCAAAGACATCTCTTCAACTCGTTTAGAAGAAAACTAAATAAAGGGAGTAATGAAAATCTTTTAAAATAATTTCTGATACCTTAAGCTGTGTGTCAGCTACATTTCTAGACTTTTTAAAAGAAATGTATGTCAGGCTTTTATGAAATCGGTGGTGTATGAATTTGGCCCTTAGTGGTTTAGACAATAAACTTTTCCTAAAAATGACAAATCGCAAGCAGATGTTTTCTATTACCATAGTGTAGCTTTGTTATAATTCACTAGAATTCGTTTGATTTTTGCCATTTTCAACAACTTTTTTAGTGTGTTTATAAAGCTAATAAAAATATTTATCAGGGAGAAAATGTTGCTATGCCACCTCTCTACTGAAAAATTAGTCAGAAGAGTAGGGCGCATAGCCTTCCTGAAAAATTATGACAAATATCATTTTTATATAAATAAAGCAGTTTTAAACCCACAGCTTCTTGAAATAACAACTTCTAGCATAATTAAATGTTAAAACAGAATGGAAATCTGGCATTGAAAGAAAGAGGGTAATGTTTCATCTGCAAAGAATGCTGCTTTGAAACTTTGGATTCAGCTGCACATTTAAGCTTGATGCAGTTGCAGAAGTTGTAAAAGGTAAAATATAAGAGATGGGACATTGGATTAACTCCTCAGCTTCACTAATTTTTAAACTTTTCAGCTTCTACACATAGAAATGGTGATACTAAGCCACTTTTTTTTTTCTTTTTCTTTTTTTTTTTTTTTTTTCCCTGATAGTGGACTGGCTGGAACCTGACATGGCCCATGCAACTTAGAGCAACCTTAGCATTAAAGAAGAGAGTCTTAAACTTGCCAGAGGACAAACACTTTCCAGGCTGTTGTTCCAAAGGCATTTGATGCCATTGTTAGGAAGTTTTTCTAAATTGTCAATATGCATTTTCCATATCTTAACAGCATCTCATTACTTATATTTAAACTATAGGACCACAGTCATTATACTAACGGTGCTATACTCCTTCCTCATTGGGGTTTACTCCCTTTAAATATTTGTAGACTGTTATTTTTCCCCTTTAGTCATCATGACAGCTGGGCAAATATCTAAAAAATTTTTTTCAAATATTTGTGGAGTTCTTTGATCGGAGCTCCCTATCCTACTTTTTTAAGTCACAGTGAATTTTGTCGTCGTCTTCGTTTACGAGAAAAGTACTGCTTTTTCAATAACACTTTCTTCCATATATGTTAAAGTTATCTGCATTTTCTCCAGTCCTGTGTGTAACATTAACACATTACTGTGCTTGCTTTTTTCCTTAGCGACTTAACTTTCTGTATAATCTTTATTTCCTCCTTTTCCCAAGTTTTTTTCTGCCTAAGACTTCTGACAATTTTTTAACGTATATAAATGTGTCCGTCCCCCCCCCCCCTTTAATCAACTGGCAAGGTTATTGAGCCCCATTTATGGACAGTTTTAGCCCTTCAAATAACTAGTTAGTTTATACCTAAAAGCAACATATACAGTTGCAGCTTTCCTGCTTGAAGCTGTGCATTTCTGTGTGCAGGCATGTTTCTTTCCTATAAAAGAAATCATGAAGTCATGGCACACTGAGGGTGATTACCCAAAAACTGCTAAGCGGTTTTTATTTCTGCACCGATCAGTGATATGATGTGATATGATTAACTTGACTGCAAAGTAATACCTGATTATGAATTTTTACAATTCAGAATGGGATGCTAAATTATATAAACGGGCTCCAGGCTTTTTTTTTTTTCCCCCCCCTTTATTTTTAATATTTGGTTTGCATGCCTACATGGGGTGAATTCTAAGCCCCAGGTGAGATGACTTAATGCAATTCACAAACTAGTGACAAGGCTCTGCATGCCAAGGAATGTTCTGTATTTTATATTACACAAAATTAAATAAATAAAGTGTGTGTGTGTGTGTGTGTGTGTGTGTGTGTGTGTGTGTGTGTGTGTAAAGTGGGGGTAGTGCAGCATGCCTCCAGCTCTATTGTATTATGTTTAGTTTATTTGCTTTGTGAGGACTCAACATCCCCATCATTTTTTGTATTTTCTTGATTCTAGAACACTACCTATTTCCACCCTAAAGCAAAATCTAGCTACAGTCCAATAGTTTCAGCTCTGAAATGTATTGTGTCATGCTCAACAGTGAGGATCACATCAAGTGCCACTCTCCACAGTGAAGAGAGCAGTAAAACACAGAGCTCCTGGGGCTTATCTTTTTCTCCCAAAAAATATTGAATTTCTATCTGTGGCCCACAGCCCTCACTTTCAAATCCTACTGATGCCTCTGGCAGGAAAATCTGGTAGGAGGAATATAGTCTAAGCAGAGGCTTAGCACAAAACCTGTTCCTCCTTGGCAGGCCGCCATCATTTCTAGGGGGTGAGGAGAATTAAAGATTTCTAAACTGTTCTTCTTAAAAGTTGAAGGATCGTCTGAGCCAAATTGACACCAAAACACTGGGAGATTTTCTGGGTTTTGTTGTGGGTTTTTTTGGGGTTTTTTTTGTTTGGTTGGTTGTTTGTTTTTTCACCATAAGTAGATCGATGTCCTGAAAAATATTTGCAGTCTTTATACTCCTAATGACACTGTATTGCTGTTAGGGCATTGTATCAGCATTGTTTTGCATAAATGATGGAATGATGATAGGAAGATACAGATTTCTAACTTTCACAACGTGATGCTTGATATTATGTTAATTGCTATAGACAAAGTATTTGTGTAATGTTTAGATTATATCTTTGTGGAATATTTTTGAAAGTAAAATGCACTTGTATTTCTAACTGTTTAGACACAGACTCTCATTTTATCTTTTTAACCCACTCTCTGTTCCCCCAGGAATACTCCACAACCCAAGTCATTGATGAAACTTTTTACCCAGACACCAGTGGTATGTGCAATCACTTTGAGATACTTGCCCAAGCCACCTCAGCTTCTGCTGGCAACCAGAAGTGGTGCACATGCTCAGCTGATTTCTGGTAGCTAGAACAGCTATTTGAACCTGTTCAGCTTTAGTCATTACTTAGAACAGCTCTATGAGCACTCTGTACTGGACCAGGAGTGAAACTATGCCACCACCTCCAGAAATTCAGAAATATAAATATGCTTCTCAGTCCATTTTATTACATTTTTATCAGGAATGCTACTGTTAGGCTAGGAAATCTTCTCACCTCACCTGGTAGCAAAGTCAAAATTTCACTCAACTACACTTGTAGATATGTGGCATCACTATTTTCAATTTCTTTTAAAATAGTTTGTTGGATCATATCTCAATTTTTATTAATGCAGTTATTATTTAAAATAAATAAGGAAGGGCATAATAGAATTATTCTACTACCGCAAGTGAGGTTTCCTTTTTAGACAAATGATACTTTATGATACTTTAATTTCAAAAGTTGTGTGCTACCCAATGCGCGTATTTTTTCATTTGACATTTAATTTGGGTTTTAATTTAAATAGCTTCATAAGATTGATACCACGTTACGATGTACATCTCTGATGAAGCTTTCTGAGTGCAAAAAGAGTCTAAAGCTGATACTTTCAGGCCAAAAGGCTTTTTTTTTTCCTGGCCTAGGGACAATCCCAGTAAGAGACAATCAGCTTCAAAGCAAAGAAACATGGGACAGAAGGTTCCCTGAGAGTATAATGTCTACATATCTACATCTTATCCAAAAGTCTCCTTCATTAATATGTCACAAAGTAGTCACATGGTTGATAGTAATGGGTCTTCTGAAGTTATATCTGAAATTATGTCTAAATAATTTTGTAATTTTATTTTGAAAGGCTGTGTCTGTGTACATGATCTTCCAGCTTTTTCCAATCCAACATAGGTCCTCTGTAAAACCAAAACACCTACCTTTTGATGGAGTGGGTTAATTAACAAAGATCTGTACCAATTAGGTAATCTCACCAGTCTGAAAAATCTTGGCTGCTCCTGAGTTTTCTGCCACAAGTCCGCTTAGTTTTTACCTTAGCTTGCCCCTTACAATCTGTCATTTTTACCTTCTCCAAACCGGGTAAGGAGGTAGGTATGCATGTGTGCGGGACAGAAGACAGCCTTTGTGGATCACCACCACCTGCTTAGCCCTTCAGAAGGTCTTGCAAACTACTGACCCTGCCAGGTACCTCGGGCAAATACCATGTCTTTAAGTGATGGGGTAAGGGACGAATGGTCAGAGTGATGGGGAAAGAGCATCCTTTTGGGACTGTGTGTACTTTCTTTCTCGCTTGGGGGTTGACTGAGTGATTTTTTTATGTAGAAGGAGGATTTGGTGGGGGGAGGTTTTCAATCATACAAACCATGTGGCTTTGAATATCAACATCTAGAATCTGTCACCTTTTCTCATGTTAAGCAATGTCTCACTTTGAAAATAGCCCCACAGAAATTATTGTAGAATAAGTTTCTAATCAAAGGGAGCAAGGATTTCAGAAATCAACTGGGAATGATAGAAAATGAAATCTTCTGCTCAAATTTATGAGCGTGTATGATAAGTCATCATGCTCCCTCTCTGGATTTGAGATTTGATCTGAGTATCATAGCAATGGAACCTGTTTCTGTTTTGTTTTATTTTAAACATATTTTATGTACTCTGTCTTCCAGCTATGTGAATTGAATTTTTTTCCTCCAGCTCTTCTTTCAGTCATATTGTATTTTACAGGAGAAGATTTTTCTCTGCAGTCAGTTGTTTCCATATAGATTGCTATAATTTTGGGTTATTTTTATTCGTTAATGATCACATTGTTCCACAGAGTTTGTAGTCCTGTGTTCTTAAGCTCAATGAAGAAAGCCTAAAAAAAAAAAAAAAAAAAAAAATAAAATCTGTGTAATATTTATTGATGCTATTTCTGGGTTTGTTTAAAAGTTAAAGGGATTTACACGGAAAAGGGAAGGAAGGGTATGTCATAACTTCTGTGCTAAGTGAAAGATTTTGTTTGTATAAATCACATACTGTATTCATCATGCTGAAGACAAATGATAAACATTTCATTTCACCATTCCCATAAAAATTAGGAATCTGCATCAATAACACTAATTCTACAGTGGACTGGTTCCTTTTATTTTTCCTTTCTCTTTCGCTGGCATTGTTATGTAGCAGGACTCATGGCAGTATTAGCTGCCATTACTGCTTTCCCATCCTCACATTGCTGTCTAACTTGAGTAGCTTGCTCTGGAAAAGCTTGGCCTCTCATTCCTGAGGTCCACTGCTTTTATTCCTTTTCTGCTTTTTCTGTTTTCATTTCCTGATGATGTTGTCATCGTCACTGGAGTTATGATGAACAAGTTTGGTGCTATTTATAGATTCTGGGCTTGTAGCCAGCTATTTTCATGCCTTCAGTGCTATTTAAATCTATTGTTCATTTTCGATTGCAGAGCAGCTTCCTCTCATTTTGCACCTAGAGCTGTGAGGTTGCTGAATCTAGCAACAACAAAATGGTGTTTTTAGTCTCTGTTTAACAAACCTGCAACATGGAAAGGGTGGAAGTTTTTTTCCTTTGTTTTTGTTGTGGTCTATACACTATCTCTTAATATTAGTTATTAAAGTGCAGCTTTTGCTTCTATTGAAGATAGGACATGGCATTTTAAAAGTTTGATTTGAGGGGGGTTCATTTAGAAGACCATTCCTCTTTTATTTGATAAACTGCTACAAACATTTGTAATAACAATATACTATTTTAAAACTCTTGACAAATAAGGATAAATATTCAGCATGCTACATGGGCAAGTGCTCCTGAGATGGCTGTATTGTTAATACAAAGAAAATGCCTATTTTTTTGTGCACTATACTGAAATACATCCCATTAGATTAAGGGTATGGCTCCTGCTCTTGTTCCCATAGGATCTTAGAGTTTTCCTTTTGTGTCTCCTCACTATTTATCTGATTATGGCTCTCTAAAATAGAAAAAAATAGAACGTTTCACAGTACCTTCTCCTTAAATTAAGTCCTTCAGAATACAATGAGGATATCTTGCAAGGCTATTGCTGATATAATAAAGCTGTTTAGTTACCTTGAACTGGTGCACCAACACTCTAAATCTAATAAGTCAGATACAAAAAAAGTTTAATGTTATGTTTGTGACTTAAACTGATAATAAAAAAGAGATTTGAAATTTAGACTGATGCGCTGCCTTTAAGTTAGTCTGTTGTGAATGCACAATATGTTCTTAGGCACAGAAGCATGAGTAGACACAAAAGCATATCATATTGCTGGCAAGTCCTTTCCACAGCCTTCTGAAGCTTAGCAATTGTTTACGCAGGTGTAATTTGTGTTTTTGGCTTTGCAACTGCAAGTGAAAGACAATCTCAGGCCTTGCATCACAAACTCCCTGGTTTGCAAGTATGCTTAGGTAGCTACAGAGGTAAATACTGTAATGCTTAAGACAAGCTGAAGTTTTGCCAGCCCCTAGTGAAACTACTGTTTATTTAACAGAACAAAGTGAGATTGCCATCTTAGAATGTGACTTCTTTGACACAAACTTAATGCCATTTCAAGGTACTGACTGGAATTACTTATTACTGTAGGAGAAGATGTTTAATCAAAAATTACACAGCTTGTTGATTTTGTAGTTAAGTATCAATATAACAACTTGCATAAACTACTGCAGTATATACATTTTTAATTATTTTTCTAATTTCTAAAGGATGTGAAAGTTATTCTGATATTAATAAAAAGGAATTATGTCTTTCTGCAACTGTTGTCCCTGTACATCTGAACTAGAATACACTCCACACTGTGAGAAAATCTAAGGATTCCCTTTTCTTTAGCAAGTAATTGGAATGGAAGCTGCTTTTGCAAGTTAGGAAGCAGTGTGAAAATGTTGCCCAGCCATCTCTGAGGGAGCTGACCTGGAACGGAGGGTAGACATTTGCAAATGACATAAAAAGAGAGGAGGATTATATGAAGACAAGAAGGAGAAAAGAAAACCAAACCAGAGAACTTTACAGAGATTCTTGTTGGTGGCAAAGGAGGATTAAGAGCTAGATGTTGAGGATGTAGAGACTACTTGGACTTTGGTACATGAGTTCTAGCTTTTACCCTCCTAGAAACAACCTGTCCAAGACTTTTAAGTAGAGGTCTGAGACATGTAGATTAGTGTTAAGGTGAAATATAGGTATTGATACAATGAAAGCAAGGAAGAATATGTGGGGTACAATCCACCTGAAAGGAAATACATATGAATTTTGTAGGAACTAAGAGCTGTGGTCTCCAGAGAGTCAAGATATTGTTTATGTCTCTGACAAATGTACATCGCTCAGCTTCTGCAGGCATTAAAGTACAGGGTGCCTCTCAAAATGGGAACTTGGTTCACTGACTGCTGAAAGGCAGAAGGCAAACATGGCATAGACATGTGAGAGACAAGTTTCAGAAACGGTCATAAACCAACTGGAGACTTTTTTTTTTAGCTAATAACATTATCCTGGGCATTCAGGAAATTATTATAGCATAACTTCCAAAAACTGCAGCCTTCTCAATACCTAGGTCTATTTGGGATTTACAGATGAGGTGTCTAGGGGACTGTGCCCCCTTATGACTCTGTTTTATTAGGCATGGTCTAATGTTTTACCCAGACTTCAACATGAAACAAAAGAATCACAGCTGTTGTCATTCAAAAGTATTTGATGGAGTGCAAGAACTCACTTTCTAAGTAACTAATAATCAAGTTTCAGGTACAGGAAGTGGGTGACATAGGTTCTAGGTCCTCTTCAGCTTGAGAAGACATAAACCATCAACTCTTACCTTCTTAAAGTAACATCATGATAAAAAAATAACCTTGAATAGGATCTTTTATTGTTACTCATATGAAAAAGGAGTCACTTGTGAATATAAGAAGAAAATTAATGTGGGACTCCTGGGCCCTGAAAGGGCAAACTCCAGAGGAAGTGCTGTTGCTCCTGTAGTTAATAGGACACTGTTCTTTTGGAGACTCAATACTTCCTAGGACTGTTTATGTGTTTTCTATTAAACAGCTGTCAGAAACTATATATTGTTGTCACCTGCACATTTCCCTCCACTTGTGTTTCAAAACAAAAAGCCAATCATCCTTTCACAAAGGGAAAATGTGGACAGTCATGCCTGGTAGAAGGCTTAGGCATCTAGCCAGAAGGGTTAAATCCATGGATGAATTGGGGTTTCAGATTCAGCTCTCCTCAATGGTTTCGATCATTTAGCATGGGCATGCTCTGGTTGTTTTGAATCCCAGTCCTAACTCAGTGTGTAATTTTCTCCGGAGACTATACAGAAATTTTCAGGTGGCTAGAACTAGGGATGAGACACTTAAAAATCTGTACATTTATAAAGCCAGTAGTACTTACATACAGGATATCTGCACAAATCAAATGGTGAAACCAATATTATTTCCGTGAATACACAGCTTATAGTTTAGTATTTCAGTCAGGCAATAATCAATACACAATTATTTTGAGTTCCATAAAACCGACCCAAAGATAATTCTGTATTTTAGCTCACAAAGATGGAGAATAGCAAAAGGCAGATCTGAAATCTGGACCTGAACTGACAAATCTGAGGTGATAATGGTGTGTATGAAGGGAAGTACTACTTTTTAATATTGAGAGTGAGGATTTGTGGAGACTAGTGGATTCTCTCAGACTTGACCACAAACTCACTGTGACTTTTCTTAGGTAACTTTTGGTTTGGGTGCTGTGGAAAAGAAAATCTTAAAAGAGCCCCAGCCCTAGATAAATTTTATACAGAGATCGACTTTTTATCCCTTAACTGTTCTGCCTGGGAGAAAAATATCTAGAAGACTCTGGAGTACTTTTACACTATAGTTCCCACTGGTTCTACCAGCAGTTCATCAAAACCTGTGAAACTCTCCACAAAGGAACTCTCTTTGAAATGTCCTTAAACAGACCTAGAATTGTCTGTCTCTGTCTCTGTATACACAAACATAAAAACAGGTATATACTGCCTGCCTCATTAGTACAGTGCATCTTTTGAACCATAATTAATTAATCTTGGAAAGGATGTTTGCAATGCTCAGATGGAAAGAGAAATGTGTTATTATTATGAATAATTAATTTTCAATGGTTGTGTGGGATTTCATGCCATGAGAGTCTCATTGATTTTAATGGAAGTCACATGGCTAAACCCACTCATTCTTGTAAGTCTGCAGTGTTTTGGGATTATAAAAAGAGATCAAAGAATCTCCATGTCAGCTGTAGTAAATTACATGTCCTATTCTGAATAAGTGGGGGCAAAAGTGAAATGCCTATTTAAAACAACCAGGTCATACTTGTCTGGCAAGCTGTTGATACAATCTGCATTATCCTAGTAAAAAGCTGGACCAATCAGAGGGTTACAATAAAACTTTGATAGAGGGAGCTGTTTTAATAGACATACTAACAAAATTATTTTCTGGCAAGCTGTAGTAAAGAAATACCTGAAATTAGATTGGTTTGTAATGTCAATAGCATATTGAAGTCTTGGCAGGTTCTGAAGTACCATGGCCATATATTTTGTAAATGGCTCCCTATTTTAGAGAAGGCTGATAAGGGACAGATTGCCTCTCTTCCAAGAGAGGAGTGAAAAATATGATGGACTCAGCTGGGCAGGGAGTACAAGTCAGAAGTTTTGATGCAACAAAACCCACTGTCACTGGTGGAAGATGAAGTCTTGAGTAGCTATCATCCAGGTATGTTCTGAATGGGCAGAAGTGGAACAGGACATAGGACATGCTCCTAGCATGTCCAGCACTTGTAGGGGGCACTGGAAATAACATTTGAGATGCTCTGTAACTTTCTTTACCCACTTAGTACAGATGCTGATCTGCCCCTTTGCTCTGGTTCAGCCATTTCTACTCACTGTATTGAGGCACGGCTACATTGCTCTCACTGGTCTCCTGATCCTGATCACCCATCCAGCACTTGGCCCTGTTTCAGCCAGTACCACACAGTACTTTTTACTCAGCAGCAACCATTTTCTGGTAACGCTGACTTCCTCAGAATTCATCTTACACTAACACACTAACGCCAAACCCCTGTAATATTGCCAAAACTTTCCTCAAGCTGCTCAGCCTCCATCAGTGGCTTTATCTATCACTAAGTACTTCCCTATCAGTCCTTCCTCTGCAGCACCTTCTCTGTATATGACCCTTAACTTTCCTTTTGGATTAATATGCCAGTCCTCTAAATGTTATGGAAATGGTACAAATAAATCTCTACTGCATGAAAAATCTCCTCTTTGAAAAGAAATTATTTATTTCCTTTTGCACGAAGTCTAAGGTAATTTTGGAAACTCTGTCAGCAGAACACAAGTGGAATTATAGGTAGCAATGTTGCTTTAAACTGTTTCAGCTTGGATCGCAACAGCGAAAAGCATGCTTTGCACTTTTTTCCTAGGCTCTGTAATCCCAGCTCCATTCCTGCCATGTTAGTGGAAAAAAAACATGTTGTTATTCCATGTGCATCATATAGAGTGATGAGGGCAAAAAATAAAAGACATCCTTCATCTCCATCTCCTGTCCATCTTCAAAATGGAGGTAAGCCATTATTTTTGCCCTTACTGCTGTTGCTGTTGTTAACCTTCTCAAAGCTGGATGGGGCCAGAGCTACAGACACAAATATATTGGGAAGGAGGTTCCATTTGAGATATATCTCCTATGGCTAAACAGAGTAATCTATAGAAAATTCATGGGGAGCAGCGGTTGTCATATGAATCACAGTAAAAGTACAGGTTAAAGATTCTGAACAAGATTTGGCTTAATTAGGCTTAAGCCTAAATGGTACAAGAAACAGAACCCAAATGCTGAAACCGAGAATTGCCTTTTGCCAATGTGTGGTTGTGGAGGATGGAGGGGAAGCGCTCAATGTTAGTCTGCCTGTTGCGACCCGAGAAAGGGAACGGCATGTGGTGGAGTTATTCCTACTTCTGTCCTCTCAGCCCTGTTGGATGCTGGCTGTGAGAAAAATGAAGATCAAGTTGGGGTAAAAATTGCAGCTTTCTATTCATGTTTGCCTAAAACGATGGCACCTGTAATGGCCTGAAGTACAGTAAATGTAAATTACCTTCGTAACAGAGGTTAGCTTAATGAACCTTTTTGAAGTTTTGCATATTTTTGTATTATAAAACTGCCACTCTGTATGTGATCAGACATAGAATTGGAGACAGTAAAGCAAACCACTTCCATGAATAAATGCTCTGAAATTGGCTGTCTTGCACAGGTGGATTAAACATTTGATATAGCCGGATACACCTGCTGGAAAAATCAGCCTTTTTTGCTGAGTGTTATAGCAATAAGGGGATTCAGTAGGTGGACCAGAGCAGTTTCTGTATTCTTAAATTTCTATATGCTTGTAACGTACATCTAGGCAAAATACCACTGAAAATATTAATCCAATAGATATTTAATAGATCTAGTCCAGTGCTGAAGGGATAATACAACAAAGAATGTCATTGACAGAACCAGGTTTTTTTCCTTATATTTTCAAATATATATCTATGACATAATGCATTTCTTGCACTGCACCTGTTTATTAAAATATCCAGAAGGGGTTACCTTTTAAATATAAATTAGGAACTTTTTAACCAAAATTAATATTTATGTCCCTGCCTTGTCATGTTATTTAGGTGGTTTATAATTTACAGGTACTGTAAATACTATTTTATACATAGATCTCTTTTGGAAAGTTGGCAGAAAATCTAACTCTGTTTATTCAAATAAAGTAAAGAATGGTAATTAAGTCTTTTTAAGGACAAACTGTATCTAATGGATTTAAATTTTATCTTAGCCTTTCTTCTCTGTTTTGTGAAATTGTGCTAAAATATCCGTTTTTTCCTTTTCTATGAAAAACTCTAGCTGTCTCTTAAATTAGTTCTACTAGTGGCTTTTACCTGAAACTTTGGAACCAAGCTCCATACTCCATATGTTTGACAACTTTTATATCACTCTACTTGAATTTTTTATTTAATTTCCTACACTTCATGTGATGCCACTGTCCTTATTTCCTCATTCTTGAATATATTTTAGCTTCACAAAAAGTTGTTTTATAAGGAAAGCAGGCTGCTATAATACCAGGATGATAGTCTTTTCTTCCCTTTCCAATCTTGATATTATTTTTGGTATTGAATAGCTTGAGAAAATGTAGCAAAAATTACTATCTGAATTCCACCCTTTGGAGTACATAAAGAAAATAAAATGCTTGTTTCACAAGTGTTTCGTATCATATAAATTAAAAAGTGATTCGAATATATGAACTCATAAGTCTTTGAATTTTACGACCTCTGAGTCATCCTAAATACAATTTGATTGCCTTAGGGTACATTGAGCTGTTGTAAAATACAGGTTGCTTTCATGTGAAGAAAGGAATCATAGAAATGTGTGAGAATTAAAATTTAATGCAATTTAAAATGTAACCTTGTCAATTGCAATATATATGTTTGTCATTTCTGCTTTTGACTAGTACTAAACAGCACTTTGATTATTACACAGGTAAAATATTCAGTGTTATGTTATGGCTACTGCAAGCATTGATTAAACTCTCCAGTGTTCATGAGGGCTGACAGGGATTCAAAGGAGGAAATGTAAAACTTGAAGGTACAGCAGTATAGTGACATTTCACTCTATAAAGCTGCCAATATTTTAATCCTGCACGTAAATCATTTTCATCAGTTCAATTCCATATCTTAATTTGTGTAGCAAACAGCGTATTGGATTGCATTATGTTTAATAATTAAGAATGTGATATCAATTTCCATATATTTTAAGTTCCTGAACAAGAAATAGAGTTAACATTTTTAGCTTCAATTTGTTTGCTTTACAAAATAAGAATGATTAAGGATTAGGTCTAATTTTCATGCTGTGATCAACCAAAGTTTCATTATTTGCTTTTATAGAACCTCTAGTTTCTCTGCTTAAGTGATGTCTTCGTCGATGATCATGTTGTATTCATTTAGAGTGATGATTGATATGGTAATAGATACAGTGTGATTGAAAGCAACCTTTGTCAATAGGAAGGCCAAATACTCAAACAGTGTATTGGTCTGAGTTTGCTCATTATTGGAGACCTTTCATAGTCATATTGACTTGCTGTCCAAATGTTGTTACTTACCTGATGCTTTCATTGTTTAAATGGTATAGACATTGGTATTGAACATGACTTTTCCCAATATTTGTCCTAAAACACACACATGGCTCAATTATCCACTGAAAATGCTTAAAGTCTATTTTCAAGGTATTAAAATGGTATTTGGGGAATATAAACTAAAATTTTGTGGCAGAGAAAAACAAGGTCCTATACTGGTGATGTTAATGCAATGTGTTCTGTACTGTGACTTCATATTTCTTGATTTTAGAAAATGATAGGAAGTTTGCTTTTTCTGAAATGCTTTCTTCACAGCTGCAGAAGCCCAGGGAATCACCCCTCTTGTGAAATGAGCATTGCAGGGTCACAGAAAATATTACTGTTCCCTTACATGTGGATTTTCTTCCAGAAAAGCTTCAGGAGCTTTTCTGTTCTCCTTGGAGAAACTCTTCTGGACTCATTTTGTCCCTAATCATGTATTAGATCTACAAGGCCTACAAAGAATGGCCTTGATTTGGATATTAAGGCATTTCAGGAATATCAGGAAAATATAGTCCTCTTCCCTCTTCAGGCTCATTGTACTCTGAAATTTGCCAAGAGACCAGGCACCACTAAACTCTTGAGCAAAAGCTTAAGGGTACAATATAAACCAAGAGACAATTTGTTATGCAAAGGCAGAAAGTCTTCATGGGACTTTGGAGTTGGATAATGCCTTATGACTTTCAGCGCACAAATAGCAGCAGAGAACCAAGATCCCTCTGGGAGGACACCGAACAGAGTTAAATCAGGAGTTAGGCACAAGGTGGTTTAGATGTGATGGATGGCTCTCTTCCCTAAGAGACAATGTGTTTACTACACTGAAGCAATATTATGACTCTATCCTTCCTGTCTTGTCTGTATCTTTCTCAAGATATCTTTCATATCTTCCCAAAACTCAAAAGTCTTTTTCTAAATCCTTTGTATGGCTGAAAAGATCTTCAATAACCTCCTTTTCCCCCTTTCTAATCTACTCCCAGAAATGGCTAGTTCTATTGCAGATCTTTTCAGATCCCTGCTGACTTTTGAAAACCCACTCAAAAAAGAGATGACAATATAAAATAATTTGATACATGAAAGATAAGGAAATGGAGAAAATGCAGAAAAGTTTTTCTCTTTTACCCCTTGATGACATTTTCCCTAAATAAAGTCACTTGACTGGAAATTTCATTCATAATTTAAAATTTATGAACTACCATAAGTGATTGTGAGTAGCACTGAATCAAGCTTTCTTATACAGTTTTCAATTAAATGTATAGTAAACATTTGTCATTTTCTGAAGTCTGTTGTGATAGTTCCTTCAGAAAATGTAATGAAAGACTGGTTTGAAAGATTTGTAAGCTAAGGATACTGACATAGCAGATGGACTTTTAAAAATTATTCTTAAAGAGTAATTTTTAGATAGATTTCCTTCCAAGGCCTGAGGAGGTATCTATCCTAACCATGAAAGTGTCTATATTTGTTTTTTTGTGATTTGATCAGCACTGTTTTCCTTCTAAAACACCTATTACTGAAAGTATCATCAATCTATGACTTCTCTGAGGTTTGTCATCCTTGCTCTGTCATACCTCTGCATATACATACCTCCTGAACTCATGGCACTAGCCATCATCATACCACAGCTACATTAGAAGACTGCCAATAATATACATGCAGCTATCCCTTAAGCAATTATACCTTTCTATATTAAGGTGTGAGAATGGATGGTGAAGAATATTTTGAAAAAAAGCATCTTTTTCTTGTGTAAGAGCCATAATGCTCTCCCTAGATCCCTGGAAATACATGCAGGTCTGGTCAATGTCCAAGGTAAAGTTTCTTCATTCACAGAATCATAGAATCATAGAATAGTTTGGGTTGGAAAGGACCTCAAAGATTATCTAGTTCCAACCCCTCTACCATGGGCAGGGACACCCTCCACTAGACCAGGCTGCTCAAAGACCCATCCTACCTGATCTTAAACACTTCCAGGGATGGAGCCTCCACAACCTCTCTGGGCAACCTGTTCCAGTGCCTCACCACTCTAACAATGAAGAATTTCTTTCTAACATCTAACCTAAATCTACCCTCCTTCAGTTTAAACCCATTACCCCTTGTCGTGTCACTTCAGTCCTTGATAAACAGTCGCTTTCCATCTATCCTGTAGATCCCCTTCAGGTACTGGAAGGCCACAACAAGGTCTCCCTGGAGTCTCCTCCAGGCTGAACAATCCCAGCTCTCTCAGCCAGTCCCCATAGCAGAGGTGCTCCAGCCCTCTGATCATCTTTGTGGCCTTCCTCTGGACTCACACCAACAGCTTGATGTCTTTTTTGTAGTGAGGCACCCAGAGCTGGACGCAGTACTCCAGGTGGGTCTCACAGGAGTGGAGTAGAGGGGAAAAATCACCTCCCTCAACCTGCTGCTCACACTTCTTTTGATACAGCCCAGGATACATTTGGCTTTTGGGGCTGCAAGCGCACACTGCTGGCTCATATTGAGCCTTTCATCCACCAATATCCC
>VXBL01002322.1:399568-432646 GCA_013400195.1 Aramus guarauna | reverse complement strand
TTCTGTGACGTGGGCAGTGTGGCTCAAACACTTGTCAGTGAAGACTGAGGCAAAGAAGCGGTTGAGTACCTCAGCCTTCTCTATATCCTGGGTAATCAGGTTGCCTGTTTCATTCCAGAGGGGACCCACATTTTCCCTCGTCCTCCTTTTGTCACTAATATACCTATAGAAACTGTTCTTGTTGTCCTTAACTTCCCTGGCTAAATTTAATTCTACCAGGGCTTTGGCTTCCCTAACCTGATCCCTGGCCTCTCGGACAGTTTCTCTGTACTCCTCCCAGGCCACCTGTCTCTGCTTCCACCTTTTTGTTTGACCTTGTGCAGGAGCTTCTTGTTCATCCATGGGGGCCTCTTGGTGATTTTGGCTGACTTCCTCTTTCTTGGGACACATCGCTCCTGAGCTTGGGGGAGGTGACCCTTGAATACTAGCCAGCTGTCCTGGGCCCCTCTTCCCTCCAGGGCTGTGTCTCACGGTATTCTACCCATTCATTTGTTTCTGAACTGAGCAACCTCTTCAAATGGAATGTAGACTCTAGAAGGATAAATATATGTCGTCGTTAGGCTGGATGCAAAGATAAATCATGCATTTTGGAGTTCAGAGATGTGTAGAGCAATATCACTCCTAAATTATTTTCCTTTTTTTTTCTTTTTTCTTTTTCTTTCCTTTTTTTTAGCACTTGGTNTTTTTTTTTTTTTTTTTTTTTTTTTTTTTTTAAGATAAATAATGTAAAATGCTATGTTTGCTTCTTTGGATTTTTACTTCACTTTTGGTAATGTTCCCTTAATTAAAAATAAATAAGAAAATTCAGACCTGCGGATATTTATTAAAAATCTCAGGAGAGAAGCCCTCCAGCTTCCTACAGCATTTAATTTATAGGAATTGAATACTGTGCTGTACTCAGCATATTTATTAAAGAAATATATGCTCCCTTCCAGAAAAGAGCAGTAAGTATAAGTTTGGGTATTTGAAAAGGTTTTGCCCTCCCTTCCATATCATACTAATGAGGAAGTATTTCTGTTTAAACAGGAAAACAAAGTAAACAAATCATCAGCATCACTGTATTCCTGTCTACAGGTCTCTTGCCTTACCCATTTATATTGTACTGAAGAAGAGCCTTTATGTTGCCCTCATTCTAACGTCACTTATGCAAACTCAAATTTTCCCACATGTAAAATCTGAAACTGTCTGAGATTTAAAAAGTCCACTACCAGTGATAAAATGGCATCATCAGTGTAGTGACTCCTCGGCTTTGTACATACAAAATGAAACTGCCCGCTGAGCATCCCAGAAACGCTGGCACAAATTGCAGTGTTTACTGCTAAACTCCTAATATTTGCAAAAAGCTGTCACTGAATAGCACTTGGACACCAAGGCATGTCTTGTTTAAATCAATGAAAAAAGCATGGCAACACACTCTGAGGGAAAGCTAGAAAGAGAGAAAACTTATAGATGCGGAAATATAAAGGAGGAAGGCAATATGAACAGCAGATGTTGTGAAAGATAGTTCAGCAATGTGGAAAGGAGCCTGGAGAGCGCAATTAGAAACAAAGGAGATGAAAATGTCCCTGTTGACAGGCAGGCGATAGACTGAAAATGCTCATTTTTCTTTCTGGAGTGATAACAATGTTCCTTTTCTCTGCCTTTTGGGAACATCTACAGAGTATTGGTGGACAGACATGATTCCAGGCTTCTTCTCTTCTGAGCTGTCAGGCACAAAGCTTTCTAAATTGGAAACTATTCCAATTATTGGGATTTTTCCCGAAAGTTCAAAAAGAAATAGGAAAACAGGAAAATTCAGGTCATAACATCTTCATTCTCCAGTAACATAAGCCAGCAATTGCTATTTTTTACTTGATAATAGTTGCTTTCTATTTTGTAAGTCAGTCTGGAATTCAGAAGGCTTTGCAGTGCCTAGCACTTATGAGTAACCTCTTTTGGTGTTGAGGGAGGAAAAAAAAACAGCTCTTGTGGGATTCCCACTGGTGAGAGGCCTTCTGGAAGAAATGGTGTTTCCTTGGCATGGGTTGCACTGTGGGGGAAGTTGACGGGAATCTACTAGGCTTAACCAAAACAAATTTGCACATCTGTTTTATAACTTTACAGCTTACCATAACAACAACAACAACAGCACAGTTATTTAATGAGAGTGAATAAAATACTCATGCTGGTAAAAATGTGGGCAATCATGAATCAAGGGCAAGATCTAGCTCTGCAACAGTTTGCAATGGGCAGTAAAGGCGCTGGGAGCAAGAAGGTTTGAGAAAGCTCTTTGGATTGTGAAGGAATAGTTTGTTTTTGCAAGGAAGAGTAAAGATTTTGTCCAAGAAGCTTCCCTTTGCTGGTGAAGCCTTGAAGTACTGTGTGCTCAGTTCCTTTTCAAGAGAGATGAAGCATTGCAGGGACTGCTGAGAAAAGATGGAGAGAGATAGTTGAAGCATCTGTTTAAAAAATGAAAAGACAATCAAATAGTGAAATATTTCTATTTTGTTGTTAGCTTATTTTAGAGAACAGTGCTGGGGAATGATAATGTGGATGTGAGGAAATCTGCTAGATCTGATCTGCAAAAATCTGAGATGTTGCGTTAATACTGTTCTTCCTGAGTGCGTGTGCAGCACTGGGCACAATGTAACTTTGATCTATGCTAGGGTACTTACACACAGTAATAATAGTTGCAATTAATATGTATTAAAATTATCAGAGGAATAAGATGGTTGGTTGTTAGCAAGCATTTCAGTTAAGTGGAGACAACTAATGAGAGAATGTGAACGACGTGATGAAAAACAGAGGATACTTTTGGAACAATCTGACCTATGCTGAAGAATTGAGGAAAAAAAAAAAAAAGGAAAAAACAAAAAGAAACAAACAAAAAAACCAAACATACAAAGGTGATGGGAGTAGAGGGTTTAATGTATTAAGCAAGTGTATCTGAAAGGGAGTTTTTCCAGAAGAAAGGATTCAGAACTATGTTTTGCATTGTGAACGGCAGGTACTGGAGAAAATATTTGATTAAAATTTGGAATATAAAGAGACTAGAGAGAAAATGTGTGCACACAATAGAGAATCTGATAATGGGAGAAATTGAGAGCCAGTATGAAATAGAAGGAAAAATTTGGATTTGGAAATTTGGGATTAGGAGCTGCAGAAGGAGAAAGGCTAGGGATAGAACAAAAATAAAATCTGAAGAATTGAAGGAATTGAAAACTTGTCAAGCCAAACATAGCTAAATGAATAGAAAGAAAGTTTGATGGAAAATTAGAGATTGTGAAAGATGTAGGAATTAGGAAAAAAAGTCTTATATGTTTTCTCATAATAAAAGTCGGGGGGAAATGGATAAATGGGCAGAGAGGGAAGACTGGGACATTCCCTAGGTTCCCTTTCACAGAGAGAGATAGAAACACAGATGATGAACACTTGGGTTAGTTTAAGGTGCAGAGAAGCAGACAGAATAATATGAAAGAAGGGCAAAGAAGTGAAGGATATAGGTGAAATTGGAGACCGTAGTGATAACGGGGGGGAGTGAGGTTAGGGAGGGAAGGATGAATCTGTGAGCATCACAAAATCGGAGAGGATGATAGCTTGGAGATCATAAATATGAATGAGTGACAGGCTGTGGAAGAGTGAGGGGTAGTGAAGGAGAACAAGAGGTGATCTGATAGAAAAAGCACGAGAACTTCAAGATAAATGGAAAGAGCTGGTTCTGTTTTTTTTTTTTTTCTTTACATTCCCATTTAAACAAATAAATGCTTTACCATACGATACGGTTCTCTTCATACTTAAACCTCTTAATTGAACTTTAAATAGTTCTATTTTGCACTTTCAAAAATCTCTCTGAAGGTTGTCTCTATATGCTATTAGGAAAAAGGAACTTACTCCAAAGAACCTGTCAGGAATACCAGTAACCAAAGAGAGATTTTCCCAGCAGAGACAAGGATAACTTGATATTTGCAGTCTAATTAACCAGAGTTTAGCTTTATGTATTCAATGAAAATGCAAATGAAAATTTAAACATTTTGTTAGTGTTTGCCTGTCTCTGATGCATCCAGCTCCACCTGTATGCTAATACTGTTTGCTGATATCCTTTCTTGTTGGCATGTGACTATAATTTTCTGAGTGTATCAGATGCGTTTAGCACTGTCCAAAATACAATGGCATGAAGATGCAAATACTAATGCAGAAAGTGCACCATGGGGAACTCCCATCATAACATCAAACTAATTGCTTTATGTACATGAGCACTAAGCAAAGAATCATGGCTTTTGTTTGAGGTTTCATTTTTTACAGAATGCTCATACTCTAGATTTCTTTATTCATCTTATAGCTTGTTGTATGATACATACAACATATAAAATGAAGTGAATTGCTACTTGCTACAAATTAAGCTGAAGAAGATGTGTGTTTGACCATCCTAAAGCTGTGAATTGAGCTTTCATGGATGGATGATTTTATTTCAAGTCACTTCTTTTCATTACAGTTGCCCCAACTATGGACTTCATTTCAGAAGGGCTTAAGATGTGAGTGCAGGCAGTTTTGACATAAGTTATAAGAATAAGTGTCATAGTGGGGGAGTTACCTCAGATGTGAGATCAGTATTTGTGCAAATGGGGACTCCACCACAAAAATAAATACCTGAGTGACATGAATATCCTAAAGGGATTACAAAAGAATAGGAGAAAAAATGTACAGAAGTCCATCAAGACAAAAAATAATTCTTGAGAAACACTAAGTTCCCACATGAAACACAACTTTTAAAGTGTGATTTTGCACTTTGATGCATATGTCTTTAATACATGTAGCTTGGAGATGATACACTGTTATTAGAGACTTATCATGCCTGATGTGCAATGCAGAGGCGTTTGCTTTGATGAATTGGAATTTGCTGTCATGAATCCAATGGCAGCAATGAGACACATCGCTACCACTAGCATTCAGAGGCTTATAGCTATAATTACCCTATATTAATACATAGACATATCCAGGACAGAAGCAAATCTTTATCCCTTTGTGTCCTCCAACACAAAATTCCTATTTCCTTCCATGTTTTACGCTGCTTGTGTGTTTCAAACTTAATCCTGCATATCAAAATAACACTATTTCTTTATGGCTACACTAAGTGTTCATATCACTAAACATGTATATTATTCTAAACTTATATCTGTAAGATTTATGCATACTGTATGAAGCACAGGAACAGAGAGAGAAATGTGAATTTCTTCCCTGTGTAAAAATAATTTTAGCTCTTCAGAATATCTGAGAATAGTAGAAAGAGAAACAAAAAGGAAAACAGTAAATTGTAGGAGCTGAATTCTTTGTTATAAGATGCATATTCATTAAAAACAACAACAAAAAAAAGCTGGAAACATTTTCAAATTGCACATATAAAAGTTACAGCTGCTCTGGCTACCCTGTATGTCATTTCATTTTAAAACAGACAGCTTGGCTCTGTTTATGCAATTTTAGAACTGTCAGACTCTTCCTTAGAAATAATGTAAATGCAACTTGTGAAAAAGCTCCGGATATGAGAAGCCACAAGGAGTTTTGCAGATTTCTGAAGTTTTTAAAGTTCTATTTAAAATTCTAGGGAAAGGGGAAAAAAAAGAATCTCTTTGTTCATAATTCTAGAAGATTTGAAAAAATAAATATTTCTGAACTTCTTTCTCTCTTTTTACACAGATGCGCAAATTACTGGGCAAATTATCACTGTATGATTACCTTACTTTTTTTGGTAGGTTTTCATGAAAATCAGAAGCAGGACAGGGTCTGACCCAGTTTGGCCACTCATGAGGATGTTATCCACACTTGGACAAATATGTAACATATGGGTATATGATGTAGTCCAAGGACAGCCTGGAGACCTTCTTCAAGACTGGGCTCACCTGTGATATCCTTTGCAAACTTGCAAGTATTGTCTTTGGTAGAGCAGTTTGGATGTTTGCAATGCTGTAGAGACCAAACGTTTTGAACAACTGTAATCTGTTCAGTAATCTGCTGCCTTTTTGTTTGGTTGGTTTGAGGTTTTTTGTTTGTTGGTTGTGGGGGTTTTCTGCTCGGTTTGGGATTTTTTGTGTTTAGTTTTTTGTTCGTCGGTTTGTTTGTTTGTTTTGGGTTTTTTAGGTTTTGGTGGTTTGCTGTTTTGTTTTTTAATTTGGAAGGAGTTGATAACAAAGTAGTGGATAGATTTAGTTAAATTCACTACACGTGAATCCGGCTTAAAATCTTGGAACTCAACAGTTCCAAAAACTAGAAGCCCTCCTATCTAAGCTGCCTTACCAGTATTTGCTTTGTACAAAACACTTCTGAAAACTATTGTGCTTATCAATTCATAAAGTATTTTACCACTTGATTTTTTATTAGTTTGATTTTTAAAAGTTATCTTCCTATTTTAATATAAGCAGGAAAAAAAAAAAAAAAGAAAAGATTAACTGTGGCTTTATGTTCTCGTCTGGGGTTTGGTTTGAGTTTTTTTAATGTTTTTCTACTTAATATTAAATGTATGTTATACTACCTGTGTGTCTTGCTTGTGACATGCTATACCTGGTTCACTTTTTAATTTGTCTGAACTTGTCTTATCATCAGAGATGTAGTCTGTTATTGATTAAATAATTCATTTAGCTGTCCTCAAGATGACAGATCTGCTTATTGTCACAAGAAAGTTGATATACTATACTTTGTTTACAAAGGTTGTACAACATTTTTACAGTTTTTACATATTATGTGCATTTCATTAACCATTGCATCCAGCAAGAAATGTATATCTATTTGATAAAAATTGAAATTGGCACTAAAATAACACATGTATTGGTTGTGCTCAAAGTAAAGAGAAAGAGGAAAAACTCATGGTGAATTAGCTTACGTACCTTTTAAAAATCTCATCAGGTTTGCTAAGCTCTCACATGTAACACTTTCAACACCGCTTTGGGAATGCACAGAAAATTCCTTCAGCCTTCTAAACTTTTAATGTAAGCATATGGTTTATTGCATGTAGCCATAGACACACACTAATTTTGCTTCTCTCGATGAACTTCTCACGCATATTCAATGGGTTAAGAAGAGTTTATCTCATTAATCCTGTGCTTTAAAATATAATCCTGTTCCTACTTTGGCACTACATTGAAGTAGACAGATTTTAAAGTGACAGTTCTAAGAAATACTTTCTTCACCCTCCCCTTTCTCCACTCAGAAGCCTACCCAGAACTTGGATGAAAATATTGATTAAAGAAGTGATCATCCTCACCATCATCGTTTCCAGCTACAGATCTCCAGTGTAGCCCCACTTTTTTTTGCTCATGGAACCCACACTCTTTTCAGGAGCTGTTTCAAAAGAAGGCTCCACAGGGGATTTGAAGGTTTGGATACGTGAGGCAACACGAAGGGAGAACCCCAGACTAGGAGGTGTGCTCAGCATTCCACTGCCATCCTGCTGAAAATACCATACACAGTGGAGACATTTGCAAGTAATTATTGTAAAAGAATAGTAGGAATAGTGAACATTTCATACTTGAAAATTGTTCTTTCCAACATTCGGGCCTGGTGCACTTCTTCATCTTGTCAGCTAAACCAAATTATAAAAGCCTTGATTTCAGTTTCATAAATTCATAGAAACAAAAAAGGAATATTGTAGGGATTATTCAAAGCCTCCAGAATTTTTCTAGTTCTCAAGGCATTTCCTTTTTTATGCAAATATATTTTACAGATGTTGAGTATTTTCTTTTTAGCAAAACACACCTCAGAAATTAGCAAATACACTAACTAGAAAAAACATGTTAACCTCCAAGTGCAATGTGATATGTAGGTGCAAGAGTTTATAGCAATACTAAATGATCAGCAAAAAATGTGCTTAGACTGCAACAGTAACATATGAATACTGAAAGTTAAGAAGTTTGGAAACACACTATTTCACTTTCTAGGCAAAAAATGTTAATTGTATGTTATTTATATATTAATTGTGTGTTAAATTACTTTGGAAGTACCAAAAATTTGCCCTGTGATGTTCAGTGTTCTATTGCAATTCACAAAACCATGTTAATCTCTTTGCTTTCTAAAGGAGTTAAATCAAGAGATTTTTGTTGGTTTTATAACTCAAATAAAAAAATGCATGCAATGGATTTATAAAGATGTATGTTTATGGATGTCTATGTCTACTTACATACTGCATATACAGTGTACCTAATATGTATATTAACTAAACATTTAAATAAGTATTTTCAAGCAATAATAACCACTCAAGTTTTTCCATAATATGTCAGTATTTTCTCACAAGTTTTTAGTGTTATTTTCCTCACAAAATTTGAACGTTATTGATGCATATCATTCTGTAGAACCCTCCAGTGAATTCAAATTATACGTACAGATTTTCAATTTATATATTTGTCATTTTTATAAGACTTCATACACTTTGTTTCAGTAGAACCAATGACTCATATGTGAAGAAAAAAATTAAAAATACATTTTCATAAAAAGGGCACAAATTATTGATAAACACATCTATGTTTGCAGATTGGTTATTTCTCAGAGGTTATTTGGGGTCATAATTGTAAATCTCATTACCTTGCTTGAAGGAGAAGGTCTCTTTCATTATTATGGTGCTGAGGTCCATATCCCTGAAGCTAATTGCAAGGTATTGCTTCAGAGTTCTAATTGTTTGCCATCAAAATAGCTGTGTAAGCTTGATTAACAGTGTTCAGCAACATTCATAATAGTCCAAGCCTGGTCCTGCATAAAATAGAAACTGGGAAAAAATCAATAAGATTTAATAAGATCAGGAACAATCACTTACAATAGTACATCAATCACACAAAGTAATAGGTGCAGGATTTGATAGGGTCCTGAACTGCCTGAGAGATTCATAACCAGCACTCGTTAATGATTTGTTCATTTGCATTTTATCAATCCAGCTACAGCTGACAAGCAGAAGGAGCAGTAAGGAAATATGTTGACTTAAACTCATCAGAGTTTGCAATTAAAAAAATAACAGATAACTTAATAGGAAAATCAGACGTAGCTATAAATGTGGAGTGTGTATGTATATACATGTGTACTTTTTTCGCTGCAAGATTATAATAAATTACCACACCATAGTGGCTATTAGTATTCCCATAATCCCTCAGAAAGTCTGCTTATGTCTGAGAAAAAGTACAACAAAATATAAATTTTTAAATTCTCCTCGGTGCTTCACAATGTTTCTCTCTCGTTGCATTTCACATAGTGTAATGCCATCACAATATTTAATATGAAACATGCATATTGCCTTGTTTTCGTACCCTTTTAAATAAATAAAGCCCTGGGCTTTGCCTTGGGCCAAACCCATATCAAACACAAAACCAATAATAATGAGATGGCTTTCTGGTGATTATTATTTAGCATTATATCCTATATCAGCAGATTTTATGTCTTTCTAAAGTAATTAAGTTTTGTTTACTATCTGAACATTTTTTAAAATTGTCATGAATAAACATCAGATCTCATTTATCCAGACTCTTGCCTGTTTGTAATGCATCAATCTTTTGTTTAAAATAAGAAACCCAGAGCCAAGCCAAACTAAAATGCTACAAAAAACCCATGAGCTGCCTTGTGTGTGGATGAGTTATTTAGAGAGCGATCTTGTGAGACTATCTGCAGAGCATGTTTGTTTGCCTGTGTTTGTTGGGTCCATTTTGATGAGTGTCTCGTTATAAACCAGATTACATACCTCCCTTTACTGAGGAGCAGTTTGCTCTCTTAGATGTAGTAATTCTAATTTATATCCCAATTAATGTGTTTCTCTAGTACCTTGCCTTTCCATGTCCTTCCACTAGAATTTTTTTTTCCAGACAAAGCCTTAAAATACTATTTTTCTATCTCTTAAGTATATCTCTTGACCCAAAATGTGTGCTGTTTATTTGTAGGATACCCTTTGTTGCTCATTTGAGTCAGCTTCTACATTTTAATAGTAGAGCAGCAAATTCTAAATCAATATATGCTCCTGTCACATCATCTTATACTATGACAGCATCTAATACCAGTACAAAGACAAGGCTTCCTTAATGCATGGTGGTTTAAAATAGAGATTGCCACATGGCAGTATGATGTGGCGAGAAATGAATTTGGGTTTTCTGTGCTATATCAGGCCCTTTGGCCTCGGAGACTGTAACGGAGGAGCTTCCCAGGTTAGGTGACACTATGATTTTAGAGGTAAAAGGATGACTGAGCTTACAGGCTGACTGATGCTGTGATTTTAAGGCTGCACCACCACTATCTCAGTCATATGCATTTCGTGGAGAAAGAATTAGCAGGTTGGTGGCTTTGTCAGAAAATTGGCTCAATCTCTAACTGGATTCCAGAAATTATATTCTCTAAACTGCTATTCTGGGACATGTAAAAACTATCAGGTAGTATATTAATCATGGATTAGTCGTAATAACTATTAATTTTATAGTACTTTCAATTTTTTATAACTTTACAAATATATCCTGAACTGGATAATTAAATCCATGAGCTATATTAAAATCAGAGTAGTAATAAAAGAAGCAGAATGATTTGCTACAATAATTCTTGTGAAGAGAATATTCTTTTTCTCTTCCTCAGCTGGCCATGAATAATTTGTGATTTTTATGAATATGTTTGTTTCAGTAAATGGATGTTTCATGGAGAAAAACTACAGCCTCTGAATTTCTTAGATATTCTTGGATAAAAGTATTAATTTGGCTATTAGACGTGTGTGATTCAACAGCTGTACTATTCATTTCTCTGAGTAGGTTTGATAAAATAGTTCCCTTGTCAGCTGCTGCTCCAGCCTCCTTTGTAAGTTGCTGCCCATGAGTCACAGAAGCCCTGTAGCACCTTCTAAACTACTGGAGTCACCAACTAGAAGTAAGTCAGAGCTGATTTCCATTGAGGTTGAGTTTAGGTTGCAGAGTCTAGCAAGACCCAAAATGTGTCCCCTTCAACCATTACCGCAGTGAGGACAGTAAGCTCAGAAAAGGGAAACACAGATAACTGGAACAGTTGCCTTTTCAATTTACTGGAGATGTGAGTTAACACCTTCAGTATCGAGCTATGTTTTCTGTTCCTTGATTAAGCATGTATTGTTATTTCAGGAAAAAAGCCTTAATCCTGGACTGCTGCGCCTGCAATGCAGCCAGCAAACCTCTTTAAAGAAAAATAAGTTTAGAAGAAAATTTCTCTTGATGTCCTGTCTCAGATTCCCTAAATCTGTGAGAACAAGGCCAAATACTTTTAATTTCTAACTGGTTGCTAGTTTTCAGATATACAGATACATGGCACCCGACGTAAGGTTCCTGCAATGTGTAAGACCTTTTTGAGTGACAAGTGTGTGACTCATGGAATGGGGATGGACTCTTGTCATCTGGCTGTGGCTGGGAGCTGTGCCTTTTAGTAGGACTTCTATTTGTGGGAAACCTTGAGCCATGGAGTCTACTGCAGTACAATCTGGCAGCATCTCTCTAGCTCTGCAGCCTGGGTCAGATAGATCCTAGGTTGTCCCAACCAGCAAGACTGGACACATAGGATCAGAGCAAGGAAGAAGAGTCTTTAATGGCCTGCGATGCAAGGAGAGTGACAAGGGACCAAGACATAGGTGTAGGGGACTGGAGAAATCTGTGTGATGCAGACACATCTACCATGTACAGGTATATGCAGTGGTTGATAATAACATCAAAATGTTAACATTTCTTTTTAATGAGTATAGCACTGGATCCTCAAGAGGTAGTAATTATTGTTTTTCTCTCCAAGAACCAACTCAGGGGCCAGATGCTGTAGAGAAACTTCTCACCCAACCCACTCTATAGAAAACTTAAAACCAGAATAAACAAAAGATACCCAGAATTTCAAGAAACTATGGGGGAGGGGAGGAAATTTCACAGAACTTATTATGGAGAACTATCAGAAAACTATGTAAAATGTATTAAAAGTGAGCATAAACCCAAATTGCTAATTATCTGAGCTGTCTAATAAAAAGTAGTAGCTTGTGTTTCCTCTAAATTTTCTTTTTTCCATTCCGCAAGAGCTACATTATTTACTCCATGCTTGTGATGACTCATAGAATCTAAAAATACTATGTTGCAAAGCTTATGTTTTTGCTCAAAAAATACACTATCTTTAGAAGCAGTTTTCTTTGTCTCTTTGCTAAGGGTTATATTAAAAAGTGCTTTAATATTGCTGCTGCTGAACTTTTAGATGTGACATGATCACATTATTCTAGACTTTGTGAGTGTCTAAGTGTCTAACAGCACTATACTTCTGTTTCTTTGTAGGAAGAAGTGACTACAGAAAGCTGTCTCAATATTCTAGGTGAATAAGAAGCAAAATACACTGAACTGGGCATTCTTCCACAGGAGGAAAAAGCATGAAGACAAGTTCCAATTCCAGGCAACAACTGCTGGTCACATCACACTGGAACAATTTCCATCCCCAAAGGAGAGACAGAGAAGAAAGGATTTCAGCAGTGTGGCACTGATTTGTCTACAATAAAGATCAAAAAAATATTATGACCTGTGGCTGACAACCGGTCCATACACCGGTTGTGATACCCACAGACTTGACAATGAGGATCAGGGTTTACAGTGGCTGCAAAACAGGTTTGGAGACAGAGCTCAAAAACCAAACTCCTGCTTATGAAATTTTAAATGTTACATATGTACTGGAATGCATCATCAAGGCCTAGTTTTGAAATTAACTGAATAAAAGTAATGCAAATTCTGAAGAGGGCATTTCATATAACACTGATGCTGACCAGAGCCTGAAATCTATGTCTTCCAGTGAATTCCAGTTTGGAAGGCTTTATGTTTGACTTCTATTATTTCAAGATTTTGCCCTAGAATATGTAAAGTATAAGCTTAATTTTCTCCTNCCTCCTCCTCCTCTTCTTCTTCTTTTTTAAACTTGTCACCATGTTGTCATTTTTTGTCATGTATATTATTCCAGAAGGATTTGATGTCTGGAGTGATTGCATAAATCAACTCAACTATGTCACTACTTATAAGTTTGCAATGTGTTAACTCTCTTCATAATTTACATAATGTTTAAATAATATACCTTCTTTTTCCCCTTATCGCTACATTAATGTGATTAGAATCAGTGGAAGCGCTGTAATTTTCTTGTAAGGTGTGCTTTCCACCTACGCTTGCTTATTACAAGAAGTATCATTTCTAAAACTATCAGCCTCTGATCAGTTTAGCTGTCAAAAATTATTTTCTTCCAAGAATAAAAATACTTTATAAAACATATTATTGTTTCTACCTAGTATTCCTGTTAAGGTAAACAAACAACAGAAAATTGTTGCTTTGTCTTATTTACTTCCACGCCTGCATCTAACTGTAAGTAGTAGTGGAATACATCTTCTGATATATTATGCAATTAAATTGATGGATGGTTAATTGAGTCAGTATGGCATACCATATGTGTACTCCTGACCTGAATGTCACTGGTCAGATTAAGGCTTCACACATTTGGCCAAAGAACATATGCTGTTATTGAGAATGTGGCTCTAGATGGGATAAGGATTTTAGTCCATCGAAAAAATCATCATAACTGGCTTTGCTCTCTGGTTGTTGGAGCCCTGGCTCCTTAGGAGTCCAGCTGTAAAAGACTTTAAAAATAATGAGAGTTATTAATTAAAAGCTTACTGATATGACGGCCATCAACTTTTGCAGGCTCTTGCATTAATTTATTTGATCTCTCTTATTACACGACATATCCTCATCATAGTATTTGTGCCTTTGCACATCAAGCTTTAGAACTTACTGCGTTTAAATTAGTGTTTAGGCTTTATTTATTTATTTATTTATTTATTTATTTATTTATTCCAAGCACCTTCTTTTTTAAAGAAATAAAATATTTTCCTTATTGGTGGGCATGATACGTACGTAAGCAATAAAGTAACAGGAGGGGAGCTCATATATCTTTAATGACAGTGACACATCGACATCAAAACACATACAGACGCTCACACAGAAACATGCATGTATATATAGTTACACCACAGTTGCAAATAACGGATATTTTTAGAAGTGCCTTGCTAAAACATTGTTTTCACAATGATTAGTCCTAGTTTTTGGCAGATTTAATATTTCTGTTTTATCTTATTTATCTAAATAATATTTAATGACATTCTATTTTTTGTCAGCTATTTTGCATATTTTTCTTCTAAACCAGCTATTATGGGAGCTATTTTAGCTTCACAAATGTTTTAAAGTAAATTATGTTATTTTACAAAATTATTGCAGTAGAACATACATCTGAGCAATAATGTTTTATCTTTGACATTGCTTTGATGACTCATCCATTTTGACAGGTAACTGTCTGCTTTAAAGCTATTTAGTTTGCATCAACACTGAGATAAAACGAGACTTGAACAATATGTACTATAGAAGCAAAAAAAAAAAATACTGTCATTACATGGTTAGAAAAACAAAGATCTGTAATGGGAAAAAAACAGCTAATAGAGAAATATCTTTGATTCAGTCATTGTTTATTGTAGCAAACTTGTGTATCCTTTGTCCACTGACTTAACCTAGAAAAAGAGTAGTACTGTCTCTGCTGCATAATTTGTTACTGCCACATTGAGGAAGATTATGATAATGTACATATAACAAAATTGACAACAATGGAGGAGTCCTGTAATTGTGAACTAAATTCAAGGAGGCTGCTCTGAGCATGAGAACTAACAGTGTCTTCATTATGATTAGCTTACCTTTTCAAGTGTTCTGCTAGGAACCTCTATCACATAAATTGAGGCAGGAACTTTATTATCATCACTATAGCAACTGCAGGGAATTTTATTTCAAAACAGTTGGCTACCTGAAAATTTTCTCGTGATGGAAAGAACAGCAGATGATATATACATTTTAATTCATTTTCATTTATTCCTGTTTTGAAGTGTTCCATAAATGAGTGTAAGGCTTCTTTCTTTATTTATTTTTTTAAGACAAGACGGCCAGTTCCATCTTAAATTACTTTTCTAATCCAGCTTTTTCCATTAGGACAAAAAAGTGCTGGCTTATTTTAGTTGTATCATTATATGTAAAATTTTAATTATGCTAAGATACAGAATATTTCAAATTGGCCCATTTAATGCACAATTGTCTTCATTATTTAATTTTTGAGCTTAGCTGTTACCTGGGTTTTCTTTCTACTTTGATCTTAAATCACATAACCTCTCAGCAAGAATAGTTAACTGTGCATTTTTTTTTTTTAAATTCTTTTTTCTATGGTGTTATTATATTCTGTGCCTAAAGAAAAGGAATAACTACACAGATGAGTTTGCAGAGGATGTGAGCGAACTGTAGATGCACATAGAAATTGAATGCAGATACCAGGAAGTGCCTCTTTTTTGTCCTTAAAAGGACTGATCACATGTTCACAGCTGGAATTTTTATGCAGAACTGTTTTCTCCTAAAATTGCACAAGCCCCCTATTGTTGCATTTCAGTAATTACAAAACTAGCATCATTCTGCAGACAATAGTAATACTTTAGAAATTGGCATGAGTCTTTTATTGCAACTATACAAATTAATTTCTTTTTTATTCCTTTTTGCTCAGTGATATTCTGATTTTCTTTAAAATGAAGAGAGCAAAAAGACAGTGTTTTGCCATATGTGTTTGTTTAAATGAGCAAGGAGAAATGGAGAAATATGTCAGCTGTCTTGAAACCCTTTCCCTCCACAAAACATAGGAAGAAGTGCAAAAAAATTCTTATTATTTATGCATTGGGGCTAGTGTTCCATTATGAAAGTGCTGTGTATCTCAAAGGTACCCCATATAACACATTTCAGACACTGTTTTAACCAATCCCCATTTTTTATTGAAAAATACAGTAGAAAGTTTGCTGCAATCTGCATTAATGAAGAGATGACATGATGGGGACTTCCTTAGCTCTCTTTGACATTGCGTCTTCCTTGTAGCCAAATTTCTCTAAACTCTTCCTAATAAAGAAGAATATGTTGTGCATTGAATTTCAGTGTGTTCTTCCTTCTACTGTGAAATGGAAATATGTTCATTTACTTTCACAGAAAGGAAGGCATTTAAAGAGTTGCCAAAGATGAGAATGTAAGATTGAATGCAAAACAGTCAACACAGTTGAATGTTTTGGAAATTTTGCATGAGGGTCAGTTTCTTCTGATACAGTTTTAGTAATCTCACCAAGGAACCTATCTTAAGAGTCAAGTTGTGCCAAGGTCCTTACATAATTCATGGAGAAAGGTTGCTCTGCCAGAACATAATCAGAATTGCTCGCTGGAAGTGCCTTTCTTCTTCCATTGACTGTCTAGGAGTCTAGATTCATTCCACTTTTCCCTTACTAGCCTCACTTCAGTAAAAACCCATCAGGTCAAAATCTTTCACTCACAAATCTCTTACAGTGGAAAGACATATTTTTCAATTGTAAAATGTTTGGGGGCTTTTGTTGAGTGGGGTTTGTGAGGGTGGTTTGTTGTTTTGGTTAGTTTGGAGAGGGGCTTGTTTGGGGTTGGTTTTGTGTTTGGTTTTGGTTTTGTTTTTTTTCTTTGAGGAGGTTTTGGTGGGGTTTTTTGTTTTTTCTTGTTTTTGTTTGTTTGTTTGTTTTTTGGGTTTTTTTGTTTGTTTTGGTTTGTTTTTTGTTTTTGTTGGTTTTTTTTTTAACCTACAAAAGCTTGAAGAATATGCAAAATCCGAGGGTGGGGGGCAAATCTTGAATGCAGTGTTGTTAATGGGAGTTTTGCTGGTGACCCCTCCAGGGTCCCCCTCACTGGTCCCCCTCACTGATCTTGCCATGCACTTCTCATTGGGCATGGCAGGATGGCACCCCATCAGCGTGGCACTGACCTATCATCACCCATGGAACCTGACTCAGGTCCTCTTGCAGACCAGCCGCCTCTGCTTCCACCCAAATAATACAATTGTGAAGGGCCAGCCAGTAGGAGATAGGAAACCAATGCTCAAGCAAGAGTTGTTCAAGAACTTCTTTGGCTTGTTTCATTGTTTCATCATGCCTGCTTTGATAAACTTACATCTGGAAAGATTTTCCTGTCTAGAATGTCAGGTTTTGGTCAAGACATAAGAAACAGTATGTGTCTTAGCTTAGCCAATAACTTGTTGATTGTCAAGAATGTAGAAGAGCAGATTGAAATACCATTTTTGTTGGATACAGGGCAATGACTTGAAGCTGAGCTGCTTTATGTCATCAGTTCTCATATACTCCTTTATGAGAAAATGTTCCACTTGGCAAAGCAGGCACTATGCCAAAAAATGGATGATTAACTCCACAACCAAAGGATTAAGGTCCTTGTTTGTGATTTTGATTTAGGAATTCCAGCTTTGAATTCTGCTGTAATGAACGTGCAAAATGGGACACATCCAAAAGAAGGACTCAGACACATGCCGTTAAACTTAAGGACTGCGGCATTGACCTGGGATGCTGGGACCCGGAAAGTGACTACTTGAACCTCATTACTCAAATGCAGATAAATGAAAGAGACAGCACACAACTGGCTATCTGAGGAAAGCTGAATGGTTTGTAGTTGATGGTTTGCCCTCAAGCTCTCTTTAGGAGGAAAAGAGAGATGTGTTGTAGTGAAGAATGAAAAGAGTTAATTTTTTTGATTGGAAATTCCAGCTCTTTCCTGTCTGTCCAAAGGGGTATCTTCTTCATATTCTGATGTACTAACAGTACCACCTCAAACTTAAAAAAAAAAAAAAAAATCACAGTCTGAGTTTCATGTCTGATCTCTGTTCTTGAGCATCAAATGTAAACTTTGTCATAAGAAGTTGCTTTTCAACATTTCTGGTTCTCCATCATTTTCAAACTCTTGAAATGTTGGAAATGATAACTTATGCATAATTCTATAAATGTTTTTGCTTTTAATTCTTTTAGGAATTGAATTAATCTCATTTTTCTCATTGAGTATATTTTTATTCCTTGTAAAACAATCATTAAATCATTTGAAATAATAGAAGTGGAATAAGAAAGCATATCAAATATGTAGTTTTAATAATAGATTGCAATGTTAAGTCAGAAAGAATTAAGTAATTGTAGACAGTAAATATTTTAATGCATGTTCTCCTCGTGGCTTGTTAATTCAGTTACTTACATTAGAATAGATGCATAAGAAAAACAACATTTTTTGCTAAATCACTTATTATAGAAAGCAGGTTTGTTGTTTTTTTTTTTTTAAGTTTATGCATTTTGGATACATACGAATGAACAATATTGTGTTTATATCTAATTTAAGAAACATGTTTCTAAGGACTTAAGAATGTGTCCAGGACAGAAGGAAAGAGAGGTATCTCACTTTATTAGAAGAAAAAAGGGGTAAGGTTCCTCTAAGGTCATCTATTGAGGGTATAAGGTTTGAACAGAGGAACAACCCTAAATCTGCAGCTTGACCAGGTGTGGTCCATGGGCTTGAGTGAAAACTCATCAATCTGTTCAGTTGATAACAGAGAGGAAGAAAGGAATGGGAATTTATGGACCAGTCTTTTTAGTTAAGAACTTTTCTGATAGGGAAAAAAAAAAAAAAAGGACAAAAAAAGATTTCCATTTGAAGCATTAAACATATAAATATCATTACAAATATAGGGTACTTTTTTCAAAACCTTTATAACTGCCTGTGTGCCTAAGTCCCATTAACTGTGAAAGTGATTTAGATGCTTTTGAAAACCTGAGTTACATACCTAAGTAACAAATATTTTTAAAATGGTCACCAATACTCTGTCCTCAACATCTAAATAACTTGTAATGGGAAAAGACCTATGGCTAGGCATGAACACTGTCCAGAGCAAAAGGCATCACTTTTAATTGAACATAGAAATCAGAAATAATAGATTTAAGTTGTCTTTTAAATATATATATAACCCTTCACGCTTTGAATGACTCACCCAGTTTTCTTCATGGAAGTCCCTGCAGAGTGATGCCGTTATACCTCTTGAGGCACAACAGGAGAAATTTCCCAAAGAAATAAAGGCCTCAGTATGTTGCTTGAAGCTACTGACACTTCATCATTCAGCTGGAGCTCTCAGTGCTACCTCTCCTGACCTTGGTGAAAACACCAGCATAGCACAAACACCACTACCAGAAGAAATCCCTCCTACATACTAGGAACTTCATGAATGTAAGAGGAAGAAGAGAGAGTTGAGAGAGCATTACTGACACGGTGTGTCTCCAGAGCACCCCTCTCCCTTCCCTCTGTTGAAGGCAATTGCCAGCCCCTGGGGTGGAGAGTCATCTCCTTTCCCTAAGAGCTGCAAAGAGCCAGTATTGTCTGTACTCTTGTTGCACCCGCTAAATATTATATGCATGTGGTAATTTGGCCAGCTGGAAGGAGACAGAGGACAGCTATGAAGAGACCATTTTTTCTCTCCTTCCTAGTGAGAGAGTATAGATCAATGGCAAGTAATAGAGACCAGTGATTTTACAGGATTCAACCTCAGGAACAGTTTTATGCTCTTTACTATACTTTGGTTTGGCTGATTTTCATGCATTAGTACAGACAAGACTTTTCAATATTCAAAGGGATGCCAAGCACAGTAGTATAGTGCATTAACCTTTCCCTTTGAGATATTTTAGTTAAATTGGTGGCAGAGAAAACCACAAACTGTGGCACAACTGTCAGTCTTGTAAATAATTTTTGACTGTGTAAATGCAGACGCCACAGCTGTCATGTAATCTGCACACAGGCTATACTGGGAATGCAACTCAGACCCTTCTGCTCCAAGAACACGGGTCTTTTCCATTTGTACTGTTCCATTAGCTGTTGAAATGGCTTAAAACTAGAACAATTTATCCTTTCCCTTTTGAACTTTAGCAAAATAGGACAGAGCTCTGAACCAGCTTTCATTTACAAACCAAAATTCTCCCAATGTGATTTTCTAAAGCAAACATTTAAATCCAGTGATATCTAAATAGCTGTCAACAGTATTATAGAGAGCTGTACAAAACTTTAAAAGTAAAGCTCAGAAACAGATATATTTTCCTGGTTTCAAGTGTCATTGCAAACCACAGATTCATGAACCTGGATTGAGTATAACATCTAATTTATGGGTTTGGGTGGAAACCGCCTAAAAGCTGCAAATGCCTTGGAGCTTTTACTGTAAAAAACCAAAAATTGCAATTCTGGCTAAGATCTGCTTTTTGAGGGAGTTCGTTTGAACCAAATAATTGCAAAGCAATACTAGGGAGAAATGAAACTATGTAAACCAAAGTCAGCAAGGCATGCACTCACATTTTGGAATAAAACAAGGCATAAGTCTCCTACACACTTCCTTTGCAGGCCCAAGAGAGAGGACGGTCACAAAGCCCACCAGGTACAGGCCTCTGTCCAATAAGTGACAAGTTGGCTACTTACTCTCCTCTCGGTTTAAGAGAGATTCAAGGATCAAAAGGAATTTTACAGGCCACAGGAGTCAGAAACATGAACAAGTATGAAAGAAATTTGCAAATCCCCTATTATACCCTGATAAAAGGTAGCAATGCTGACTCCACTTGCTTCTGAGTAACAGATTATTTATTCCTATGTAAAAGCAAAGCAATGTTTTTCTGAAACTTAATATGGAGCTTTTAAAAATGTAATACTGGAAACAATATTTTCTCAACGACTCTATTTAAACATAACAACTGTGCTGAATATAATTTTGTACTTTCCTTATTTGTTTATATTCAGGGACAGTTTGCAATTCTTTCCACCACCTCACCCCAATTCATTGAACCTATAGGTCTTCAGGCAATCATATAGCGAAGACCAGAACAGAGATGTAGTGTTTAGTTTTGCTTCCAAAATCTAGACTGCCAGTAACTTAATGAACCCTCTGGAGATACGCTCCCATGTGGAGCAGGTTGTGTCTGTGCTTGAGAAGGTTTAAATTAGTTATTTCTTAGAATACCCTGTGATGAAGGCACTGCTACCAACTGCTTTTCTTGTCACTAGCTCGTCAGGGCAATAAACCAATTAGTTGTTGCTATAGTAAGGGTCATTTCTTACTATTTTAAATTCTTAGTAGGGATACACAGCACTTCACATATTTGCAGAGTCAGCATTTTCAGTTCATTATGATTGCAAATGAATGTGTTTCTTCACAAAAGCAGTTTTGTTGTCAAAAAGGACTTGTTACGCTGCTGTTTTATGAAGTGCTAGCATAATATGGGGGTGTGGGGTGGGAGGGAAGAGAGCAGGAGGTAGTATGCTTCTTGAGATATTTCAACCATTCATTTTTTATGAATGGTTTTGAAAAATATTTGGTCCTCAATTAGAAGTAGCCACATGCTGCTCCTAAATCACTGTTGGCAAGAAATACCAGTATATGCCAGAACTACAGCTCGCATCCTTCAGGAGGTTTTAGATTTCTCCTTTGAAACCTCTATCTATAGAGAAATCACTTTACTCCTGAAAATTAAATATGTTTGAGAACTTAGATTGTGACTTTTGGTTTGTATGAATGTTCATGTACTTACAGTTTTGGGAGGAGGCATCAGAACATTTTTTTTTCCAAATCTGATCTTACAATGTGCCGTGTCCTTTGGGAACACCTTACTTTCTTATATATTCTCAACAGAAATTTGGAAGGCTTGGCTCCGGGAATGATATACCAAGTAAGTAATTAACTCACATGTTAATTAATTGCCATGGAATCATGTCACAGCACCTACCACTGGGGTAATGAGCCTGACAGATACAGATGACAAAGTAAGGCATGTAACTGGTAGTGCAGTGTTGTTGTTTAACCCTGGTGAGAAGCTCAGCCCCACACAGCCGCTCACTCATTCCCCTCCAGTGAGATAGGGAAGAGAACTAGAAGCATAAAAATGAGAAAAATTGTGGGTTGAGATAAAAACAGTTTAATAAGTAAAGCAAAAGCTGCACATGCAAGCAAAACAAAATGAGAAATTAATTCTCTACTTCCCAGAGATTTAGCCATTTCCAGGAAAGCAGGGCTCCATCACATGTAATGGTTACTTAGAAAGATGGATGCTGTCACTCTAAATGTCCCCCTCTTCCTTCTTCTTCCCCCATCTTTATATGCTGGGCATGACATCATATGGTATGGAATATCCCTTTGTTCTGCTGGGGTCAGCTGTCCTGGCTGTGTTGCCTCCCAGCTTCTTGTGCACCCCCAGCCTACTCACTGAGAAGCAGAAAAGGCCTTGACACTATATAAGCACTGTTCAGCAATAACTAACACAATCTTATGCTATCTGCATTGTTTTGGTCACAAATCCAAAACATAGCACCACACAAGTTATTATGAAAAAAATTAACTCTATTGCGGCCAAAACCAGTAAATATATTCAAGCTCCCAGAAGTGCCATCACCAGCAAAATAGTTTAACATTGCATTTATCTGTTGGGCATTGGGCATTTCTCATGTGATCCAGGTAAGATAATAATAATTAGAATTAGCATTCAGACCTTAGACTAAAATTAAGCCTAGGTCACTTCTTAGATGCTTTGAGTAGCTGACAGGTATGGCAGTCGTGAAGAGCTTTCTTTATTGTAGAGAACTTGTCCTGGTGACATTTGGGACCTAGGAAAAAAATTTTCATGTGGACAAGCATAAAAGTAAGTTCCTGCTCTGGTGAGGGTTGCCCTTCACAACCATACTTTCCTTAGGCATGCTCTGGAGTCCTGAAGAGATAATAAACAGAGTCGACAAGATGGGCATGAAAATGAGTCTTTTTCTTCCTTTTGTTCCTCTCACACAAAGTAATTCACAAGCAATGCCAACACTAAAAGCATACTTCAATTCCACTACCTAGGGAGAATGCCCTGGATTTTGGAACCTAAAAAGTTTTCATGCAATACTTTTTCTTGATACACAGCCTCTTAAAGTGCTGCATCAGGATCTAAGTGGAAGAGTACCTTGCCTCTTCCTTGTAAATGAAAAAAAAACAAGGGAATATCCTGATTTTTTCTGTCCCTCTGTTGTAGTTTGTCTTTCTTTCATTTTATATATTTTATGCTTAGTTCCACTGAAGTTCCCAGTTCTTCAGTTCCAGAAGAAATTTAATGTTAGGTTCTGTTAGAATTAGAAATCCTGGATTTCCAAAAATTTTGGACCCCAGTATTTCTGTTTTTAAAGGCATAACCAAGTTACCATTACTGAAGGAACAAGAAAAGCCACTAAATTAAACTGCCAAACACAAAATGACAAAAGGAAAGAAAGGGAAGAAAACTAAATTTTTTTGGTATGATTTCGATCACCTTAGTCAGAAAAGATCCCTAATTGGGAATTCCTCTGCAGGAAGCACAGAAGACAAGCGAGGGAGAGACTGTTCTAGAGTTTCTTCCACCACTGCCAGAACTGAAGGCTTTGGTTACTGCTGTGTGTCTGCAAATCATTTTGGTGCATTACTGAGCTCTCCTTCCTAGAATAGACTTCTAAGGGTCTAAAGAGTTACTTTTGAAGACAATTCCATTTCCCTCATGATGTTAAGGAAGCTCAAGAGATCAGGCTTATAGGGTACAAAGTGCTCTTTCCCAATAAGATCAGAGGTGGACACTGAAGTCTTCAGACTGGGGAAGTGTCATGGTGCAGAAGCAAAGGATATAGCAAACTGGGAGGTTTCAACAACAGACTCAATACTTAGTTTAAGGATCATAGAATCATGGAATCTTTAAGGTTGGAAAAGACCTCTGAGATCAATCATCAACCCACCACCACCATGTCTACTAAACCATGTCCCTAAGTGCCATATCTACATGTTTTTTGAAGTCCTCCAGGGATGGTGACTCCACCACCTCTCCGGGCAGCCTGTTCCAATGCCTGACCACTCTTTCAGTGAAGAAATTTTTCCTAATATCTAATCTAAACCTCCCCTGATGCAACCTGAGACCATTTCCTCTTGTCCTTGTCAGGATAGCAAATCTCAGCTGCTTGTATCTCTGGAGCCACTGTGGAAAGGATCACTCCAAACTTTTGTAATGTTGTTTAGTTTATTTCCAAGAGTAGGAAACACCATTTGCTTTTGCATGTGCAATTGAAGAAGGGAGACTGAAAAGCTGTCTGCAGCTACAAGACTGAGGCCTGAGGCAGCTGTTAGTCTGAGGAAAGGTTGTTACGTATACTCTCATGACTCTTTTGCACTGACTCTGGGGAGGGACATCAAGCCAGCTGCACAGAGTCCCACCAGGGTATAAAAGGGGATAGACAGAGAGCAGGAAGGAAGTGTGTTGCTATGCAAACAGTACCACCTCCTTTGAAGTAGAGAATTAATCCTGAATACATTCAGGACACAAACCTGAAAGGCAGGCTTAGTGGGAGGTAATCTGCTCACTACCCTTTCCTTTTGCATTGCTAGAAATAGCTATGGGATCTGCCTCAGTTTATCTGTCCTTTCCTTAATTTTTTTGCATCTACTTTTTAATAATATCTTGCATTTTATAGTGACTTTCATCCTAATGGTTCCTAAAATGCTGGACAAATTTAAGAAACTGATATGTAAACTATATACTGGGATCATGCATCCACTACTGCAATGCAATCAGAAAGGCAGTTCTTTAAGAATGAAAATATTGGTCATGACTGGCAGCTGTTCTTGCCATTATGTAAGTGGTGACATCTTCACAGCTGCTTCTGAAAATGTTCCTTTGCAAGGTACAATACATTGAGTTGTATGTCCCTGGGAAACTGTGAATTTGAGGCAAACACTGTGCAAAAACTGTATGTCCACATGTAATTAAAGAGAAGGGCTAAGGAATTGTCAGCTGCAGCTATGAAGTGTTTGGGTTCTCCAGAAGTACATAGACTGATAATCTTGGGCCTAATCTTGACAATGTTCAAATTTACAGAGCTTTCATAGAATCCCGAAGGAATTCTCATGGGAAAAGCAGCATTTCATTGAATGAGTGACTTCATTCTACTTTTTTGTGGTGTTGCAGATGATAGGAGTATCTCCTACCAGTCCTCTTGAGAGGCAGGCTCATAAATACTGAGGAAACTGAATGGCTTGCCTGCTCATTGAATGGAAATACATAGACATATCAGCCACAGAAATCAAATGATCGTCAGGGGGAAGGAAAAAAAAAAAGAGAAAAAAAAAAAAAAGACCATCTTCCATGGACAACTAGGAGTGGGGAAGCACGTTAAAAAGCACCTCCACATTCTCTCATATTTCTGTGAAGCTCTAAGCCTCTGCAACCCTGCTCTCAATGTTTCCTTTTAAGGTCACTTCATGGGTGTTTTTGTACAGCAAGGTACAAAAACCCCTCTGATCTCTGCATGAAGGAGGGGAGGCTTCAGAAGTGACAGAGGGCAAGAAGCTCAGTACATGAACCCTCTATGTTCCTTTGAAAGGACAATGCTGAAGCTGGAAATGATCTACCCTATCTCAGGATCACAGGGTCAGCATAATTTTCCTGCTGCAACTTAACATGCCCGCTTTTGAAAATTTTGGCCCACAGAAGGCATTTAGCTGAATTAATCTACCTTTGGTCACGTCATCTCCTGTTTGGGTAACCGATTACAAATGTGGAAGACATGTGGAAGTGGTAACACCATTTGGAGGGTGGAAGAATCTTGGCGGATCAGCAGCCTATCATTGAGGCTGCTGGCAGCCTGTCTCACACATCTATAATTCAAAATGTTGAAGCTCCTATGGTATGGATATGAAAGGAGATTGCAGCCCTATGAATTTTATGCTTTGCTGTTGTCATATGGGTGGATGATGACACCAAATATTTGGTCTGGAACCGAGTATGCTGCATATTTATGCATTCAGAAACCTGAGCCAGACTAGAATGCTCAAATCATTTATGAATTTTTAGTAGTCTTCCTACTGTAAATGTTTAAAGCTGTAGCTTAGTAATAAGATATTTGATAGCAGTGCTCAAAAAGACACCACTTGAGAGTTATTAAAAAACATCTACAGAGCTTAAATGTTTTTAAGGAAAATAAAGTGATGTGGCCATCTTTCTTCCCTCTCTGAATAAACACCACAGAAGCAGCTAAATAGAGATGTAAACCAAACAGTTGAAAAGTCAGTTTGCAACTTGCATAAAATCAAATGAGATAAAATAGGTTCCAATTGTGTTTCAGTAACAAATAAAGCATATTTTGCATTAGGACATTTTATGTGTGTGTGTGCATATATATATATATTTATATAAGTGTGTGTGTTTATATACGTATTTGTGTGTATATACACACAAATACGTATATAAACACATGCACATATCATTAAAAAAGCGACAAAAAAGGCTTGTTGGAGGCTTATATTATGCTGTCTGTTTTATCCATGGTCATCATCTGCATCATCCTACCAGACATTGTTTTAATAAAAAAAAATGTGATGAAGCCACTAAAAGAACTAATTTATTATTTTTATAAAGTATTTATAATAATTGATTGTGTGCCACGGATTTGTGTAAACTTGTAATATGAAGGAAACCATCAAGAACACAATATTTATTTTCCTTGTCTAATGTGCCATAGTGTTTCCAAGATTGCAATGCCGCAAATAAGAGTAATGTCTGATGGGGCACATTGAACAGTTCCCCAGAGACCCTGAAAGGACAGCATATGATAACTTTCAGGGCTCCATTTGTAACAGCAAGATTTTCTTTAATGTTTGCATGTTTCTAATATTAACTATGTAAAAATGATAAGAAACTGTACAGAGAGAAGTATTTTTTCCTATTGCATTAATTTTAATTGGCTTTTGTTTTTCTTCACTGCTACAGTACTTGCTTTCCTCCAGAAAGATGCATAAATGCTTAACCTAGCATAATTATGCGTATACATTCTTATTCCATTAGTAATTTGTGCTTTAATTATATTTATCATTTGGTCCATTGTATATTTGCATGACTCAGAGTAATTTAAAAGTGTTTCCTTTTCACAGGTTTCTACTATTTTTCTGTAGATAAATTAGGAAAGCTTGGGAAATTGCATAGTGAGAATTGAAATGAGGACTATACAATCCATTTTGAGACTTGCCTTTTGGTGTTTACCTCAAAGCATGCTTCTGTGTGTGTGCGTGATTTACATTTAGCAATATCTAAGTGCAAATAGTAATCATACACCAAAGTAAACCGGACTATATGCAATTGCTTCCTCTGTTTCTTCAATTGCAGTTGCAATCCCATAGATTCCAATCTTGACAGGTAGCATAATTAGAAAATTCTCTTTGTCTTATTAAATGTGACTCTTCTCAATAGAATTCACTTCATTGCAGGCAAAGAACAGAAAATATACTTCAAATCTAAAATGGGAAATCAAGGGGGACTGTTTTATTTTTATCTGTCTTTGTGCAAGCGACATTATTATCAAAGGATATTGTAATGCTGAAAATGTACTTTTGGGATTTAAATCACGTATTAGCCTGGAAAGCAAAAAGTGCTGTAGGGCCCATGCAATATATTTTCTCATTAATCTGATTGAAAGATTATCCTTCCTATAGCTATGAAAAGTCTAATACCCATATATCCATCTTTCCTGCTAGTAAAATTCAGCTTTGTGCGCAGTCATTGTCTCTTGTGTCTGAGGTCCTACACTCTTCTTCATTTCTCTGTATAAGCCTATCTGTATTAAAATAAATTCAGAACAGGCCGCCATTTCATGCACACATTTTGATTATTTCATAAGCTGCTGAGGAAAATGGAAGTATCAGCAAGTCATGCAGTTTTCTGGTAATGTAATGCTGTCATTACCTCAGTGGTCATGTGAAAAAGTTTAGCTATAATATCTTTGACAAATGTTCAGTGAGTCAAAACAGTGCATTTAAATGAAATGCAGATATGAATGAGCCATTATTACAATCACAACTCCAGCTTAGAAATTATTAAATATGAATATATACACTTTCACAGTAACCTGACATTTGTAATACATAACTAGCTGTGCATTTCTCACCCCCCCTCCTCCCGTTTGCCTCCCCATCATCCCCCAGATTGAGAATAGAGGAAGTCATTTTGATCAGAGGCTGCACACAGTAATTGAAGACACTCCTGATGATTTCATGCAATCAGAGTGGCACATTATTTGTGATGAAAATTAAGTAAAGAAGGAAAGCAGATTTATAGGTTGTCTTGCTTATGGTCAACTGCCTTTACAAAAGATTAGCAATTCTATTCTAACCACCCCAACTGCATACATACTTTTCCACATCGTAGATTTACTGAAATTTTCATATAACCTTAGTCATAACTTGCAGTACCTCATGATTTTAAGCTTTTAATGAAACTACAGAAGATGTCTTAAACTGAATGATTTCTATTCTGAGCTCTTTGAGTGCTGATAGCATGAACAGTATAGATGGCTCTAGCCATAACTGTCACACAGATAATATTCTTTTATGCCTCAAGACACTAAGATGGTGCTGTAGATAACCAAAAGGAATAAGCTGCCACCATCACTAATCTGCAGCTTTGAAACACTGTAGCTTTTGCATGGTTAAGAGAAGGTAAAATCACCTAGAAGTGTAATATAGGAGACATTTTTAAGTGAACACAGAAGAGAGAACTAAAGGTTTTCATATTTTGTAATCTATATCCACTCTGGATCAAATCATCTATATCCCTCTTTTTGTGTGTTTATGGATAACAATTGAAAATGCAAAAGAAGCTGAAGCCTTTGAATCCTCCTAGGATACTTTACACTAATGTAGTGAAATTGAAATATGGGGAATAGTTAGCCTTATTGTTCCCTTCAGAGTTTAACTTTCAAGATGTTTCATATAGGCTTCTGGTTGGTTTTATAATACATGTAACAGATTTTGTCCACGATAATATCCGCTTTGTGCCAGAGGAGTATAATTTCTGTTGATTATTTTTCAATATGTAAAAGCAAATGCTACTGAAACCTTAATAAGAGACTGAACTTTCTTTACATTTGTCATAGTTAAGTTCACAAAATTAAAAATAAAACTATATAGGAATACGAAGTAATGCAAAAAGTAAAACTTTTACAAAGTCTGTTCAACTTTAAGGTGGAATTACCTACAAATAGCCTTGTTTATTCCTATTCTTTAAAAATATTTCTGAACAAATTATGTTTTTAGCATTTGTGTTGCATATAATTATTTGTATTATTTGTCCTCTGTAACACCTCATGTGTGCTCCCATTAAAAAATATTTATAATAAATAAACAAATAAAAACAAGGAACCAGTATCGTTTTTGCCAACTGGATTTTTTTCCACACACAGTTTAGAAATCCCTAATCAAAAATCCTATTGTTGTGAGAATACAGCCTGACATGAAAGTGTCAGGGAAGCAGCGAAGGAAAAATGATGAACTAAACATCAAGCAGAGTTGGACCCACTATAAAAAAACATTTTCTGGGTGGGTGTTTTAGATACTGTGGTACACTTTCCAGAGAAAAGAGAAATTCCACTTGAAAGTCTCAAGCAATATGCACTATTTTTTATTGAACACATGAACTATCAATAATAATCTGCTAATTTGTTCTCCAAAATGCAATCATTGTTGGGACAAAAATACAAAGCAGTCAGGAAGCTATTAAACGCACAGCAGTATTTGAAATCGAACCACGGTGACTTGTTGTTATGGCATGCTGACATTATTGGTTCTTGTATATAGTTACATAATGATCTCTGAAGCCAGATTTTAAAAGTGGTCTGTAAAGCAGTTAAGGGACATCAAAATCTGGCTTCACCATCAACTTCCTAAGCTCCATGCTAAGCAGTACTTACGATCCTTCTGTGTAAGCAACTGCATGCAGTTTAAAGCAAAACAAAATATGATTACATTTCTTCCTACTGCAAGAGGTGTATTACGTAATAAAGAATTTCAAACTCTACTTCTAATTAAAAATAGCATTTTATTCTCTCATCTTGCCTGGATTCAATTAATGCAGGTGTCCCCCACCCTCAATTCCGGTTGACTTTTGGGTAGCTCTACAGCCTGTCATTGCTGCTTTTATGGCAAAACCAGGTCTTCAGTCAGTAGGTGATCTGGAAACCATGCTTATTTTGATTGAGAAAAATCCCAAGTACTGAGGAGAAATACTGAGTCAGAAACAGGAATTCATCCTCATTCTGTGACTCCACCCATTACCCTGTTACAAATTGTCTTAATATTAATTCCAGAATAGTTTTAAAGGAGCTGCCCAGCAACAAGGCATATTACTCATGTGCATCGCACTGCCACTTACATATATAGAAATGTCTTTTTTGGCCCAAACAGTGGGTGAACAAAAAAAAAGGTTTTTTACTTACTATTGTGCTGCTGCTGTTCACGTAGACCATTTGAGTCTCACTGTCAGAAGAGCTCACAAATGATCTAAAAGAAAGACCTGTCTGTAGGTTTATCCCTAGCTACCTATATCTATTTACAAATCATAGAAGACGTATTATTTAAAACAGTTTGTATGGAAAGTTAATATAGGGTCATCTCATAAATTAATTATCTTTTGTTTTCATTTGTATTCATCAAAAAACACCTGGGTTTGATTATACATTCAGTCCTTAAATTGAGGTAGTCTAATGTTAATGAGAGAACATGATACGAGTATCTAGAAGATGTTTATTATATATCAGCACAAAATTGCACCAAAACACAGAAAGCAGTCCTTGTGTTTGTCGGTAATGTGGCTCTATGCTGAGTTTTGCACTGCACCTTCTGTCCTCTTTCCAGGCAAAAGGTAATTTATTCCTTCTTTGAGTATGAATGCTGTACAATAGATGCATAGTCTGTGCTTGCAAGCTTTCTGTGCTGCTGTTGCTGAAAAGAAGCATATAGTTCTGTTCTGGTTTTGTCCTGAAAGGTGTAAAAGATGCACGTCTTCCATTTTCTAAAGGGTTTGAACCAAGCCAGCCACTTTATTGGTTTTTTTCCCTGGATATTGCTCAATTGGCCTTGTGTCTGCGCTGCAGCCAGACACGTTCTGTACCTGGTTATGCAACACTTTGTATTTAGAGATGAAGACAAAATTGCATATTGAAACAGAAATGCCACAGCAAACTCTCCTAGTGCGCTTTCTCTGAAAGCATCTGCTGACGCAGTTGTCCTAAGCAAATCTGAAAGCATCTGCTTTACACATTGCCATTTGGGTTATTGCAAATAAAGGCAATAGAAGTGATTAACAGAGAATTTGGATTCATGTGGACTAAATCAAAATCAAGAAGTATTTGTACAAGAAATACATTGGCAAGGTGACCTGAGTGCAGTGGTGGCCTACCAAAGCGGTTAGCAGCTGGACAGGCTGAGAGAACTGGGCTGGTTCAGCAAAGACATCTTGCTGCTGTCTGTGACTTCCTAACGGGAGAGTTTAGAGACGTGCTGACTCTTCTCTGAACTAGATGATCTCTAGCTGTCCCCATCCATTTTAAAAGATCTTGTGATGTTATTACTTTGAAGTTTAGGTAAGTTAGCTATTTAACTTCAGATTTAGACAAGTACCCTCAAAACTGACGTTTTCTGCATAGTTCAGAGAGGAAAAAGAAGGTTATACACCCAAGCAGCATTGATCCTACAGAATATGGCCAGGGGTTCCTTAGAGTGTATAAAATAAAATTTAAAAAAAATCCTGAGTACTCATGCACAAAATTCAAACTTGCAATGTGTGGTTAAGTACCCAGGCTAACTGCTTAAGATATTATATTCATAATTTCACTTTCATGAAGATTCTCGAAGTGTCAGATAATACTTCCCAACTCATTATTACCAGGCTAAAAGGAATGGCATGTAACGTTGAAAATATCTTTGAAACATTATGAGTGCTATTTGAAATTTCCAAATTACTTTCATAATATAATTTTAGCAGCATACTAGAATTAGAACAGCACTAGTAATATACATACTGGAGAAGCAAGTACTGCATAGATGAGTTTACATCAGTACTTGCATTTTATCAAGCATTATAGTCTGTTATTCTATGCAGTAGTAAAGCAATGATAAATAAGTCATGTGGTAAATATAATGTTATGAAAAATATGACTGCACAGCTCATCAGTTATATGCCGCTTTGCTTTTTTAAAACTTACAATGCTTACACAGTATAGAATATAGACATTACAGCTGAATTTTTTAAAAGGGCAGATTAATTTATGACCAATAACAACATCTCTAGTTATATTGCAAAAATAAGGTTTATCAGATCTTATGCTTCTGGACATAAACTGATCATTGAAAAGGTCAGGATATAATTTTTATGCACACACAACTTTTTTTCTTTAGAAAAACTTTTTGTTGTTGCTGCTCTCTGCTTTATGCTTTGTGGAAGCTAGAGAAATTCATCAGCAAAAGTAGCAGCCCACTGCATCTAATAAGATTATAATGAGTCTAGAACTTCCTTAATGATTCTAGAACATAGTTTCTTTAATCAACAGGAACACATGACCATATCATGTTAACAGTCACTGTAACTACCTAGCAATTTTTTCCTTTATGCGGAGTCTGGTAATACTTCTAAATGAAAAATAATGCTATTTTCCCCTCATGCTTTGGGGAAATGAAATATTAGTAAGGGTACTATAAATCAAATGTTCCAATATCACAGAAGCATCACATTGAAATAGGTTACCAGTTAGAAACCGAGGACTTCTGTTGTTACTATTGTTTTGATTTCCATTCCAGGCAAAGCTTGATCAGACAGACCTTACGATGCAATAGTGTGTAAAACATATGAATAAATCTTGCCTTGTATAGATGTAAAACTCTGCCTTATTTACTACAAGAGCTGAGAACAAGAATGGTCAAAATGGAAAAGAAAAAGTGGTCTCAGTGTTAAGGCCACTCCACAGAATTTGATTCACTACAAAATAATTAAGTTTTTCTGAGTAGTTCCTTAAAGCAAAATCTTTTACAGTTGGTTGTTAATTGAGTTTATCCAATCTGAGAAACTTGTGCTCTTATCTTCAGAAGAACTGAGAGCTTTTAGCTGCAACCAATTTTAGTAGGAATGGTACCCTGAGTACGTGATATTTTAGAAAAATGCTATTAATACTAAAAACTTAATCTGTCAGGTACGGCACGCAAATTTTCTGGATTATTTTTATGTTAATCTCTCTATGCATTTGATATCTGTTACAAAATGAGGACAGCAGAGTTTCCAGTGCATTTCATACATTATGTTGTGTTGGGTTTGCATGCCAAGGTTTTGGTAGCGGGGGGACTACAGGAGTGGCTTCTGCGAGAAGCTGCTAGAAGCTTCCCCTGTGT
>VXBL01002322.1:347388-399149 GCA_013400195.1 Aramus guarauna | reverse complement strand
ATTTTATTTTTCATTCCTCTACTCTGTTCTGTTTGGGAATAAATTAGATGAATTTCCTCTCTCTAAGTTCAGTCTGTTTTGCTTGTGACGATAAGTGAGTGATCTCTCCCTGTCCTTATCTCGACCCACGAAGCATCTTGTTACACTTTTTCTCCCATGTCTGGGAACGAGGGGAGTGACAGAGCAGCTCTGGTGGGCACCTGGCCCCAGCCAGGATCAACCCACCACATATGTGAAGACAAACTCACATATGTACAGCATTTCAGTTCTGTGGTGATGAAGACCATAGAAAAGGCCATTATAAAATTAGTAATTTTATATTCACTGTTGGGTTTGGCTTGTGTCAGGTGAGTAGCCAATGGTAGGGGTAAAAATAGACATTAAACAGACTGATTCCTTGAGCCTGTCTGTCTTATGTAATGAATCAGGCTGGGGTCTGGTGGGAAAAATAAAATTAGATCATAATATTTTTATGGCCATTTGAACTTGCTTTGGCTCTTAGTTCCATGTGAAATATCTGAGAACAGAGTCATGGCAGGGTCTACTAAATTCTCTGTGGAGAGACTTTGAAAGTCAGAGTAGCTCTACTGCAACAAACTTGTCAAACTAATCAGTGCTGCGGGAGAATCCTAAGCTGGATTTCATCTACAGAAAACATCTCTGGAGAATCTAGCAAAATTTCAATTAAGGAAGTGGACAGTGTAACTTTTTCCAGTGCTTGTTGTTCTGATTAAGGTGTGCAATGAAATCATATCAAGGTTTGGAACCTGAGAAAATATCATCAAGAAGAAGTATGCCTGTCCTTTTGGTTTCATTTATATTTTTAAATGTTTTCACTGGTCAATTGGTTGCACAACAGCAAAATTCATGTCCAATAGAAGTTCAAATACATTTAGAGGGCTCCATCTTCAGAAATGCTGAATATCCTCAACACCTTTTACATTCCAGAGCAACCAAAGTTTCTCAGCACTCTGCATTATTGGGAAATTAATGACCAATCTAGTTAATTTTATACTTTGTGAGAATCTATGGAATTTGAGAAAGACAATGCAATATTTGTAGATATTATGGAGTCATGAGTGCACCATAGAAAAAAAAAATATTTTGAAAACTCTAGTTGAAAGAACAGCAACTTGAATTATAATCCCAAGGACTAGTTCAATCACAGTTTGTGATCATAATGGCAAATTAGTTAAAGTGCAGCTGGATGTGCATAGACACCATTAGCAACTTATAAAGTACATCATGGCTTGCGATGTCAGATGTATGATACATGACAAAAAGGAGAACGCTTGATTTCTCTTCAAACCAATAGAAATGCTTTTAGTCTCTTTTAATGAGACTTTTTTTGTAGTAAACTGTTTAATATTTTTAGGCAGGTGATGTAAAACGTCAAAATGTATAAAAGTGTCTCCTTGCCTACAAAATGTACTCCAATTTGGTGGATAAATAATACTTTTACAATGTTGATATTGATATTACAGTCTCCTAACTACAGAATGTTCTGTATGCCCTTTCTTATATTTTGTTTCATTCTTTCTTCTGCCACTATCCTTTCCCTTATTGATTGGTGTCTTCATAAGCCTAAATTACTTTTCAGGTAACATGTGCAAGAATTAATGGTATAGTTATCTATAAAATAGTATAGTATGAAAATAAGCAGGTATGTATTTGAGATAGATGTTCTTATAAATATCTATAAATGGACAGGAATTTTGGGGGAAGGGTGGTATGGTTTTTTGGTGGGGGGTTTTCCCAGTTTTTGTTGTTGTTTTTTGTTGGGGTTTTTTTGTTTGTTTGGGGTTTTTTGTTTGGTTTTTTGTTTGTTTGTTTGTTTGTTTTTGTTTTTGTTTTTGTTTTTACTGGAAAAGCCCCTGTCTGTGATTTGAGGTATTCATGCATGCAACATTTTCAGAGCCACCCAAAACTTCCTTTGGACTGATGGCTCAATTTGTTGCTGTAATAAGACATAATTTGTCATCAGCAAAGCACCCACAAAAGGGACAGTCTTGATGGTTTCTTCTTTTCAGTAAAAAGTGATTCCTTACCCATCTATGGAATTTGCCAGAACACCAGTCACCAGAGGAGGAAGGCACTGTATGTATCCACAGAGACCTGCCAGTGCTGACCTCCAAGGGTGAAAGCACCATTTGGTTCCCACTGCTGTTCAGTGTTTGGATGCTCTGCTGTGACTCCCAACACCGGTGCTGAGACCTGGACTGAAACTCTGGGCCACCAGTGGTGGTATCTAGGCTAGACTGGAAGTAGCAAATCAAAAGAAAAGAAGGCAATACGTGTACTGTCTATTTCCAGAGCACAACACTTTAGTTGTAAGGAATGCTTACAGGGAAATCAAACAGTATTCATGTATTTTGTACTCAAATGGATAGAAATGGGCATATAAGAGCATTAGGTCTTCTATTCCTTCAAGTTCTTCTCTCCAGTGACAAAAAAACACTTTCATGAAGATTTAATTTAACTGTAAAAAAATCTCTGTGGATAAAATCACTAATATGAATCTCAAAAGGGATATTTCTGAGAGGTGAAAACTTTCACAGGAAGCAGAGTTGATTTGATTATAAGTACACGAAGCTCAGAATTCCCAGTGGTGTGATAATCCTTAGAATGAAAATGTTTCCTAAACAGAACACTCTGTATGGGAGCATCTTTCAACACACACTTATCTGAAGTTCTTTACAAACAAAATCCCTATCAACAACAAATTCGTATGGGATAAAGGAGATCTATTGGAATTAAAGTCATGAGTAAGAGACAAGCTCAACAAGCCTATGGTGTTTTTGAGGATGTGATCAATTTTATTATAGAAATAAAATTAAATGTTGACTACAAGAAAATATGTGCTTGCCTCTAGCAGAATATAACTCTTATCTAAATGATCAGTCCAGTATGGAGGGATATTCTATTGACATATTTTATTAGTAAATACAGAAATTTAAATCTATGAGTAGTAGAGTATAAATCATGTTGGTCCACTGCTCGAAACTAGTAAACAATTATAACAGAAAATTTGGAGAAATAGTATGCAAACAAAACCAGCAAAGGTGGCTTACTTGAAAGGCCTACTTTCCTACCTTTATCAACTTGCTATTCAAAAATTGTTTTCCCTTCCTTGCCCCTCCCTTTCCTTCCCTTCCCTTTCCTTTTTCAAAGACAATGATACATTTTTGCTTATTTTTAGGGCTTTTCAACTTAATATTTACTGCTTTCCAGTCCTTTGGGAATGTTTTCTCATGTACAAACAGTGGATTTCTGTTTGACATAAAGATTGTGTCCTTTTTTTATCCCCCTCCTTTTTTTTTTTTTTTCTCTCTATGTTTTTAAAATATCTAAAATAACAAGTAAATGGATCATGTAGGATGTCTCATCTTTAGGAAGACATTGTGAGCTAGCAATCTTTCTAGCACAGAAATGTTGGAAGCAAAAGAGTTTCAAATCATCCTCTAGTGATATCAAATATATGCAGCTCCAAGTCACCAAGAAAGAACTTTCTCTTTATTAGACTAGAGTGAAGGTCACATCAATTAACAATTCAGTAATTTCTTCAGCTACTATTTTCACTCTAAACTTCTATATTTGGCTAGTATTTGAACAAAAACATAATGGAATGATGTTCTATCACTATATTCAGATAACTAGAAGTGATACTTGTCTTAAAATCTCTGCCTTTTTGTACAGTACACTGTGTTTTGATTGTTGATTCTACAGTATAATCAGTAACTACACTCGATAGTATAGTAGATTTTTCAACTTGTTTAATCTCACTGTCTTGATTTCATGGTGAGATTGTGATGAGCGACTCCCATTTACTCTTGAGTTCAGCATTAAGATAATTGCATAATAAACCACAATCAATGAGGACCCTTAAAGATTGCCACTTTATTTTCAGTTGTTGTTTTTAAACACAAATCTTAACAACCAATTTTGGCTAACACACACAAAGTGGTATTCAGAGTAGAAAGGAGATTTGTATGTAGGCATGAAAAAGGATACCTGTTTTATCTCAGTTATTAAAAATCTTATAAAAAGAATATTTTTATTTCCTAGTTGAGCAGGTGTCAGATATGTAGTCAGATCTGTAAATAATTTAATTATATAGTAAACAATTGATCATTAGTTCACATTTCACATTTTAATCTGTTTGGTTTATTAGTTGCTTTATTTTCTCATATGTTTTTTTAGGCTTCTCTGAAAGAAAATATGCCATACATTTGAGCCAAACCACAGTAAAATGATTCTGCCTAACTCTGAGAGACCCACTCATTTCTTTTCATATTTTATAATAGCATATGACATGTCAATTTAAACAAAATACACAATATTTGCTGACTGCAGTAAAAGGTTGATATTAAAATAATGTGTTGCTGTTAAGAGCAGATAATTGAGCATACCAAAGTGTAGGTACTATCTGCTATAGCAAATGCAATACAAAAGCCTAATGTTTCCCTAACAAAGGATGCTCATAGAGATAATATTTGGTATCTCGAATTTTCCACTTTTTCAATGTGACTGTTTAGCAGAAATCTCTATTTTTTTTTTTTTACATTTATTCTACAATAAATTTTAAAATATGGGTATCAGTCCTAAACAGTTTAGTGGCAACAAATATTTTAAAATACTAATAAGATTTTTTTTCTGGCCAATGGTGTGTGTGCGTGTCTGTGTCTGTGTATGTACGTGCACGTACTTTAAAAAGACATCTTACTCTCTTGAGTTTGATTCTTTCCGAATTTACCCTGGATGAGCTACGATATGTTCTTCTACTTGCTATATTTAAAAAAAAAATCCAGAAAATATCCAACTCCTAGATCACCAGTGTTCAAAATGCCTCCTGTTGTTACAGCAAGTCTTTTACATAATTCTCAAATTTTTAGACAAGCTAACTTGTACTCCTTTTTTCTGTAAAATTCTGCTCTCTCTTTCACTCATTCCATATGGACATGTATCTTAATGTACTTGGTATAACCCAAGTATCTCTATACTTCAGGCTTTTTGCCTACTTTCTTTTTTGCCCAAGCACTGGATGTAACGTAATTTGCTACTTCATGCCATTTTTCTCTCCTCCTTCCCTCAAATTGTGCTTACATTGTCCATCTTAACATTTGACCCTGAAACTCTAGATACCAGGAGGAGATTTCTTCAGGTCTTACTAGAGCTCTGCTAAAACTTCTTGTACCCAGATTCTTTCCAGGTTTCTCCCATGATTACCAGCCCACTCCTTACATATCACACCAAATCATTCTCTGCAGTAATCAGGTTCTTCCCACCATAAGTCCATGCTCTGCTGCCCCAAATAGCAAACAAGGGCTGTTCAAGGGGGAGGAAATGCGATGGCACCAGCACAGCCACTTTGCTCATTGCCCCACTCAACACCTCTCAGGCCACCTTTGTGCGGAGCCAGAGGACACGGTGGCTGTGCAAAGGCTCCTGTCGCTGCCATCTGGCCCCTGACACACAGCAGAAAACATCCCAGTCTGAGCTGGGTACCTTCTCATCTCCCTTCTCCCCATTCTCACCCAGGCAAATTTGTATTTGCCTCTGCAAATTGTTAACAGTTTATGAAGAGTAGATCTTCTAAGGCCATTATAGCAGAGTACCATCAGCAAGAACCAGGTTTTGGATGCTTGGCCAAACAAAACTCCAGGCATTCAGGTGTTGCCTTTAGCTCAGATTATAGGCTCATTCTTCTAACAGTATATTCAGTTCTGTCGTATTTTTATGTATAATGCAAAGTTGAAAGTGGTATGCTACATCCTTTTTAATGCATTTTTACTGCAGTGAATCTGTGACTTATTCTTGTCTTATATGTAGACCTGCAAGAGGCAGACTGTTTTGCTATGCATCCCTACATGTAGGTTTTGTTATATTAATGATACAAGTTGTATGATTCTTAAAGCAGGAGTAGGGAAAAAAGTTTTTGTTGATAAAAGAAAGAGTGCTATTTTTATTTGTGATACCTATGAATAAGAATAGACTCAGAAGTATAAATATTTTCCTATTCATGTTGATCAAACTTCTGGAGGAAAACAAACCAAACCAAAACGAACAAACAAACAAACAACCCAAAAAAAACCCAACACCAAAATCTTGAAGCAGGATGGATTTGCCCTTTTAAAAATGAAATACGAAAATCCACTCCAAATGATTTCATACTTTATGAGTTTGAACAAAATGTGTATTTGGCTTCTCTCTTTAAAGATAAACTTCATGACAGTATGGGTTGTTTTGCCTTTTGTCCAGACGTCCTCTAAATTTTAATGTTTTGTGTTATACCTATGATCTGTCACTGAAATTTACCTTATTTTTTGAGGTCTCTACAGTAATTTGCTGTTGAAAAGGTCTGCTCATCTGTTGCCACATTAGCATGTTGTTTGTTAAAGCTATGGCATCTCCGTGTCCAGTGAGCTGTGACATACGTCATTGTCAGCAAGCTTGCCATTGAAAATGGCAGAAGGAAATCTTGTTGCAAATCTGCCTGCAATATCTACCAAACTTTACCATTTTTCTTCTTCTTTTGACTGCTTGTCTGCCATGCTGAAATAGGATCCTGTAAATTTTTGAAGGGATTTTGAGGTCCTATGGACTTTAGAATAAAGTCACGGATACACCCGTACACCTTTTGCAGTCAGTGTATAATTTTCTGTAGTCATATAACTCAAAATAAATTTACACACAACCAAATTTAAACTTTGTCCGTTTACTTTCTTCCCTCCTCTCTAAATAAAGTGCAAATAAATTTACGCACAACCAAATTTAAACTTTGTCCGTTTAATTTCTTCCCTCCTCTCTAAATAAAGTGCAAAACTGTATACAAGTAAAATTAAATTCCCAGTCAAAAATTTTGCCATTTTTTGTGGAAACTGGACACTCAAGAGGGTCTGTAACTGAAATATAAGTTTAGTGTAAGGTTTTCCAGGAGGGGAAAACAAAACTGAGAGGTTTAAAATAGTTTTAAATACAATAACTTGTATTTTATTTACAATTTACAATGCCTTTTCCAGAGAGGGAGACATTACTTGTCTTGTAGTTCAGTTTTACCTTGGGATAGTGTGCTCAGAGGTACCTTTTCAGGGTAGATGGTTATCATCACAAGTGTTATTTGAGGGATTAATTTTTAACAGTGTCCATAATTTCTTTAAATAGTTTTTGCTGTCTTACCTAAGTACTGTGGCCAAAATCTTGATTCCTGTAAGTATTAATAGAGAATAATTTTGCCACAAAATGGAATTGAAAGCTGTGTAAGTGAGAATAAATAGAAACTAGAGAGTTCTTCATACTAAAAGTGTGTATCTTGAAAAACTTGTCCTGCTTCTTTCCCCCCCCTCCCCTCCATCATCAAAGATATGAAAGGCTGAAGCCCACTTATCTCAAGCACTGTCTTTCACAATTTCCCAGTGTGATTGCTACACTCATTTAGGATACTTGGCTGATAGATCCCTGGCTTTCATCTTGTGACAATGGAAAGGAGGGCATGCTCAGCGACAGGCCAAAAATATGAAACAAACTTCCTACAAAGCTCATCCCAAACAAGTGGAGCCTCTTTCACATGACTTTCAAGCTCAGTACAAGGCATGTCTGTATTAACTGGCATTCCCCAATAGCTATGTAGTAATGACCCTGAACACAGGAGGAATCAACCTCCAGAATATTATGGTAAAGAAACAGCTTCAAAGCAGAGAAAGAAAAGCGATACCTTCTAGAAGTAATTTTGATGTATCTTTAATCATTTCTATGTGCTCAAATACTCCAATGATTAGTGCCATAGATATACCTATAAATAAATCACAGAATGTTGGAAAACATCTCTGAAACATAAACCGAAATAGTAATCATGTGTAACGCACATGAGAAATATTTAATGAGCTGTGCAAGTGAGCTGACATGCAAGTACAGTGTGTTAATGTGCAGAATTTGCTTTCAGGAACACAAGCTGTTCCTTAACTGTACAAAAATGAAAGTAGCTTATACAAAATTAAGTTCTGAAATCAATGGCAAAACTTCTTTAGAATCCTCAAGTAGCACTTGTAAAGAGACTGTAGTTAAGAGTTGATCAGTATTTTGATTATAAATTCAAAAGTTGAATCGTGATGTTATTACCATTATAATATTATTCCAGTGGAAATAAAAAAATAATTAAAAAAATAATTTAAAAAAAGGAGGTTAACACATCAGATATGTGACAAAAGTGAATAAAATGAAAACAGCAAAAAATGACAAATAGCAACTGGAGCAAAAAAAAAATGTTGCCATTAAAATAAAGTAGTTGAGAATTGGAAATATTATCTCATGATCTGTACTAGTGTAATAAAACATTAAGTTCAGTATTGCCCAATGCCATACTGTCATCTAAAATAATGAGGAGGGAAAAGAACTATGATCACTAGGTAAGATTTCAAGAGATCTTCAACTCCTATAAGTGGAATAGAACAGTTTTGTGCTATGCTGGAGATGAAAATTTACCCTCCTTGGAAACAATCAAAGAGATTATTATTAACAAGGTGTTTGGAAAGTTAAGAACAGAATATCTTTTCAAGAACTTTACCAAGAAATAGAAGGTTAGAAATAGCATCATATTTAGTGATGGAATTTGAACCACATAAAAGCTTCTTAAGGGAGGGTGCTGAGAAAGTAACCACTTTAAAAGCTCCAGGAAATGTGCCACTGAAAAAGCGATCATTAATAATAGCTGTTATGTGGCGGGAGAATCAGAAGGAAAATCATCAAACATAAGGTAGAGTGAAAGTGCTCGTGTTTTTATATAAGGTGATATTAATTGAATCGTGTAGGCAGAGCAGGGAGCAACTAGACTTGGTAATAGGAGAAGGATAATTAACAGTTACAGAAAAGGAAGGAAAAAACACTTGGGTTAAGCAGTACATCAGATGTACACTGTAATCTTTTTTGTAATTGGAAAAGTTCCGTTTATTATTCATTAAACAACAGATTCAAATTGATTTGAAAACAGTGACTATGTGAAGGAAAAAACATTTGCAAGGTACTTTCTAGGTGATAGATTTATAGGTCACAGTATCAACATTAAAAAGGATTTCTCAATTTCAGAATGGAAAATAAGTTATATAGTACAGTAGTTTTTTATGTCACTATGATCAGAAAATTGCACTGATATTTAGGAGGTTAGCAAGGAAAATAGCTATATATTGCTCAAGGGGGATGAAAATCATCATAAGTATAAAACCAAAATAATCTAAATTTTAGGATTATTATACAATGGAATAACAGCACATATTTGCAACTACACTTAGAGTTTCTTCTGGTTTTGAGACCCCAAAGTTGAGATAAATTTGGGGTTGATAAAAAGGTTTTCTAAAAATAGGATATAAATCAGATAAGGTATTATTTGAATTGTGACAATTTAAGAAATTCATAATCTTCTATATTTCACTCCCATCTCTGATTTTTTTTTTTACTGGTACTTGTCCACTGGTAGATATCTGAGTTCAGTTTCATGTTACAGAAGAAATATTAATGTTATACTTAGGAGATTAATAGAAATGTATAATTTTACTGCAGATATTGAGAACAAACATAGTCAACATTTATCAGAAAGTTTTAAGTAAAAATTAAACTGTGTTTAGCTAAAAAGCAGATACAATAACTACTAAAAAGGCAAGGAAAATGTCAGATTATGGAATGTAAGGAGAGGAGGGATAGTTACAAATGGAGAAACAAAGAACACAGTTTAACAGTCTAATAAAATTGTTGACATAAATTTTAAAATCCCTTGGAAAAAATTATGTTAGTGACAGAAATTATAGAAGAAGCAAGACTTTTAAAATAATCCAGTTTTGGAGGAGTGCTTTAGGTCAGCTAGAAAAGAAAGGGCCAAGACATTAAGAGTTTTCTTAAGAGTACAAACTGACTTTGAGAATGTGCACGTAATAGGATGGGGAAGATAAAAATGGCTTAGAAATAAAGGGCTAAGTAGGAACTGTGGCAACTATGACAACGAAGACTGCTTTGTATTGGAGAATCTACATGAAAACAAGCAAGGCAGGATGAAGTATAATTTATATAGCAATAACATTGCCAAGAACAATGTTGTATTGTAAGGTGACTTACTGAACATACATGAGTTTTGCACAAATTTTAAATAAATTAATTGTTACAAACAGTGCTTATAAGAAAAGGTAAATGTGCGTGAGATAAAAAGAGTAAATGATATTAGAAGAAAAAAGGAAAAGAAGAAAAAGGCTAGAAAGCCCAAGAAAAACAGGACAGCAGAAAAAAAAAAAAAAAAAAGAAAAAGAAGAAATCCAATGGTGTAATAGATGCATTGTAACTAGAAAGTAATAGGGATGATTAATGGAAGGTGAAATTAAAAGAAGTGATGTAAGAGCAGAGAGTACTACAAGGTCATCTATAGCAATGAGCTATATGAACCCTGACATTTTTACAATGGGTTTTCAACAGAGTGAACTGATCCTAAAGTATAGCAGCTTGAGTGGGACAGAGGAGAAAGAAAGAAAAGGTTATGTTGCAGCATGATGGAAAAAAAGGTTGTCTTAAAAAATTAAGTCTTTTCAACAGCTTAAGCCTCAGAGATTTCCTTAGTGACCTGATTTGTCAAATGGATTTTGGTCCCTTGCTTGGTATTTTCAGTTCACTGCATTCTCTTGCCCCAGGTTTCAGTAAATAATATCTTAAAAAAATTAAAATGCTGTAATGTTTAATTTAATACCTTGGCTGAATTGGGTTTCCCCATCTACTTAGTGTAAACATTTTAGGATTACTTCAGGAGGATGTGCTTTCTGACCATTGATGGCAATTCAAGGGTCCCAAAATGCAAGAAAAATATCCAGTTCAAAGTACCACCACCTACAGCTATGGATTTTGACTTGAGATTGTATCTCAAAATCACTTTTTGTAGTAACCTACTGCTCTACTAAATGCTAGTAACACAAATCAATCTGGCATTCCCAGAAGCCCAGAGAGAATTCTCACACAGCTTTCACTGTAAGTGCATTCAGGTTGCAATGGTTGATCTAGAATCAGGGTATCTCAGAAGAGCATACTGCTAAAAGAAATAGACTCCTTAAAAGACAAAAAAAAGAATCACCTACAAAATTGCAAACTTGTCCGGCAGAAATGTATACACCCGCCCTTCTCTACCAGGCAGGGGATCAATGATAATGCATTGCTTGAAATGCCAACCACATGATAATGTCTGAGAAAAAACTAAAAATTATCATTATTACTAATATAGGACTTACAGCTGTGTGTTCTACATAAAAATCACACTAACTTTTTTGTTTCTTAACTTGTAAATTTTGTCCCTTTTCACACAGTACACAAAAAATCCCTCCTCTTTTATCTTTTAATATCACCATTCCTTTTTGCATGTGAAAGCAGATTGCTGTTTGATTTTGTTTTCCCAGGCACTTTGACTGAAGTGAAAGTGAAATATGTGAAGTATATGCATCACGATCTACATAATAGTCTCATTTTGTTTTGTGTTTTGATTCACAAATGAATGAGGAAAAGGGTACATTTTTATTACTTCAGTACATTTTTATACAAGCTGAATCTTGGGAAGGGGTGAAGTAGTTCAAACAAAATAAGAGCAGGCACAAACTTTAGCTCACCTCTGAAGAATGCTGCAATTTTTCAGGTGCAGCACTAGAGAAAAAAAAAAAAAAAAAAAAAAAAGGCAGTTTCAATGGGCTTTGGCTGATACCCTAAGGAGAAATCAAGTGATTCTGCTTGTGTTTGTGCAAAGCTTCTGCCACACCCCTGCGATGATCCTAGCATGGGAAAGGGAGGAGAGTATATGAACAACTCACCGGCACAGGGAGCTGCTGAAAGCTTCTTCTCGTCCCTGTCAAACTGCAATTTAAAGCTGTTGCTTAGTTAAAGCCTTTTAGGGTGAGAGGGAAGGACTTTCTGGATCAGAATTCAACTAAAGGTGCATCTTTAAAATAAATTAGCACAACTACATGCAAGCTCTCTTTGGACATTCACATTCAGAATTAAAGCAATAAAAATATATTAAACCTTAATGGAGTAAAGAAACTTTGATTATGAAAGAGAATGTCTACACAGAGATTTTATGTGGTTTACCTAATTCACTTTACAAAACAGTACTGAGTTTCTTGATGGCTCTGAATTGACAGGTCCTTATGATCTTGTGGCAGCTGTCAGGGACTCTTTTGCTTGCTCTGTTCTCCAGTCTTGTCTGCCTCATGGGACTCAGGCCTCAATGAGAATTTGTGTTGTACTATATTTAATTAGGTCGTTACTCATTTTGTTGTTGATACCTGGAATTTAATGAAATTACTTCTAAGAGCGCCAATAGTAACAATAAATTATATTTACCCTGAAGTAATAATTAAAATCTGCCTTTTAAAACGGTGTGGTCTCAGTTACTGACTGGGACCTCTGTGCTTAATCATAGATGTTAAACGTCTTAAACTCTCTGAGAAAGTACATATTGGGACATATGTATATTTCAATTTAGCTCTAAGGTTTGGGGAATTCTGTTAGTACCAGTGAAAAGGGCAACGCTCTGTTATTAGGCCTCTTGGCAGGTCAGATATCTTGCATTTTGCTTTCGTGAAATTGATTGGTTTCTGCTGACGGTAAGGCACTCAAACACTTGGCAAACAGCACGAACCTAAGGGCCTTCTTTACATGGTGTAAGTCCATTGAGTAGAAACATGGAGACACATACCCAATACTTCTGATAATGCTCAGCACTGGCAGCTAACCCACTGCTATATTTTGTTTTATGACTCAACACATATTGATGGGTAAAAGAGGCCTTTGTACTTTTTCTATTAAATTTTGCTATTAGGCAGCTGGTAGCTTTCTTACTACACAATTAGTCATCTTGCTCCTCACAGGAGGGCCCATTTCTTCACTTCTCCTAGCATTTTCAGAGGTTGATCTCGCTCTCTCTTATTGTAATTTATCTATTTAGGGAAGGAGGTTATCTTGCGGTTTGAATACAGAAGGCAGGGCCCAGGGAAGTCCAGTTTCCAGCGCAGTTCAGCTGGGCGCTGGGAGACTATGCAGACCGCAATTCTCAGCCCAAATTCTTTTACTGACCTAGCTGGGGTCCTTCACTTTTGGGAGCCCAGCTGAAGATGTTCAGCTCTGGTAAGTTAGTTAGGAGATGTCCTTAGAATGTTGAACTCTGTTCCTACTTATGTCCCCCGTCAGTAAAATCAGGATAAAAATTTCTGTCAAGTTTTCAATAAAAATAACAGCAAACCAAATGACCAAATATTAGCTGCGATGGTATAACTTGCAGCCTTTAAGCAAACACAAGGAATTTTAATGCATTTTAATTATAAATTTAAAACACAAATTTTAATTGCATTTTATAAACTAATTGTCTGTAGGCAGCTTTTGAATAGGAAGGATAAAGAAGATAGAGGAAGTTTAAGGGAAGCGGTGCTGTTCTTTTTGCTAAAAAAACCCCCAAACAACCAAGCAAGTTTTCATGATAGCTCAGACTTCCCTCAAGTCTTAAAAGAAGCAGCATTCAGCCTGTATCCTGACGTTTTTTCTAAACAAAGTTACTGTTGATGCTCCCCCCACAGACCTGGCCAGAGAAACCCATAAAACATTTTTAATTCCCAGATTGTTTTAATATAGAAACTTCATTAAAATATGGAACATTGTGACCATAACTTCTGGTGAAGAGGCAGAGGACAGAGCAATGTTATTAAGGTAGAAACGTCTTTCACTAACAAGGGGAAGGAGAAGGGGGAGACTTCCTGTGACAACTTTGGAGCAAGCCCTGGGTTACAAATGGAGGGATGCAAAAAAGGAAAACAAAGGTCAGCTGTGTGTTCCCCACCACCACGTTCATAAGCAACATTTCCCTGCCTCTGCCTGTTTCCCCCTCCCCAGAAATTTTATTCTATCTGTAAAACTAAGAAAGAAAACAAAATCCAGCAGGGAGATCTGTGCCTTCAGCAGGCTTTAGGAAGATTCTGGCAAGGCTTACCACTCTCTCATCAGAGAAAATAAGCCTGATTTTATCAACAGAATGAAAACATTAAATAGCAGTTTCTACCCATATCCGCATTTTTAGTTCCTCTTCCAGACTGGGGGGGGTCAGAGGAATAAGCTTTTTCCTGATCCCTGTTACAACACTGTCAGCTGTAAAAAGTCATCTGCTCCATCAGAGAACCTAAATGCCACTAAACAGAACCCACAGGGACGAGCAGAGAATACAGACATGCATACAAAGGAATCACAAGAACATTAATCTTTTCAAGAACCAACTGACAGTACATTTCAGAAAGCACATATAACTCAATTAATGTTTGTGCTCACAAAACCTTTTAATTTATGAACTATAGCTCTTGGGGTTTGCTAAACAATTAAAATCAAATCTATCTTCTCCCCTAAATTTTGCAAAGCATATTTTATAAGTTTAATTCCTGCAACTTCAGCAGGAACAGTTCTTCTACGTGACCCTGATAATAAGAAAGGAAATCTTATTGCTCAGTGATCTGCTGTCATCAATGGACAAAAATTAAATGCTTTTGCTAATCCTTTCACTCTCTCACTAGCCATTGACCATGAAGCTTTGTTGACCTTGCTAGAAACCCTGGCAAGAATTATTGAGAGGCACTTGAGTGAGCTATTCTTTTCTCTCAGGAAAGAACCAGAGGGTAGTAGCAGATGATTGCTCTTTTGCCTCAATGCGGTCTTATGCAAGATATTCTGTTCCTCCTATTTGATATACATGCTACATTGTTCGAGCAATTCAGCAATACACTGTAAACACCGCTTTTGGATCTGATCTGAACTGTACAGTCACAGCCATGGTGAAACTGGAACTATAGTTCAAACCAGATAAAACAGAGCTTTTGCTGCCAAATCACTTGAAAAACCTTAGGAGGAGATGAATAAGCAATTTCTCTGTTAATGTCAATATTTTTAACTTGCTTTTCCCAGTAAGACCAACTGTTTAAATGTCTTTGAATGCCTGGGTACTTTTAAATGGTCAGCAGCAGTTATTCTTTTCTTAAGTGGTTTTCAAATATCACTTTGACTTGAGGACTTCACTGCAGTAATCTCTGGTGTGCCTCTTCAATGCTGGAATTTCAGTGTTGCACCTTTTAGCTGTGGCTACATACAGAGCTCTTTCAGTTTCTCACCTGTTGGCCTGCAGCGATTTGGGCCCATTCAGCTTCTAAAACTACTTCTATTTTAAATGGACCTTGATTAGACAGGCTGAGCTGACCCAGCCTAATGGCTTGCTGACACCGGAGGAGGCAGTTGTGCTCTTTCCATCCCTTGGGTACCTTCTAGGGCCTCCCTGGTGCGTACTGTAGCACACCTCCAGCTCTTTGCTAAGCTTATTCAGTTCTCTAAATGGGTATAAAATTCACCCAGGAGTGGAAAGCATCTTGTTCTCTAAGAATGAGCTACTTTGTTGATGTATTTGTATCCTGTTCAGTTGCATCCTAAAAGGGAATGAAGAATACAAATTAAGGCCTGGCGCGCTGTTGTCAGGACTTCTTAGTCATTCTTCAGTCTTGTGGAGTTTGATGGCCTCCAGGGGATACTGCAAGAAACATGGACATTACCTCTTACAGTGTGGGAATGGGACATAAGCCAGAGGGTAAATTTTACTCCTTTAAGACATTAGTTGTTAATTTTCTAGAAAATTGTGATGTGGTTCACATTATCTGTGAACACAGAATACGATGGGTGAGTTTTAGAAATTATGTGCACGGTTTATTCAAGAAATGAAGCCATTCCACAGTTTCTTGAAACTTTCATAATTCCTATTTACAAGAGCACCAAAGTCCCATTAAAAAAGGGAAAAAGAAAATCAGTAGGAACCTTTTTTTTCAGTGATGAAATAGGTTAATTTCATAGCTGACTTGAAATCTTGTGACAAGTTATGGTATTCTATTATGCCATTATTAGCAGAAGAAATAATCCCTTGCAGCTGTGGTAACTCATGATAACACACAATATATACCCATCAAGATATCTCCTGACAGCAATGAAATTAACTCGTGTCACCCCTGTGTCTAACAAAATGTGCTTGCAGCTTCTTCTTAGTATGCTATTTCAGATACCAATGAATTGATATATGGGGAAAATGCATCTATTAGAAACAATTGCTTATACAAAAAAATTTCACTGCCTGCATTGTACATTTGATGATGGATGTTTCAAGCAAGGTAAGAAGACATTATAGCTAAGTGACCAAAAGTAAAAGAATTCATAGTTACTGCTTACTTCTCAAACATATGTTTTCTTGAACTTCAACAGGATCTGTATAGCTGCCCTGCACAGTTACCGTTACTCTCAATACACCCTTGGTGAGGCTGCAGTCTGTGTGTGTGTCCTCTGGCTGGGAATCGGTGTATAGCCGAAGCCTAAAGCCGTTGCAATGTCTGCTGTTGGAAGGAGCTATTTTGAAATTACAGGATGATGAAAAAACTATCTGTTACTTACACTTTCTTTTTTACCTCCTATACTAATATTTCTAGTACAGAATTATCTATGTGTCTATGAAGCTTCGAGAACGTGTTCTTTATGGCTAGTTACAAATTGGTGGGATGAAAATATATTTTACAGTATTTCTAAGCAGAGGAAGAAAGCAAATCAGATGAGAGCAAATGCATTTCAGCGACACTTTACAACTGTCCCTTTTAATGACTTTTTAAAATAAGTGTTTTGAAATAACAATTGAATAAGCAAAGAGATAAACTCCATTATTTACTGCCACACATATTCTCACTTTCTGACACGTTTCCATAATCAAACACTTCCCACATCACAAACATTATCCAAACACTTTGTAGTCTCAGCACAGTACGGGTTATCCCCAACTTAACTTCATCTACTGCTTCCCTGATGACTAGACTGCTTCTGACTTTCATTTTTTATTTAAAAACAACAACAACAACAATTGAGCTCAAATTAGACTCGTGGAATACCCTCAATTTAGCTCTTTTAATAAAATGGAAAAGTTGAAAGCAGCCTCGCACAAGGGGAAGTCTTACTTAAAGCTCAAGTTTGGCCATCAGCATTACAGAAATAAAAGACAGCTTTAAAAATAGAGGCTACTGGCTTTACTGCTGCTCTGTGTTGCTTCCCTTGTGGCTAAGCAGCTTTTAGCTTTAATTTTTTATTAAATAAATAAATAAAAGAAACAAATAGAATGACCCCTTTTTTTTTTTCCTGCTTTGGGCAGATCCTGTTTTGGGAAACAAAAGCCAATAACTGTATAAAAATAAAGAAAATACTTACTGTGCAGAAGGTGTGGTTGTCGCCATTTGCAACTTAGAAAAATATTAATTCTTCCTATAAATAAAGCTGAGATTCATTCTGACACTGACAGGCATTTGACAGCACAAACGGACACAGGCTAGATTTATAAACAGAAGGGTTTTACAGCTTGTATTTCATACAGTGTGACATTATAAATTGTAATTTACAATACTTAATTAATGAAGATGTAAGAAATACTGGAGCTGTGTCCCAAAGAGCAGTGCAATTTTATCTTACCAGGAAAAAAAAAATAAATAAAAAATTGGTTATTGACAGTAAAACGCTACCACTTTTGCTTTCAAAGTGGCATGCGATGTTTTAATGGCAGTCTACTGAGAAGCTAATATCCTTTGCTGGACTTTGAAAGTGTAAGGATAAACGTTTTAAAGCCAGAGGTTATTAGGGGAAAGGTGTGTCAGTGAGAGTGTACGATGCTGCAAGAGTTTTGATTGCACAGCTTTGGGATTGCTATGTGGATCCTGCCTTCCGAACCTTCAGGCACCTCTACCCCCCTAAGACATTGAACCTCTTAACCGATACATTGATTTAAAGCTGTTTTAGAGAGGCCAGCTGCGATCCAGCTGAAAAAGGTTAGATGCCTGGACCTATAAAAACAAACATGAGAGAGTATCTTTGCTACACTAAAGTGGCTGCCTCCCACTTTTATTTTCAGTCTGTTCGTAAGTCTCTATGCCTGGCCACCCTCCCATAAACCACCTGCTACTGCTCCTGCAGATGTTGTGCTTTTTCAGAAATCTGTAAATGGGATGATTTTTGCATAAATCTGTAAACAGGATGATTTTTGCAGAAATCTGTAAATGGGATGTACACAGGCAGAATTTTCATAATTTCACATAATTTTCATAAATTATGAGTATTGTTCTATGGCTAGCTCTTATTCTTCACCTTTCAGCTCCCTTAAAAATCACCTTGGAGTATTATTTAGTTTCTTCTCCTCAGCTTCTCTCTTTGTATTGCCTGGGTTGGAAGTACCATTCAAGGTAGGTGTGAGTCTTATGCTGCATTTCTCAAGGAACAATGTACATTTGGGGTATAATGAAACCAACAGAAAAGGATGTGGAGTTGCAAGTGTCATCAAAGGAATGGCTAACAAATCAGAGAAAGTGCTCTGTTAATTAAAAAAACTCCACCATTATGTAGTACTTTTATCTCAGAAAGTTGCAAAGAGTGGAGGGCCCAAACCATAACAAATTTGTAAAACAAATTGCTGAGGATCCATTTCTGTTCGGGAAAGACTTCAGACTGAAACAGGTACATAGAAAGGTTACTAAGATGATCAGGGAAGGAGAATGAGTGATGCTTAAACAGCTTGGATTGTTCAGCCTAGTAAAATAAAGGCTGAACATGGGATACTTTGAAATAAAAACACCAGAAGTTTTAAACACCAGGCAGACAGAGGAGCTTTTATAACTGGGTATCAATTCTGTTAACTGGCCCTGAACAAGTTTTGCCTGGAAATAGTAAGATGGTTTCTTGCACTCACAGGTTCTGAAGTGCACTTCTGCCGTGGTTTTGCCCCAGCAGCTAGGCACCATGCAGCTGCTCACTCACCCCTCCCCAGATTCGCTGCTCGGACACAGACCGGGCATCAGGATTTTGGGTTTTTTTTGATGTTGTTGTTATTGTTCTCTTCCTTTGTTATCCTATTAAAGTGTCTTTATCTCAACCCATAAGTTTTTTTCCATTCTCCTCCCCACCCCCTTGCTGGGGGAGTGGTGAGCAAGCAGCTGCATGGTGCTTAGCTTCCGGCTGGGGCTAAATCACAACTTCTGATGAGAGGAGTAGTACCTAAGCAGTTAAGACACCAGTAAATGAATAGGGTGATATACCGTGTCTGTTTGTGATAGCAGGGACTTGATTTGATGAGCCAGATTGTCCCTTCCTGTCTAAAATTGTGATGTAAATTATAATTTTAAAATGTTAGTAAAATAAATATACACGTTGATTGGGGCAGCAAGCTCAAGGCACAGAGCAGATGACTCAGATCTGTTAAAATAGCTCACTTGGCCGACCCAACAAAAAAGTTGAATTAAGCTTTTGCAATGATGTTAAAGCCTAAATAACATTACTGAAGTCTTCAGTTCTCTGAAAAGTTGTAACTGATCTGACTACACTGTAGTCTTTGGCAAATTATTTTGCTGATTGAAAGTTTCCCTTATTTTTGTATGCCTCAATTTTCTTTGGCTTGTGCTTTATAAAGGGACAAAAGAATAATTGAGAAGGCACAGACTGTGCCATTGTTTTCATCAATTTACCACTGCAATAGTGCAATACGTTTCTTTTGGAAACATAAGGAAGAAAGTAACTAGTATGGAAACTCTAATCTGAGATTCAAATTTTTTATATGGATTTTTGAAGTAATTTTCTTTTCCCATACGATAACATCTTCTTGTTTTCAGGGTACATTTGAATATAACTCTTTTTTTTTATATATAGAATTAAATGTTGAGCAGCTGGAGAAGTTTTGGAGCACTAGAAGCAGTAGAAGCTTCAAAGATGGAGAAGCATCAGCTAAACTGCTGGAGAAGTTAGAGCTCTGGTATTTGAAAAGACAATCTATCCTTGAAAAATATGTTTTAAAGTATATTGCTTAATAAGCATGTTCTGTGTCAGCTGCTTACTCCAGTCTTTTATTCTGAAAAAGTAAGGTATGTATGTGAGTAGTTTGGGAAAATATTTTCCAGGGAATGAACAAGGTTGAGAGCTAACTGAATTAATTATAAGTTGATGATGCAAATTAGGGGAATATATTTTTTCCCTGATTACTAAATATGTTTAGTGAAAATCAAATTCATTAGTAAAGAATAAACACACATGCTATAATTAAACTGTATTTACCTTTGACGTATGCCTGTTAGCTGAAAACATCCACAACTGGTGGTTATAAACTTTCTGATGAAAGTGTCTCCTGCCAAAACCCTGGTGTTCTGTTGAAGATTAAAGCAAATAACTTGTGGTTTCTTTATTATAGCTGGCTCTGACAGCATATATAAACTGACGGGAAATTTCCATTGAATACATGGTGTTTCAGGATTCTGCTAGATGTGCATATGCACATACAGAAAGGTTCAGTGGAATTTCAGCTTTAAAAGGAAATGGTGGGATATGAATTGCTGAGGAGACAGGGTTTTGGGGATGTCCCTATTCCCTCCAAATTCTATAGAGACGTGAGAGAGTACCTGACTACCTGCTTCAGGCTTGGCACAAAGGAGTATTTTCTTCTTTCCTCCCTCCCACAGAAAACAAAATGTAAACATGTACCTGTCAGACCAATTCCTAAACAGGCACTAATTGAGCTAACTCTGGAACTGGAAGCAATAAAGCTGCTTCAGACTGAGGTTACGCCTGAGCTAATTGCCCAGGTGCAGTGCCATGCTTCAGAGGCTATGCTGCTCCAAGTAATTGTAAACTTACCTGCTCAGGGATGTCTAACATATTGCTTCATTGCAATATTTAGACATAACCGAAATGAATCATCAAAAAGACAGAAAATCTCAAAACTGAAGCTCTTTGGGTTATTTTATGTAATCACCTGTGGTATGTGCATTGCTGTAGCATTCCTAATTACACAGCAACTGTATATTATTTCTGTGGGATCAGTGCCTCATTCACTGAACACACTTGGTGTCAAAGAAGTCTAAGCTGCACAGTGAATTGCTATGATTAGAGTATTGTGTGTTATACTCTGTAATGTCTGAATGATGTCTTGTGAAACAGAATGATGTCTACTGCTTCTTGCACTGAAATAGGTCTATAGTGTGCAGTGAATTGATAAGGATCAGCTGCAAGGTAAAGATGAGTTTCATGGTTTCATGGACATCTGGCTTTCATCCCTTTCTTTGACAGGGACTTTGTGCATGACTTGCTGGAAATTCCTAAGGATGTCTCCATTTCAGTTACTTGTTAGTAAAATGGGGGGTCATAATACTTCTTGGTTAAACAGGGGGTTTCTTACAGGTAATGTATAAAGCTTTATGAAGCAAACTAAAAGCTAACAGAGCATCAAATGAAAATCTAAGAAAGAAAGTAAAATCTTTATTCGGTGCAGGGCTTGGCTACTATGAAGTACAGGAGCCACATTTTTGAACAATAGGCATGAAAAGTAGTGTTGAATACTTTTTTCATTCATCAGTGAAGGGAAAAACAGTATGTGTTCATATAAGAATGGAATACAGTATCATGCAAATTACTCTGTGCCATATCATGACTTTTGAGCACTTCGCTCGCAGACTTCTCATGTTCTAGTGTAGCTTTCCATACTTCACCTCTTCCATCTGTTAATGTATTTGAAGGTACAACAGCCTCTTTCCAATCACCTAGCCTTAAATCAGCTGACTAGAAAAAGAAATGAAAAGCCAAATAATTAAGTGACTAGATTTCTTTACTGGGGATGTAGAAAGCAAGTTTTCTTTGCAGGTGTTTCACTGTCTTTCTAAATAGCTTGGGAAAGGCTTATGTCTTCTTTGTGTCCCTGTGACTCTTCTCACCTGGTATCTCTCGTGTGTTTTTAGACTATCAATGTGTATGTAGAGCTGGGTTGTCTGTTAGTATAAATTTGAATAGCGCATAGCACACTGAAGGGTCAGTTTCATCTGGATTATGTAGGCCTTAGCAAGTTCAAGCAAACATGTTAATAAATTAGAATCATAGAATCATAGAATATCCTGAGTTGGAAGGAACCCATAAGGATCATCAAGTCCAACTCCTGGCTCCACACGGGACCAGCCAAATCAGAGCATATGACTGAGAGCATTATCCAGATGCTCTTGAACTCAGTCAAGCTTGGGAGGAGCCTGTTCCAGTGCCCAACCACCCTCTCAGTGAAGAACCTTTTCCTGATATCCAACCTAAACCTCCCCTGTCGCAGCTTCATGTCATTCCCTTGAGTTCTATCACTGGTCACTAGAGGGAGGAGATCAGCATCTGCCCCTTCGCTCCCCCTCGTGAGGAAGCTGTAGGCTGTGATGAGGTCTCCCCTCAGTTTCCTCTTCTCTAGGCTGAGCAAACCAAGGGACTTCAGCATCTCCTCATATGTCTTCCCCTCTAGACCCCTCACCATCTTTGTTGCCTTCCTTTGGACGCTCTCCAGTAGTTTTATGTCCTTTTTGTACTATGGCACCCAAAACTGCCCGCAGTGCTCGAGGTGACCCAAAACTGCACACAGTACTCAAGGTGAATTAAATTGGCTAATTAAATATGTAAGAGAGTATCAACTGGAATCAGGTAAAAAATAACTGGATAAATATATTAATCCAAACAAACTTGTTTTGCATATACTGAAGTCAGCAAAGCATCAGAACACAAATTTACGCTTTTGTGCAAAAAAACTTGTCTCATCTGACCAGTAGAAATCATTAGAACTTTCTCTCCAAGTTTTTCACAACCTGAAACCTCTCCTAGAAGACTTTTCTACTTTTCTGATACTTTTCCAGGCATATTTTAGGGTCAGACATGCAAAAACCCATAAACATTAATCCAAGAATCACTGTGGAAAATGTGTTGCTTAGCCATTCTGTACTTCAGCATTTCCAATGATAGAATAGGAAATCTTTTCTCATTCCACATCAGTAGAGGTGCTTTGTGCCTAGTTCTTGGTTGTAAAATTGCTTTCAGATACCTCAGTATATGGTGCAGTAGACATTAGACATTGAAAGTAGTATTATTAAGTTTGTGTGTATTATGTTCTCATTACTGCATAAACATAATGTCCATTAGAAGAAAATAATCCTTTAGACCTAGCCCACTCAAGTAGATGTAAAAGAATATATCTGTTCATATATAACAATAGGCTATTACAACTTTGTGTTTTGCAATTTTAATGGAAAATAGCAAGTTAAATTATGGAGTCAAAAATCAAACTCCCTGCATTTTGTGGATTTTTTTTCATCTTTTATGCCATCTTATCCTGTGAAGTTGAAAAGTAAAATCCCTTTTTTATAGCATGTCAAAGAAAACACAATGTAACTTATGTATGATCCCATGCATTCTTTCAAGTGTATATAGCTAAATTAGGTCTCTGTTATTTGTGAAGACTTTTATGCTGGCTAAGTTATCTTTTTAATTTGTGGAAATCATATTATATCCTATCAGAAACAGTGTGGCCAACAAGACTAGGGAAGTGATCATCCCCCTGTACTCAGCACTGGTGAGGCTGCACTTCAAATAGTGTGTTCAGTTTTGGGCCCCTCACTACAAGAAAGACACTGAGGTGCTGGAGCGTGTGCAAAGAAGGGCAACGAAGCTGATGAAGGGTTCTGAGAACAGGTCTTATGAGGAGGGGCTGAGGGAACTGGGGTTGTTTAGCCTGGAGAAAAGGAGGCTGAGGGGAGACCTTATTGCTCTCTTCAACTGCCTGAAAGGAGGGTGTAGCCAGGTGGGTGTTGGTCTCTTCTCCCAAGTAACAAGCAATAGGATGGGAGGAAGTGGACTCAAGTTGTGCCAGGGGGGTGGGTGGGGGGGTAGGGTTAGACTGGATATTAGGAAAAATTTCTTTATGGAAAGGGTTATCAGTCATTGGAACAGGCTGCCCAGGGCAGTGGTTGAGTCACCATCCCTGGAGGTATTGAAAAGATGTGTAGATGTGGTGCTTAGGGACATGGTTTAGTGGTGGACTTGGCAGTGCTAGGTTAACAGCTGGACTTGATGATCTTAAAGGTCTTTTCCAACCTAAACCATTCTATCATTCTATGATTCTGTGATCTGTTTTCCTAATATGGAAAGATTGTTCTTGGAACCCAGGTTAGCTTTGTCTTGTCTACATTACATTGTGTATGTATATACCTCAAGTCTCATGATAAAGATGAGGGGTATGGTTTTCAGTTCACAGCTAAAAAAATTGAGTTAAGAACAGTTTTTGTGGCTTTTAAGTAAAATAATATTTGTTGCCTTCTAATTCTATCCCCTAGAAATCAGAGTTTGATTTTATTTGAGTCTTATGACCAGTGATATTTTATTTAATTTTTAATTTTTGGAAAGATATTCTTATAATTTTACACTGTTAAGAGTTTCAATCAGTATTTACAACCAGCAATGAGGTTTTAGATTCAGCAGCTACAGGCCACTTCTGAACTCTTGTGCCTCATGGAGGTTAGATCAATCCAATGGAAGCCACAGCAATGACAGATGCTGCTGTTTTACACTGCTGGGAAAAGGGGTCACTTCAGCCATCCTTACAGGAATGCTTTTCTCTTTGTATGGAAGAGAAGTTATGGAACATTTTTCTATTTAGGAAAAGATGGAGGGACACTATTTAGAAGTGTAAGATGTGTTTTAAACGAGAAGATGAAAAACCATTCCTAAGAGTAACAAATAGACCGTAGTGCACCTGGTACATATAATAGTCCTAAGAGAAAGAGGTGCTGGTGGTACAAAGGGTATTATTTGGAAAGGAAAAATACAATAGATGAGGCCTTCATATTTCATAGGATCATAATTTGGCTTGGAAGGGACCTTTAAAGGTCATCTAGTCCAACTTACCTGCAATAAGCAGGGACATTTTCAACTCAGTCACGTTGCTCAGAGCCCCGTCCAACCTGACCTTGAATGTTTACAGGGATGAGGCATCTACCACCTCTAAGGGCAACCTGTTCCAGTGTTTCACCACCCTCACTGGAAAAAATGTCTTCCTCATAACTAGTCTGAATGTACTGTCTTTCAGTTTAAAGCTGTTGCCTCTTGTCCTGTCACTCCATGCCCTTGTAAACAGTCCCTCTCCAGCTTTCTTGTAGGCCCTTTCAGGTACTGGAAGGCTGCTATAAATTGTCCTCGGAGCCTTCTCTTCTCCAGGCTGAACAACCCCAACTCTCTCAGCCTGTCTTCATAGGAGCGGTGTTCCATCCCTCTGATCATTTTTGTGACCCTGTTTCTTAGAAATGAGATAAATACCTTCTTGGCTTGTGTATTTTGTTTGTATGTTTTAAGCTGTCAGTCCTGTTCAGTGTATGTCCAGTTCAAAATAAGGGCTCAAAATAAGAAGACGGCCATGCAATCCATTAAGACGTTCTCATAATATTTTGGCTCAGAGTATGTGTTCATGCTCAGAAGATAGTAGCGTTTGTTATGTCACATAAAAGTGGATTTAAAATGCTAATAAATGGAGTTCTTTCCCTTTAGATCTTTCACACCTTCTTAGCACATGGCAAATATTATATAAAATGGTGGAGGGTCAGACTACTTCTCTTCTGAGTGCGTAAGAGGATGGATGGATTTAATTCAGTTTGGATATCTGACCCTAGTAGATTCTCCTATCCACAGTTAGCCACTTACCCTTCTAGTCTGTCCTCAGTAGCTCGACCTCAATCTTTAATTTCAAAGGATATTCAGTAGCAGGGGAGCAAAAAGCTGCCCGTTTCATTGCTGCACAGTGCTTCAGAGTTAGGCAATCAGCTTACAGCAATTGCAACTCCCCTTTTTGTGAATTCCCACCAAATCCTCAACTTTCTTAGTAAAGTTATACCCTGCCTTCTCCTCTTCTCTGACGGCCACACTTCCAAACCATATGTCGTAGCGCTCACGCTCAGACCTGGTATGCAATTCTTATTCCTAAACTGACCTTGCTGTGACCCCAGGCACTCTCTCTGTGCCTGTGCCGATCTGGTTAACACCACACAGATAATGAGGTCTTCAAATTTTGTTTCCAGGGATTGTTTCTTACTGCATTATTTAGATTATAAAATACCCCTGTATCTGTACATATGTATCAGGGTGTCACAACTTACATACCAATATGTATTAGCATTTCTTCAATCAAGCAAAAACTTGCACATTTTTTCTTCTTTAGTTCCTGCTTCATTACTTGTGATTCATCATTTCCAGTGTTTTGTTCTGATAAATCTTCAACACGGATTCATTTTTCTGCTATTATACAGTGTCAACTAGCTCACAAAACCAGAAGAATAGTTATTAAAATGTTCACGCTTCACAAATAATATTTTGACTGTTGGATAGATATAAAAGTCCAGTAGGAAAAATATTCTGACATGATTTGTAACATGCTATCTTTCAAATGGCAAAAAAATATCAAAATATAATTGAAACAGCCTGCTCATGATGCAATTCCCTTCCCATTTTCAAACGAATGAAGGAAGCACACAGTATGCATTTTTCTGTGAATCTCAGGGCTTAGATCTACACAATACATCTATTGAGGCAGACAGCTAAGTAACTTTTCACAAAAGAAAAATAGAAAACAAATATTGTGATTGTTTTTGATAGAGTGTGACTTAGAATTCATTACTGAAAGTATTTCTGTATATGTTTAATTTTAATACATAATTATGAGATTAATTTGCCTATGACTATGTGCAAGATTCGGGCCATCACGTTTAGGTGAAGGTGGAACTATGAAAACACAAGTTGTCTCATTAAAATGAAGCCATTACCTTAATGCAAGATGCAGAAAATAGACTGAAGAGATGAGAAATCCCTCTGTTAAATGTTTACGACGTGCACCTTGTTTGAAAAGCAGAATCTTTAGCTCTCCCTTTCCCTCTGTAATGTGTTGACCAGATTTTTCTCTGCAGATTCCTTTGAGCAGGGAAGCTACTTTGTGTAATGTAAGATTAACAAAATGTCATCTGAATGAAACGTTGGTAGACTTGTGCATGAAATACAGTAAACTGTGCCTTTTCTATATATTCACTGTAATATAAAAAGTGAGACATGATAGACCTGTGTGTCTAGAATATATACTTAGGCATGCACACATATGTCTGAAAATAAAATATACACACGAATATGTTATATAGGTATCTTTCTTCTCCTCGCAAGGTTAAGCTATCTGATTGATTAAATCAAATTCTATTCTTTCTGTTTCATCCATCACCACCAGCAGATAGCAGAAACAGCATGCACCTTCTGAAATATTTTTTTTGTTGTTTTTATGATGTGTGAGGCAAAAAAAAAAAAAAGAAGGTTTAATTTAATCTCTTGGATTGACTTTGCAGAGATGATGGTAACAGAAACAGTATCTTCAGCTAAGTAACCTGAACAAACACGACATGGAAATCAAAAAGGACTTTATAAATACAATACTTAAGCCCCACTTCTACCTGCCCCTTTTATAAGGATACTTGAACAAGCCACCTCCTATTACAAGCAAATTTGCCACAAGCAGGCTGGTGTTTTTTGTTGTTGGAGTTGTGTTGTTGCTGTCTTATTTTTTTTTTCCCCTTCTATTTCTCTTTTTCTTGTTTCTCATTAACTTTTTAGAAGATCTCTTTGATATACATGCTCATATTATTTAGTGAATTTTTCATTTGATTATAAGTGAAAACATAAGACCCAGAACAGTTATAATGTATTTTGGTCTATACTGAGTCTAGTCCTTCAAGACAGTGATTTGTATTTGTTTTTTTTACAGTGATACATGTTCATTTAATGAGACTGTTTTAGCAATCATGCAGATTCTGAGGAACAATTTTCTAGTTTAAAAATTTTTTAAATTGGAAGTGAAATCAGAAGGTTTTAATTTTTTTTAATGACTTTTCCAAGTAGAATTATTTGGTCACCAATAAAATTTAGAGTAAAAAGGAAATTTAGGGTATAGAAATGCATGTGTTCCTTTGAGACCTCTATCTCACCTCTTCGCCACCCAAAGAAACTCAGCCCAAATTTGAGTTGTGAATTAAGAATGCCTAATTCTAACCCTTTCCCATTTTAGCACTCACTTACAGTGCTTGCAGACTGTCATATCTTCTGAAACAAAAGGTAAAAATACTTTTGAGATTCTAACAGTAACTATAAAAATAATTGCTTATTTTCATTAGCAAAGTAGCTGTTTAAAACATTGAGATTTCAATTCTGTTTTTAATTCAGTTTCATGCCAGAGTGTGACTTTCAATGCACCAGCAATCTTAGTTTATGAAGACAGTCAATCCCTAATGCTTGTCATTCTTATCCGCATCCATCCTGGAAAGGACTCTAGTAACTAAGGTAGTTACAAAGCTTGAAATGCGTTTTACAGATACTGCAAATGTAACCTTGGACATGCCATAGTTTTCAGCTCTGCGTAAGGGAAGAGTTTAAGGTGGCTGTCAGCCATCTCTTTATTAATACCAGTTTCAAAACTGAGTGCAGGGTGTTGAGCCATTGTGTAATTTTAGCACCTTCCTCCACTACAACAAAGGGGTTTGGTTTTGGTTGTCTGTGAATGATAATTTAGTTTGCTACTTCTGAAGAATTAGGTACCCTAGACTTCTGCAAGACAATGCTGAGACTTTGAGAAATGTTTGTTCAAGCTTATATGAGTTCCTCTACAGAAACTGTATGACAGCAAAAAATCTCCTTCACCAGGTCCAAGCTCTGGTTGTGATTTTATGCTACCACAGTAATGTAAAACTTCTGTAGTCCATGTGAGATACTTCCTCATATATTCATTAATTGTTGAAATTACCCTAGGGGTATAAAAGTAGAGATTGACAGTATTCAGAATTCACTGATATACAATGTCAGCTTTATAAACTTGTTACTTAATATACTCTTCAAATTGTCAACTATCAACTTTTTTGCTTCCTTGCCAAGTTATTCTAACTTAGCACTGACAAAAAGTTTTAGTAAGGAACAGCGTCAGGTTTTTACAATTTAAGAGAAGTTGACTCTGCCTATGAAGTCCTCTTGGGTAGCAATGAAATAGATTCTAGTACAGAAAGAAGCAATGGTGTTATGCTAAAGCTCCCATGTTAACCTCATTAACGGAAGTTAAATACAGGATAATTTAGCAATGACTGCACTATATAAGAACAGATGGCTGGTGGATGACTTCCTTCTGTGTACTGAAAAATTCCAATTAAGGCAAAATTAAATGAATTAATAATATCATAAAACTACTATTCCACTTTTTACTATGGATTATGCCCTCCTTAGCAGGGAAAATTGCATTAATTGCTTCAAGAAAGAAACCATTCAGTGGCTGCAGAGGACTTGGTGGTGAACTGTTCCACTTCCTGCCATTGCACAGTTATGCATAATGTGACCACATGAAATTCACAAACTGTAAGCAAGAAAAGAACGCAGCAAGTTTTTTGCTCCAAAACCAAAGCACTCTGTCATTTAAGTAACTGGAGAATCTCCAAGAGCTGTATCATAGTAAAAAAAGTTTTTATCCATGCTGGGTAACCACTAGAAAGAGATATGCATAAGAATACCTGACATTGCACTCATTAGAGGATATTATTATGCTTGGTGCATTGCATAGCCTGCAAAAAATGTTCTTACACTGTATTCCATAAGCAGCACTAAATATGATTGTATTAATAAGCCTTCTTTACATATAGTAGCTCATGATTTTGGTTGCAGAGAGTGTTAAAAGTGAGTAAGAAACTACCTTATATCGCTTTCAAATTGTTTATTCCAATTGATAGCATTTTGCTGTATCCTTGAATAGGATATTTTGACCTTCATTTGTATGAGGTGATAATTGTTTCTAGTGAGTGAGACACTGAATCATGCTTCCTGTTTTCTAGGTTTCTGTGATCCAGTCTTGTCCAGGTCTCTGGGGCCCAGTTGTGCCTAGGGTACAGTTAGGGTACAATCAATCTGAATGCTGCAAATAATATAACTATTGTGTCACCAAAGGATGGTTTTACACTTTATTTATTGTCTTTGTAAGTGTTTCATGTCCAAACTCACCTCATGTCTGGTCTGTTCAGAAGTTGAGTTCCCACCCAAGTAAAGGCTTGAGGCAAATTCTGAAGCACAACTTGTTGTTGTTTTAACTTTTATAGTCTTTTTGTTGGATCTGGAAAGGACAGGTTGAGCATCTGGCACTCAACCTAAATGTTACGTACTGCCCACATGCATTGGGCTTGCATGCATTGGGTATAATTACAGTTATGAGGGTCCTTCCTTCAGCCCTGATGTCTCAAATAGCAAGGGCTGGCACATTATGTGGTAGCCTGGCCTCAGACTGCCCTCGCCGTGTAATAGTGTGGTCATACCTGACATGGGCTGGAGTCATCTTACAGCTGCTGGAACATCATGGCTGTAGACAGCCAGAGCTTCAGTGTCTGCACCTGAGCCAGTCTCCTCAGCTTCCCTGTGTCATCAATGGAGAGCAAGATGGACTTTTAGGGAATGAATAGGTAAAACACACTGCAGAAGTGCATGTCCTCTCTAGAAACTACACAAGCAAACCAGATAAATGAGCTGTGCATATCTACAGATTAGATATAGGTCATCTAGTGACTTAGACACTCTAAAGATGGAATATATAAATACTCTATGGAATACTTTCCTCTTTTAGTGTTTCATAGCAGCACAAATTGTCAGGGAGAGTGTATCAACCATGTGGAAAGCATAGAAGAAAGCACATTAACCTGTAATTGGATCCTGACTTGTGTTAGTAATGGTATGTCAACAAAGTAAGGTTGGAACAATGGCAGTGCAATCCCTATAAATATATGCAAATAACATCAGAAAAAATAAAATTAATCAAGGCAAATCTCTTAAACTGAACTGTATGAGAAAACACATTATCGGTTACAGAAGAAGACAAATGTTACATGGCACCTGACATTTTGTACTACAAGGATATCTATTAAGCCACAAAGGTAACACAGAATCCTTAAAGACATAGATATTTGACTGTAATACACCTTGGACTGTGCAGCGTCTTAAATTGTGACAATTGTCCAAACTGGATGCTTCGAACAGCATTAAGCCTCTATAGCCGTCACTGTAGCAGGATTTCTGGAGACCCCAAAGGAGATGAGTGATATGCCTCCTTGGTATTGAAATGTACTGCTCAGTTGTTGCAGCAGCAGGAGATTGTAAGATCAAGAGGCTTAATAGATTTGGTACAAGAGGCAGTGCTACATTAAATGCAGTAAAATGCAAGAACTTACTGTATGTTCATAGCACTGCAAGCCTCCTAGCTATACACAAAGGGGCTGACAAACTGCACGTCTGTAGAGTTTGTAAGTTAAGCAAGTTTCAGAAGAGTCTTACTATATGTCACTTTAGACAGTGGTTTTATTTGAAAATTATTTTTTGTGTTTCTGAAAATTTTGCCTACCAAAATATTGCCTCACATGATTATGAGCTCATCAAAGATGGGGCTGTTTTATAGTATGAGATGCAAAACTAAAAATCTAGACCTATTTTTGGAGCATATTTCTCAACATAAGTGTTAAATGTTTTGCTTTTACTTATTTCCTAAATGTTTCAAACAAGTGGTGACATTTATTACCTTATTATTTGTGGTGCATGTTTATGCCTTTACTTTGTTCTTGTCATTCTTAATTGTGTGGTAAGTGTGAAGATTAAAACACAGAATGGAAGATTTTTATTTTCATAAATAAAATTATTATAATATTTTGCTCTTTTTGCTTTTTTATGTTACTATGTAAAGGGCCCCATTTTAATTTTTCCTGGCAAAAATATTAGTGCAGAACAGCAATACAAAGGCTTTCATACCATATTTTGCAAACTTGCAGCTTAACATTGAAGATAAAGATAAGTCCCATCTTAGATATTACACAAGACCGTAATAACCTAGTCATCCTTTTACTTACCCATGCACGTGACCATATGAACGCTGTCACAAACTGTCATGTTAACTCAGGTTCTTTGCTATAATAGCATCCTTCTTCACAGCACAGACCTATTTTAGTGAGATAGGTCTCCATGGAGAAGGGGATTGGGAGCTATTGCCTCTAGTTTGTGTCCACTCTCAGCCTTTAGGCCACTCCACCTGCACAAACTGTCCCTAGTCCTTTGCTGCTGAAGCTTTCTGAGCAGCTCGCCCTGCCACCCAGGCTGTCTCCAACCTCTGCTGTCTCCAGCTTGTGTTTTTTCCATCTTAGAATACAGCTGTTTCTGCTGCAGTGAGCTGGGTTAACAGTACTTGTGTAACTAATTTGCCTGTCTCTACAGCAGGTTGGGGCTGACTGCCTGAGGGTAACTGTGCCTCAACAGTTTCTTTCAGGCCTGCTTCTATGAGCAGCATTTTGAGCTCTTTTAAAGTCTTTCCTGCATATTCCAATTTTCTTTCTGAGAGTAATTGTTCACATTCCAGTTTACCGAGTTCAGAATATGTTTTTGACTGGCTCATTTTACTTTGCATTAGACATTTTTTAAATGAAATTCCTTTACACAGTTTTTCTGGGGAAATTCTTCCTTTTCTCTTAGACAGGATTTCTCACACATTTGTGTGAGAAATATATTTTGTTGGTTTTTTTTCCTTGCAGACTGGCACCTTGTGGTTGGCAGAAAGTTTTGGTTTGGGTCTTTCTGCCTTGTGTGGTTTTCCCAAAATGAAAAACAAAACAAAACAAAAACACAAGAAAACAAACAAACAAAAACCCAATTAAAAAAAAAAATTAAAAACCCCAATAACAAAAGCCCCCAGAAAATGGGAAAACAAAAAATAATGTGCATTATGTGGAGGTGGCAGAGCTTACAAGTAGACTTACCTCTCAGTTGTTATCAACCATTTGAATGAGTGGGAATAAATCTTCATCACCTTCCCCGTCTGTTGCATAAAAGAAAATAATCTTGCTAGTATTTACCCATGTGAGCAAATTACATAAAATTATGTGGAGTTACAAATGTTTACTAGTAGCATCCTCTGGTAACAGAAAAGCAGAGTTCCATACCCTTTCCACTCTTTTTATTCCAAGACCTCTTGGCCTCTTATGATAAATAGAAAAGCACAGCAGAGAGCCTGCTTCCAGCTTCCATCCTGGAAACTGTACATCCCCACTGCAGGGAACAGCAAGCTCTCTGAAAAGTGTTAATTATCTTCACACCATGGTATTCCTGGAAATCCTCTGACAATAACCACTTTGCACCTTTGGAAATGCATCCAAGATAACAGATTTTGGCATTAGGCTGTTCAAGGCTCATTCTTAGAATAGGATGACTTGAACATGTGCATGGACCTACCTCCTGCCCTATTGGCTTTTGACTTTGTATCATCCTCCTCTAATAGTCATTACCTTAAGACCTTGACAGCCATGACTTCTTCCCAAGCTCTCTTCCTCTGGATCATTGTTGAGGCACATTGGTAGGAAATTCCAGGTCTTGAAAGAAATATTAATTTATATCTGGGCACTCAGAGCCATCATAACTTTTGACAGCTCTAGTTATGGAGAAGGATAACAAGGAATAAGCAGAAAGTCCTCTGCTATTAGAGAGTACAGGCACAATGGTTCTTTCAGCAAGAAATTATATCCCTTTCCAATTTCACATATCTTGTTCATTTCTCAAGATATACTTGACCAATTCTTCTCATCTTTTAATTTTTTCTCAAGAGTTCTGCAATTATTTTGAGGTATTAATAGCTGAAGGAATGTTTCAGAATATAAGAATTGTGTTCTAAACCCCATTTAATACTGTAGGCATGGCTGCTAGTACTTTATTCACGGTTATGGTGTTACAGAAGTAATCAAGGTTGCAATGCTTTAGTTTCCCTAAGGAGGTCCAATCCACAGCTGACAATGTCCTGTCTGAGGGAAAAAAAATCTATTCAGTGATGAAGTGCTGCAGTCATTAAACTGCAACATTGCAATCAATGTAAATCTTCCACTGGACCAACAAAAGAAGGCAAAAGTATGATCAGTGCCCTGTGAGGCCTAATTTCCTTCAGCTTTCTTTCCTTTTCATACTAATTAAAGGCAAAAGAGCTTGTGTCCTGAAGAAAACTTCTGGTTCAGGGTCATTGACTCCCTGTTCATCAGCACTGAGACAGATCTTTGTGGAAGATCCATTGAAAAGGCACAAAGCGATTTTTCCCTTTCATTCTGTATCAGCATCTTTTCCTGCTCTATATCTTTTAATGAACAAGTTGTCGTGCTTCCACATGGAATAGCACTTTGACAAGTGGTGAATAGATGCTATTAGCATAGAGTTACACTAACCAAAATTTTATCTAGAACCTCCAAATCCTAATGGTGTTTCTTTGGCTGTGTTTCCTGTAAGGCCATGCTGTAATGGGATTTGGAAATGCATTTCTGTTAATCTCTGGGGAGAACATTCTGCAATGCCTGTTTCATGATATTTAAAAAAAAATAATAATAAAAAAAAAAATAGAGGAAACCAAAACCCCCACAAAGGCTGGAGATCCATATTGATGTAAGAAGCTTTGAAGGCTTAATCAGTTATCTGTATAATGAATGATGATATCTGCAGTGGTGATTCTGTCACTTCAGGAGTCTGATTCATATCTTTCAGCCTGCAAGATGTTTTATGTATGCCTTCACAGTTAAAAAACAAGTTCACCATAAGTCAACATCACTCGTAGTCCAAGATCATACCATTCAGTATGGCACTAGATATCTTGACCTCAGCTTCTGCTTTCTTTATCCCTATTAGTGGACATTCTTCTCCAGAAAGATCTTAAATACTTTGAAAGTTAATGAATGACTGCTTTGCTCCTAAGTATCATCTGATCCCACTAGTTTTGTGCCATATGCAAAGTTGATGAGGGGGAACCCAGTTCCTTCTGTCATATCATTGACAAAGACAGTAGAAAGAGGTGTAAAGATAGACCTCCATGGTTCTAGAGGTTCCCTTTCTCCAGTTAGAGTATGACCCATTAATTGCTAGCCACTGTGCTTGATCATCCCACTAGTTCTTTTACAGATCCAGAGTATAACATGCCAGTACAACATACATATGACAGTATTGTGAGAGATGGTGTTGCAAGTCTTGCTAAAGGTAAGGTAAAAGACGATAACTGCCTTCCCTTACCCACAAATCCATGAGTCAACATTTTATGTTTGCATTGGGGCCATCATAGGCAGATAATAGCAGATGATACCATCGACATATTCTGTATCAAAACTCAAGATGAAATGAAAACGTATCCATATTGCAAGTCAGTCTATTGATAGACTGCACTGAAACACTTTCTCACAGTTTATCTGCCCATAGCCCAAAACATACTAACAATAAGTTGAGACATTTTGAGAAAACATACTATGGGATGATGTCTTAAAAGATACATTCAAGGACTGGGAATATGCCAAGACTGATATTTTTTCCATAGATGTCAAAAAGAAACATGAGTCTTCATGCTTGTTTTGTCCTAGTCAGAGCAGCTGATATATCTGAATTTCAAGTTCCCTCTGTGTCTGAAGTTATCCAGTCATAGAGAGGCTGGCATATGACAACTCTGAATCTCCTGACTCCAGAATGAATGAGATAGTTTTGATTAAAATTCTGAGGGCCTTTCAGTGTGGGACACAGTAATCACCTCACTATTTCTAGACTTTCTTGAGTCAGATACATAACATTCAATTTTCTCCACTTCTTCCTGTGGATGGTGGAGGGATCTAAAGTCTGGGCTATATATTTTTCTGGCATTCTAACATCACAAAAGATTTGGTCAAATGGATTGTATTTTCCAGCAAGTGAGAAAATAAATTGTTTTCTTTATTTAAGTTCCTACACTTCCTACAGCCAAAGTTCTATCAGTTCTATTTAAATCTGCTTGATACTCCGCCTCAGAGTGAGCATTGCTGATTTTCTTTCCTTCAGCTGCTGAAATAATTTTGGTCATTTTCTACATCAGAAACAATAACCGTAAATGGACTAAAGACCTGGTGAGCAGGCCTTTTGAAACAGAAACTCATTGATTTCTCTGTCATTCAGATTCATTAAAACAGTGGTAATGACAGCTACTATAATATAAGGAAGAATTTAGTTCTTATAGCTGATTCTGTCCAACTTTTGGGAAGGATATAGTTCACCTAAAGCTGTATCAGAGTTTTGCTTGAATCCAGAGACTAATATGCCTTGAATAACAAGCCTTGAACTACCTCAATCTCATGTCTTCAAACCTGAAAACATACTCTACACCTTAAATTTTGATCATTTTTGTATGCGGACTAGAAGGGATTGACAGTTCATCACCTTGTGCCTGCAGTTAAGTTGTATGACTAACAATCTAAACTCAGACTACTTCTCATTGAATAGCAAGCTCCATAAGGATACCTGGGATAAATTACTGAGAGTAATTATCTTGCTTTGATTAGGGGACACTTTACTTAAGAAACTTCAGGCATCTTGCAAACAAACATCTTCATGCTTGATCCTTTCAAGCTGTCATATGGAACTCAATTCATACTTACTGTTGCTGAAGTCTCATGGTTTGAAATGCCAGGGGGATAGAGCTGGCAAATGAGAAGCTGATTCAAATGGGGAAGGGAAGATTGTCCCTCAGGCTTGATTCATCAGTCAGTGATCCTCCTCTAAGTAGTCAGTGTTTTGTAGGGAGCATTGCTTGAGGTCATGTAGAGTTGGAAGAAATAAATAGGCAAGTGCTTTAAGTGAAGAAAAGATTTACTTGTAACTTGTTTTCCTAAACTTTCACTCACAAGCCATTTTCCTCCCTTCTAGTTTCTGAAGGTTTCTAGGGATTTAGGAGCTGACAGCAAAGAAGGATTTGCATTGTAAGACTCTGTGTTCAGAAGAGGGTTGCCTGATGCTGTAGTTAGGGATATGAACAGGTAAATGCAACTGACAGAAATTGCATCTAGAGCTATCAAAAAGCATCTCATATATATATTCACACAACACTAATAAAGAAGCTGTCTAGATGGATGTACATGCAAGTACTTCTAACAGGCCTCACCATAACAGCAACTACCTCTCCCCTGAGTACCTTCTGTATAGGTACAGTATGAATATAGCTGTAGACAATGCATTTCAAAGACCAGTTACAACTAAATAACCCTTGTTTTCATGCTGAAATATACCCTTCAATCATTTTTTTTAAATTAAAAAGATTACATTGACAAAGAAACTTCTTTCTTGCCATTATCTTTGTTTATACACCTTTTATATACTATTAATGCAGAAACAGAGTAAAGTCTTTATTTTTATTAGTATCTCTCAATCTTTAATCATCAGAATACCTCACAAACTAATGGCCTAAATATAGTTGTAAAAGCTTTGCCCTGATCTGATTACTCCTTTTAATTACCTGCCAATAAACACATACTTATCAAGACTATATAGTTCTTCATCAGTAGTCCTTTATAGATTATATTTATGCTCCACCTTTTATTTCGAAGGACCTTACAAGTTCCAAAGCATGTGCAATAGTCATTTTCTTTATATGGTGCTTGGGGGCATTACACAACAAAGTAGAAATAGCTTATCCTTCACCCCCACTGAAATGTAGTCACCTCTGAAGTGAAAGGTGGCAGGTTTTTAATAGCAAAAGAAAAACACTATATCTAATTAAAGCTGCAAGCTACATGTAGTTATAAAGAATGCAGTTGTTCAAATTTGAATCTTGCATATGACTTATTATTCATTTTTCTACTCTCCCTCCCCCTCTTCACTTTACATGCCAGGAGAGGAAAATGCCTTAATGTACGACCCACTCTTTACTTAGACCTTTTAGTTATCCTCTGCTGTTTTGCAGGACTTTTAGAACTGTTTGAGCTTGATCCCTCTATGTTAGCTGTGAAAGAATCCAACAGCTGCTGCTTCATCTGAAGGATTTCTGTGGGGAAAAGTGGTTCTTTTAAACTAATTCCTCAGGCAGCTCACAACCTGGACTTTCCCCTTTAGATGTCCTCCGTGGCTCCCTAACACTTTTGGGACTCTTTGAGCTGCCTGAGCTGCTTTCCTTTCCTGATGGTGGCATTTTCTCTTCAAAGAACAATTTTTGCTGCCCCTCTATTCTGTGCAGGGAGAAAATGTCTTTGAAATTAATGTGGTTCTGCAGCCAGGTAATAAGCATTTAAAAATATATATCTACTTCTCATTTGTTTAAAATTTGCTAAATCCTATAGCAGTTAAACAAGTATGAAGTGGTTTTCCTTTAATGTTGCTTCCTTCTGATAGACTGTGCAATGAAGCTGCATCAGTTTCAAAGGTTTTCCACTCCCTGCCTAGAATAGAGCTGTTATAGCAATAGCCCTTTGAAAAGGAAATGGCAAATGGCACCAGCAGGACAGGCAGACAGCTTAAGTCAGGTTCATGTAGCCACAGAAGTGCTTGGAAGCAGAAGACGACATGTGAAAGAGGGCGGAGGGAAGAGAGTCCAAGCTTAGAAAACATCTGTTGAATTAATTGAAAAAGTCACCCCACCCCAAACAAAGCAATAGCAGTTGAAAGTAGAGGATAACAGCTGCAGAGACAGTAGCTGCAGTTGTAGAGGGCTCCTACACTTGTGAAAATACTGCGAGACCTATTAATTAAAACAAAATTAAAAAAAACAAAACAAAACAAAAAAAACCCAACCTTGTTCAGACTGGAATCCTCTCCTTTCAAAGAGACTATTAGATACACATTTGCTTTGGGTTTTATAAGCATTTCTTGTGTTTAATATGACCACTCTATTATTAGTTCCTGCATGACCATGTTGATTAGCACGGCTGTCTCTAAGCAAGGGTCGTTCCAGATTTTTAAGGCCTTACTGCTGTACCTCTATTTTCTGCTCCACACTGGTTCTCACAATGCCACCTATACTTGTGAATAAAATAGATCAAGACATGGTCACCACACAAACGGCCCAACTCTCTTACCCTCCGCAAGCCTGCTGGACTTACCAGTACTGCCTGTTGGGACCAAATATGGACACATCACAACCAGCCACACCATGGTTGGGCAACACCTGGGACAGAGCTACTTGGAGCAGAACAAAATCATCCCAGGGAGCATCCCAGCATTAAACAATATGGACACTCATTTACTGCTGCTTGCATCTGTGGCCTAACCCTATTCAGTTTACTAGCACAGGCATGTTTGGATGTCTTCCGAATGATGCTCATCACCCTACCTGCCTCCACTAGTAGCAAGGATAGTGGTCAGTAACCTCTAGAGCTGTGAAATCCTCACTGTCTGTGCAGGCAGGAATGTCCAGGCATGGGAAACAAATAGGAAAGACACAAGTAGAAGAAAAAGCTTTTTATGCTTTTGGCAGTATGCAACTGCCTAAAGACCATTCTTTCAGGCAGGATGGATATAGCCTGAAAGATATAGATTTAAAACTAGACCTATGTGTAAGTGTTCTGTTGAATGGACACATGAGCATTTTGTTAAATTCCGTGTAGCTTGATTTTTTGAGCTTATGGAAAGTTCAATAGATCAGGATATTGGATTACTTTGTTTTATACTTTTTGAAAACTACCATGGGAGGATTAGTGTCCATCCAGAAAATTTTCCAAGAAAAATGAGGATGGAGAGTAGTGGCTTCAGCAGTTAATTTTTTTTAAATATGATAACTAGTTAAATAATCATAAAAGGTTCTATCACTTCAATATTGCTCAGAAAAATTGGGAAGAAAGTTGGACAATTGACAAATAATTTTATGCTAAATAGAATCTGCAATATCTTTGCACTTTTTTTAAACATGAAATGTGGAAAAACATAGCTCTTATTCCAGAAAACAATGTCAGTTTGTATAAAGTGTGGGCAATGTTGCTTGATATAATTTTTATGCTTGATGATAGGGAAAAAAATAACATTTAGGAGGTTGTTTTGTGTTTGGTTTATTTTTATTTGTTCACCTGTTTCAAGAAATGGCTGAGTTTAAAACCACAGTAAACAGGCAAGCACTTAAGGATGCATGTGGGAATTAGGCACAGATTTCTCTTTATTGTTAATAGGAACTGTGCATCTAACACTTGCTCACTGTAGTGGAAATAGACTTGAGCCTTAATCTAAAGTGCATTGCAAGAAATTACTTTATTTTTCCATTGGAGACTATTGTGAATGATGCAGCTGTAGTGGACAAAACAAATCTAAAGGCAAGTGAAGTAAACTGAAAGATCACCGGTGGATCAGGGGCCATTGGACCAGGGACCATAGGCAGAAACAAATGCTCCTTAACCTATCATCATATTAATAATTTAACACCACTGATCTTTCATAAAGGACTGAAATGTATTAGTTTTTCCTTTGAGACTATATCTATCTTTTTTTTTTTTCTTCCAGCTTTAATTTCTGTTCTATGTAGACTTTCACCAAACTAAAGATCTTACCCAGAATCAGTGGAACTACTGTGTATAAATGGACATACTCTTTATTTAGGTCTCTTGTAAGTTTCTATACCAACTGGGCTGAACTCAATCTCTGCAGTGTTTTGGGCTGTTCCTTTACTCTTTCTCATTTTGTTGCTTAACTAGAAATGTTACTAAACTGATTGAAACACTAGCATGAGAGATACACTATGGAGGTGTTTTCTGACTGACTACTAATTTTCGGATGTTGCACACGTTTGCTTCTAAGTGCCAATTTTCAAATGCGAATAGCTACCATAAGACACCTGCTTATGACCAAACTTTGGGGTGTTGATTCCCAAGACATAGCTCAGCACCTTCAAAATTCCTAAGTTATTTACTGAATAAGGATAGCTTACTAAATTGCTAATAGTAGATTCGGGAAATGCCTTTAAACACCAAAGTGTCAATGTGTTGGCCTCTTCTAATTTCATAATCTCTCTGACATCTCTTCCTGGAGACTGGAGAGGAGCAGAGTGTTACATACTTTTACATCACCACCTTAGCAGGTCATGGTCCACCTCTGTGGTTTGCTGATCATCAAGAAGCAAACAGTGATTCCTGATTCCAAGTTCCTACAGGTTCTCAGCCTCTCTCTTAAGCTTTAATTTTGTTTATAGCTTAAATATTTTAAAAGAAGTCACAGAAACTTTCAAATATTAGTTGTACTCTACAATTCACATAGAAAATCCTCATCCACAATAAATTGGGTAATAGTTAATAAATATTACTTTACGAGCATATTAATGAGGCAGATAGAGTTGGTAAACTGCCTCTCCTCTACCTGCCTGTTACGAGTTAGCCTCGGTAGACAGCTAACCCCACAGCCACTCGCTCACTCTCCCCCAGTGGGATGAGGGAGAGAATTGGAAAGGTACAAGCAAGATAACTCCTGGGTTGAGATAAAGACAGTTTAATAGGGGAAGCAAATATGTGCACGCCAGCAAAGCAAAATCAGGAATTCACCACTGCTTCCTATCGGCAGGCAGATGTTTAGCCATTTCCTGAAAGCAGGGATTCATCACATGTAATGGTTACTTGGGAAGACAGATAGCATAATTCTTAACATCTACCCTTCCTCCTTTTCCCCCCAGGTTTTATTGCTGAGAATGATGGTATCTCCTATTGTACGGAATATGCCTTTGGTCAGTTGGGGTCAGCTGTCCTGGCTGTGTCCCCTCCCAACTCCTTGTGCACCCGCAGCCTCCTCACTGGCAGGACAGCATGAAAAACAGAGAAGGCCTTGGTGCTGTGTAAGCACTGCTCAGCAACAGCTAAAATATCTCTGTGTTACCAACACTGTTTTTGTCACCAATCTAAAACAGCACCATATGGGCTGCCATGAAGAAAATTAACTCCTTCCTAGCCAAAACCTGTACAGCGTCTCCCCTTCCCATCCGTATTTGGATTTCACATAATCAGCTCAGGGATTGCAATGAGGTAAATCATTTTTGGGATTATTTTTAGAAGAATTAGCTCAGAGTGAGTTAGGGAATCTTGAACAATATGTAGTTTCAGGTAATGCACCACAGTTTCTACCAGGAATGTAAACTTGCAATGCAGGAAGTCACTACAGTGAGATAAAGTAAATATAATGCCTTTTAAAATAAAACCTGTGGCTTGAGGCAGGAGGATGAGAGGAGAGCAGACAATCAGGAATAAAATGAATCAGTAACTTACCAGTGAAGGTTAAAAATCTGAAGGGATAAAGAGAAAAGAAAAAAGAATACGTTAGCATAATAAAAAGTGTGAAATTAGAAGAATAATGAAACTTAGCAGAAAAAAGGCCTTTCAGACCTCAAGGTTGAAGAAAATTGCTTGACTCACATGAAAAAGTAACTTGTGGAGATTCAGAGAGTATGAAAGTTCATCTTAGGAAATTTTGGTGATATAGATCAGAAAGCAAGGCATTTTCCTGGAATTACCTAATGCAGATTTTCTAGGAAGTATATTAAGGGACAAATGAGAAGATCAAAACTATCTAAATCCTTGCTGAGTTCCCACACAAAATGTTCTTAATTATGCAGGCCAATATATCAACTCATCCTGAACTTTTGCTGTCATGAACTGAGTTAGTTTTTCTTATCTGAGAGGATGTGGCATTTTTTTCCTTCACAATTTAAATTACAATGGTTTCTGAAATATAATGAGAGCAAATGACACTATTCTGGTGGCTGCAGAAACTGATGACACAAAATATTATTGCAAAAGAATCAACAAGCATCACGGAAAACATAAAGTTTCCTTGTAGGCATGAAATTTGAAATATTGATCAATTAGAAACTAAAATGAGGTAAAAAGATCTCATTCTTCTCTCACACATTCCATTGATGTAAGTGGAATTTATTACAGCATAAACTGTTGTCAGAGGAAACTTAAATCTAAAGAATGTACGCTGTATTTTCTTGTAATTTTGATTGCACTCTAATTTAGAATAATTGTGTAAGCGTGTTTTATTGGCTCTAAAGTTTGTGAAGTCTTTGTTAGCATACCGTTTTGAAACAGAGGGTATAGCTCTTGCATGCCTACACATTCTCTGATTATATAAGCTGGGCAAAATCCAAAGTGATTAACATTGGTAAAATAAGAATTCATTTCAGTGAACAAAATGAATGTATCATAGCTCGGTTTTTATTCAGCAAACTTCATATGCTGTTCTCATTTACACTGTAAAAATGTTCTAAAATAGTTGTTTCACCGAATTAATTCTTTTAAGTGCAATTAAAACTAATAAAATATTAGTGAAAGTGGTTCAACACATTGGACAAGTTGCAACCCTTAGGGTCAGCTTGATGAGGATAGCATACTATCCTTTCATGCATGTAAAGCTTGGTTGGTAGCTCTCATGTTTTGCAGTTGACTGTTTGCAATTCAGAACTGCTTAGTGCTAATGAAGAATGACCAAAGTTTTAAGTCAATTTATACTTATCCAGCTCTTTTTGCTGACTCCCACCTTTCCATTTCACTCAGCATTAAACCTGAAAGTGTATTACAAGCAATTAATTAATCGGTCTGTATGATACTTACTTATTCATCAGAAGAGCTTTAGAATATTAGCAGAATACAAGCTATCCACTTTGACTTGTCAGCAGTAGCTAAGTATCCACTTTAAAGGGTCATGTACAAAATATAGACTGATGCCTGGTGGGAATAATGATTCCTTAAATTCAGAATGAAATATCTAATAGATAGCAGCCAATACGGAAGGCAAAATACCAAAACTGCCTGCAAATGAGACAGCAGGTATCTTTAGTTCAATAACTGAACTAATGGAGGGTAATTTGGCACATCCTCAAGATCTGCTCTGCTTACAGTTACTGTCTATCTATAATATGTTGATTATCATGTTTAGAATATTTAGACCAAGCTTTATAATTTATTTGAAACATGTCTGTAAATAATTGAACTGAGTAGGCAGACTGGCATCAATCAAAAGAGAAATAAGTTCCACATGAATGACAAAAAAGGAGGCAAAAAAGATTTGTGATCCTTAAAATCTTTTTGCTTAGAAAAATATTGTTCTGTCTCTTTGAATTACTAGAATTAATTTCCTCTCTTTCATTCTACTCACTTAAGATACTTCAGATTACAGGTCTAAATAAAGGCTCCTACTTAAAAAATAAGGTGAACAGTTACACTATTGATTTGTACACTAGCATATTTTAAATGGATAAAAGCTATATTTTAAAGTAGGAATTACCAAAATGCATGCTCACTGCATCAACTGTCATTCTTGTTATTGCTTTTTCAACACGATAAATAGTTTGAATGAGAGGCATGGCAAATCCAAAAGTAAATTTCAATTGTTGTCATGCAAATTTCTAGTGTTTATTAAAGTTCATAAGGGTAGCATAGTGTTTCTGTAAATTTTCATTAGTGAGCCAGGAAAGACTCTCTGCAAAAATTCCACAGAGCAGCAGCAAAGGTAGTTTAAGATTCATAGAGCTTTCTTTACACTGTTGGAAGTTTCATGTCCTATGTTAAAAACTTACGTTCTGTCACTGATTGCCATGGTTACGTGAAAGAATCCACTATGTATCTTTGTACATTTCAACCATAAAGTGAATTCTTCAAATAGTCCATTTTCTGGAAAACAGTCTGGTTTTAATTACCTTTCCATGAAAACAAGCTACATTTTAATCCATTCACTTTTTCATAAGAAATCTGTTTAGTCTTTCTAACACTCTGTATGATAGAGGCATGTATTGGCTCCCATTTGCATGACATTATAGGACATAATGTCATAAATGTTATGGTGAAATAAGTATATCCATGTCTCCTATAGGTATTCAATCTTTAGGAAAGAAATAACGTACACTAAAGGGTGAACTAAGTTGCTACTACCAGAGATGTATTAAATGTACATTCATAACTTAGTGTATCAGTTGTCATTATCCTGTCCTGGGTACTGGCGACCTATAATTCATTGGAGTATAACTATTGTTACATTGGCACATGGAAATAATCTATGAGTGTTTTTGTCTTATCTACTTTGATCTAATTTTGTCAAGACAGCAATGGAGGCTTTTTTGTTTTCCGATTTTACCAGAAAGAGCACCATGAAACATAAATCTGTCTCCTTCATGTCTCTTCTAGGCTTGTGCTTCCCATTTGTCTCTATCGCTTGAACCTTGACGTGAACCTTTGCTATGGCCTCAGCTCCAGGATCTGAAAATCCTTCTCTCACCACATTGCAGCTCTCCTTATCTCTGCCAGGTTCCTCTCTCTGTCTGGGCTGGCACTGCCAACAGGACATGCCTCCTGACGAGGTGCCCTCCTCCAGCCCAGGCTTCTTGGGGGCAGCATCCCAGCCCTCCCTGCTCCTGGAAACATCCCCGGCTCTTATGTTACACACAGCGATGCACAGAGAGATCTCTTGTATCCCCTGCTTGACTAATTTCATTGCTGCCCAGTAGGTGTCTGGGGCCTACCTTTATTTTCAAGATACTGTCCCTGTTGTGTCGGTCACTTCTGTCTCTTCTGTGTCGTTACTGTCAGGGCCAGAACCCCCTCTACAGCTGCAAACATCTGGGATAAACTTCAATATTTATGGCCCCTCACATGCTATCTGGTCTTAAGTGTCAGCTGAGAACATATCCTTTCTTCCTTACCTTAATTCCTCTATGCCATTGGTATTTGTTTCTTACTCAACTCTTTGTATTTTTAATTGAACTGCATGAAATAGTCATGCAGTTCCTTTAAATACTCTATACAAAACTTGATTGTATTTATGCATTGGTAATTTACACTGCACAGATTTTATAAGCCTATTCTTTTAGCATTCATGAGAATACCTACTGTTTATTTAATTACTACCATGTTATAAAGTACATATGCTATCTATAAGCTACAGAAGTCTTAAAAACCACACAACCACACACTAATTTAGCATATAAAACTTTGATTTTTTTAAGAGTGATTTCACAGAACACGTGTAATAACGAAACCACATGCTTTTCCAATTTGCCAGTTGTTGTTGTTATTTGTTGTTTTCAAACTTTGAAAGTTGTGTTTGAGACTGGAAAAAAAAAGTAAGTTTTGGTGACAAGAGGTAACTGGTCACTATTTTTTTTTCATGCCTTTTTGTTTTCTTATTATGGAAAACTAGCAAGAGATACATCTCAGTAAACAATGTAGATGTTACCGCACATAAAGTCAATTTCTTTCTTGGTGTAGGGAATGACCAGTTTGTTCTAAGCACAAGCAGATGTTTCTATCTGACCATCTGGCCTTTATTTACTTCATCCAAAATCCTGTGCTCCCTCATATGCGCAGGGAGGAGAGAGGTGGTAATGATGATTTTTTTGTTGGTGGTTGTGGTAGTAAATCATAATTGCGCTATTTCTTGGTAGCGATAAAAAGGAAGCGTGAAAATAAAACCTTGCAAGCAAAGATTTTTTAAGTGAGGTATGAGAAAAGGATTTCTCCATTCAACAAATCAGCACATTTGACAGTTCTGATCTGAAATGTCATGAGCTCGTCTCATCTCTGTTCTGCACAGAACCTATCACTGAATGCCTACGTGCAGCTGACCTGCAGGGAGAACATGACTGAGTCTGCAGGTATACATAAGCCTTGTATACACTGACTGCAAAGGGGTATGTTTTATTCCTCAGTGACCAGTTTTCATCACCTGTATAATATTTTAATCTATTCAGCCAACATTCTTTTTATCTTGATTAAGCTTTGCAAAATGGCAATACTGGGGCTGAGAAAGAAAAATTCAAGTAAACACAAACCTGCCTAATTTGACTTAAAAACTCCAGGATACTTCCTTGTACTTAAATTTTCATTGATTCTGAAAACCTATTAATAGGTGTAAACTGAGTTTAAATTCTGTTAAAAAGTGCTGTTAATATCAACAGATATGTACAATGATTTTTATAAAATTCAAAAGTTTCAAGAACTGACACCGTTCTTCACGAACTGAGCAAATGAAGGTCTGGTTTTTTCATCGTAATGCCAATGAGTAGGACTGAATACTGCCTATCGAGACCAGCTTCAAGCCATACAAAAATACCTTTTCAGATTTGAATCGCATGCAAATCCATTGATAAATGAAGCTAATATATTATAAACTAAATTTTCTGTTGTGAGATGCTAATATTTCTACCTCTCCTTCACAAGCTGAAGTAAAATGAGCTTCGTGCTGGTGACACCTTTGTGTGAGCAAGTGTTGGTGGAACAAAGGAACAGATTCTCCTGTAGCCCACTGATTGAAGTTAGCCAAGTAGGTACTTTCACTGCAATTACAAATCTCTTCCCCTATAAATATGTTACATAAAACAAAGCTTGATCTGTTTTTCCTTTAATATTAGTTTCCTTCAGAAATTGCATTTGCTTACTGGAAACCCTTTTGTTCTTGTGTGAATGTTAAAATTTCCATCTTTCTGAAACATGAAGATTAGCAACCGACCATACAAATTCCTGCAGCAAGCAAACACTTGAAAGTCTACATTTACTGCAGCACGTTAGGCTTTCACTACTTCCACGAGTGGCATTGCACACTTTGTGCTTAATTTTCTTTAATTCACTGTGAGACACAAAATATTAACACTGTCAGCAGGAAGACTCAGAGTGAAAGTGAAGTTGGTTGCTACAGTAAGAAAGCCAATTTGTGTTCTTCATTATATCATTGCGAATCAAGACTAACTATATTGACTTCAGTGGGGAAAGGGGTTGACAGACTTATTGCTACTTCTACAAAACGAACCATGCACCTCTAACGACACAACAGCACAGTTAATTGTTTAACTCTGGCTGAGAGGATGATGGCTGAGAACAGCAATGGTGACTTCCAAGGTTAGAGCTACAGGTGAATTTTATGCAGACTTCAAATGGGTGAATCTAGCTAATTTAAATGGCTAAACCCATCTGTTCTGCTTTATTTTATTGTATTTTTTCCCTCAAATATTGCCTGTCTTAAACAGGACTTAATCAATGATAAGTTAGTTTAGGATCTTTGTTTAGCACAAGCCTCTAACTCTTCTTCCCATCTGCACATTCTTATCTGGACAGAAAAAGATTAATCTCTTAATTAAGCTAGGCTTTTATTTATCTGTCATCACTGTTATATTTGAGTGTGACATAAGCATTAGAGAAGCCTTCTCTGAGGTGAGGAAGCAGCTTTTTTGAGATCAGAAAGGCTGCAACACAAAGAAATTAAAGTAAGAAGTATCATTTTCAAAGGCCCAACAGCAGGCACCAGCTTTCTGCTTCTTTCAGAGTATTTGGGCTTTTTGGTTAGCGCTTCATCTGCCCAACCATGATATCCATTTAATTCTGCTGAAATCAGGGTTTTCAGGTCATACATGGAGTGAAATACATGCTCTTAAATCAAGTAGCCAAAGAAAAGACAATACATTATTAACTTGGAAAACACTGGTGTGAGTTACCTGCCTGCTGTCGCCCATGAATTTTGTGGCTCAACAGGCTGTAGAGCAAAGGATTTCCCAACAACCCAGTTTTTCAGGGTTATGTTTACCTAAACTAGACAGAAGGTTAAATTCGGTGGTTTCATTCCCCACTTCTTCCATATGCACATTCCCTTTTCTGCAGCATATGAGAAAACAGATCCTGGACAAAACCAGTTTATATGTAAATTAAAATATATTAATATAACCTTTGATCTGAATCAGTCAGAGGTTCTATGTGAAAAATAGTGCATGGTTATGGAAACAAAAACTGTATCATAATGCTGTATCATGTTGGTGTGGGCAGCATTAATTACAAAATTTTCTAACATACTGAATCATACAACCCATACCCATATCTATACATTCATATCTTATAGTTCATCATGAACTGGAGACTCATATAGTCACTAACCAAACCTTCACACTTGAATTAGCAGACTAGAAATATCACCTGCTCTGCCTCAGAAACGGAGGAGACATATTGTTTTCCACTGGATTTCACTAATATTTGGTGACAATTTTTTTCACATCTTAGCTTCTCATCTGATGTGATTTTCATCCTTACTTGTTCTTAATTCCGCAGCTCTAGTAGTTGTAAGGTAGTTCTCCTTCAGTGAGGCAGGACTACCTCATATTAGTTTGCTTTCTCTTCACATTAATATTAGAAACATTGATACTTGAGTGTTAGATCTCTACCAGTAATATTCACATGAATTTGAAGGTGAAATTGCAACTCTAAAAGCAACATAAAGTTATCATTGATAATGCACACTCAGTAAAGTATCTTTTTTAAGTTATTTCCCTTGTTTTCCACCAGCACATGAGATCCCAGTCCAGAAGTACCTCTTCAGCCAGACATGAGCTACTCATACCTCCCAGAGAGGATCTGTTCCTTGAGCACCACATCTGTGCCACCACGCAACAGGACTCTTGTAACTGATGTCTGAGACAGAACACACTAAAGTCAATGGAAAGGTTCAGAGTGACTTCAGATGTCTTCCGACCAAAGCATCACAGAACGTGAACAGAATAGAAAATCTATCATATGCCTATGCTTTTATATAACCATTTTTTCTTCTTAAATTTGCTTATTCCCTGATCACCTTTAAGGTGATGTGCCATTAGTTCTGACTGGGTTTTTACTGGCCCTCACTTGCCAGTAGTGACCAAGCACAGAACTAAATCAATCTTTGTCAGGCCTGTAATTGAGCACTTCCCTAATTTATGAGACAGCTTTTCCATTAACAACAAAATCTTGAGAATTAAATAAAAACAGACCCTCACAAGTGCTGCTGCACTGGTGAATAAAATAAAAACATTGATAAATGTACGCTCCTTTTCCCAGGCTGACTTTGAAAAATTCTGTGTCACAGACCCAGGTCATATTCTGACAACAATTAGGAACACTAAAATAAATAGTTGGCAATTCTTTGTTATGACAGGCTATGCAAAGCTGGATTTTTTTGCCAACTAATACAGTAGTCTGTGACTATGAATTACATTATTACAGTGTGTCTGCTAGTTCTTATGTATCAGTACTGTTATACCCCTTTCAGAGCATGATAACTTCTTTGTTTTAAATCTGATTCAGCTGCGACTTGATGAAATTTTACACAGAGGGATGGAAATATTTCCTTAAGTTTTGCTGGAATTGTTTCCATTGTTAAACTAAACCACTTACTCAAAACTCAACCTGAACATTTTTCCTTTGGTCTTTCTAATGAAGCTTTGATTGTCTCATCAATTAAGACACTTAAACTAGACCAGATAAATCACTAAAAAATGCAAGAGCCATGACAGGGAGATGGATTGATTCCCTAATAGGTATTTTCTACATCTAAGGGCTGCATCCTTGAAACTTACATTCATGTGAATAGTTCATTGATGTCAATTGTACTGTTTTCATCAAGCTTGAATCAAGCCTTACATTTTATGATTTTGTGAAGTTAAAAAATAATATTTAATTGTTTCATTGATTTTTCTACAGTTCTTTTCTTCAATGTTCTGAATGTGTTTGGATTTGGAAAAGAAAAGTAATCTCATCATAGAACTTGTTGACACATTTTCAACATCTCTTTGAAGTGAAAATGATATTTAGAAGGTGCTTTAAAGAAATCCAAATACTAACTCATTGAGATTTATTATGCTTAATAATGTTTCATACTTTTAAATGTTTTTCCTTTATGCAAATACACACACATATACTATCTAGAATACTGGCAGTTTATAAAATTTTGTGGACTACATAAATGTTTTAGATAAATCAGCATTAAGGCTAACACAGTCTCTCTAAAAAATTGAATGCAGTTTTTCGAAGCACCATAGGAATTGAGAAAAAAAGAATATATCATACATGGTGTAGAAGCAAGAAAAATAGGAAATAGGAGTTTAGTGTCTAATTTTTTTTTTGTCCTACTGATAAAAGATTTAAAATTTGAAATGTTTAAACCCTTACTGTTACAGATATGAGAGGTTTTTTTTCTGTTTTTAACAGTTCTACAGTTAAAAAAAATAGCAAGCATTTGATATATGTACATAACCTCAAGCAGAACAGAACATGAATTTATGCTCATGGAGCAGGGAAAAGAGATAGAAAAATCTCTGAATAAAGTTCTTAATCCAAAATACAGATGGAAGTAGAGGAGTTAATATTGGCATTTGATGTTCCAGTGAGAGCACTACAGCATTCTAGTGGATATCCATCCATGTGAAGTGTCGTTTACATATGCAGAAAAAACCCTAAACAACTCAGCTTGGCAGTTGCATGTAAGTAGCATCAAGCTGTCGGATGTCAAGCCTAAAACATAAGTGCTAACCTGTAAAATTTTGAAGTACTAGAAGGAGAATCAAAATTGGAATTAGAAGTATAAAGCAGGACTGTTAGAGAAAAAAAATTCCAGAACACACGTATTTAATGGAAGTGAAAAACTTTGGAAGAAGTAATCCTCACAATTCAGGGACAAAAATTAATCTTATAAGCCTCAAACTGCTGGAGAAGGTGTTGGGAATTTGGTCTGTGTTCTGTATGTAGGATACTTCATTAGGAGGCATCCCAATGTTCCCATTCTCTCTGGAGCTGACACTTGCCCTCCTACTTGCATGAAAGAGAGGGACAGCTGGGATCAGCAGCTCCTCTTCCTATATTTTGAGTCCTCCACCCTCACTAGAGGAATAACAAAGGCAAGAGATTTAACTTACACATCTTTTGATTGTGGCTCAGTGTTGGAGTCTTACTCCTTTGGTCCCCAGACCCCATGCAGTCAGCTGCACTCCTGCACCTGCTGCTGTTGTTCTTACTTCTCCAGGGGAAAGTGAGGGAAGCAGAGCCAGAAGGGAAAGAAAGAGAACAAATGCAAAGTGGTCCAAGATCCCTTCATGCCAAACCAATCTCTTCTTTAGCAGTGGCTAGTAAATAAAACTTTTATATCACCACTCTTCATACACTGTAGAGTCAGCTTCTTTAGCCTCAGTTGCACATGCCAGTGTTATACCAAGGCTTCACTTTTAGTATCCCGGACTATTACCTAAGTATTTTTTCAGCTGCAAATCTCTAGTGACCAGAGTAGTGGTCCTGGGCTGTAGC